>JACSYO010000605.1:1662500-2084674 GCA_016806645.1 Ophiodon elongatus | reverse complement strand
ATGCGGAAGTAGACTGGTACGTATGAACGGTTGCCACCGAACCGCGGGATCGGGTCGAGGTCGTGAAAGGTAGTCTGCCGACTTGGGCCTGCGGTCTGGGCAGGCTGGCCGATTATGTTGCAGTGCTAGAGGAAAGAGTAGGCGAATAAGACTGTTGTGGGTTCCTTGGAGTAGGTGTGAAGTGGCTGGGTGCAGCGCGGCCAAGAGCGGTTAGCGATGCGCTGGGGATTGCGTGTAAATGGATTTGTTTAATTGAGAGAGGTTGATTTAGTTACTCGCGGGAATCTGTTGCCTGAGCGTGTGGCGCGGTTGGTGGTCGGGCGGATGCTACTCGACGCGCTAAAGGTAATGCAGTGGCTAAAGTGAAACTGGTAGGTGGAAATAAGTCGGAAGGACGCTGGAACTGGCTGCTGGCTAAGCTGTGAAAAAACGGGGGAGCAATTAAGTTGGGATGGGTAGCGTTAGTGGTGATACGACCTCGCCCTCTGAAAGGACTGGTGTGGATGGCTGGGTTTCTCTGGCCGTGAGATGCGTTGTGACGCCATTGGCGCTGCGACTGAAGCGGGGCGGGGAAACCGGAAGTGCTCTGAGCGCTCAGAGAGCGCGAGTGATGTTGTGCTGAGAGTCCGTGAATAGTTTGAAAAGTTATCTTTTCTTAATCAGGCTGATGACTGTTGCATTGGATGGTTGCGTTCTTCGGTCGAGAGACTGTCCGCTCGGAAAAGTGAGATATGTAGAGATTGTCGGAGCGTCGGAATGGTGAATGAGGGTCGCGGTGGTTATGCCCGTCGTTCGAGCGCCTGGGTCTCCGGCGGGTGAGAGAGCGACGTGGAGGACGCTGAAGTCGGGATCTCCTCATCGGGCTTGTATGGAAGGCGAGGGGTCGGAGGAAGGATGCCGAGAGCCGCGGGGATCGTGGATGGGTAAACGCAGCCGAGGATGCTGGCAACGAAGCGTGGGAAGAGAAGGAGGGGACTTCGGGACTTCAGGATGTAGCTGGTCGTCCGGGAGGGTCGGGGAAGAGCGTTTGCGTCAGGTAAGCGGTTTAAGATTGTGCTCGTCTGTCGCACGTCGTGTCGGAACTGAATCAAAGAGGAAGTGGACGGGTTCCTTGTGCTTAAGTACTTAGGGCTGAGTTCGGGGCGTGGCCTTCGTTCCCGAACTATGTTCTGTAAAACATCATTTTTTTTTTTTAAATGAAAAAGAAAATAGAAGAAAAGAAAAATAAATCCAGCACCTGCAGAGGGGAAAGAGTATGTGTGAGACCACAGCAATTTTGTAATGCATTTCAAGAGTATTGCAGAAAAATAGAATCACTGGAAAATAAAGAACAATAAAGGTAAGTTGATTTCATAAGTCAACTCTATTGTTTTCAAGTAAGAGAAGTTAACGCTAACTTTGACTGAGCAAGTTAACACATCCGTTAAAGATAAAGCTTAGCTGAAGTGCTGACAGCCCCTTCTCAGTCTAACGTTACTGCAAAAACATGTTTACCAGGCTTTATTAGCGGCTTTGAACTCTCTAAGGAGAGACTACAGGTAGTTTTGGGTTTACCACCGAGGAGTAGGCTATTTATGTTTTCTGTAAAGCTTAACTATATAATTTGAGTTGGTTAACGTCAACCCAAGCGCTCTCCAAGCACAACATTTTAAGCAGCTAACACTAGCTAATGCATGACATTAGTAACGTTAACGTCTCTCGCGGCTGACGCTGATAGCTGTCAAACACAGGTGTAGCAAAGCGCAACTAATCACGTTATAGCTGCATTCAGGTGTGCCAATTAAGCCTCTGGCAGTGGGAACCCTTTCTCACTGGCATGGCTGATAGGCATAACTAAATGGAAACGAGCCAGCATTAATGTTATTAGTTAAGGTTACACCTGTGCTTTTTCTGACATGACAAGTCAAAACCGTTCCTGTGAGAAACTGTTCCAGCAAACAGACATGATATCAAAGTGTTCTTGACAGTTACTCGGAATGCAATGGACTGGATATACTAGTACATATGGATTTTGACTACACTTACTGGTCAAGACATACAATCTGCTGTACGTTCGCAGCACCTCGGTCTGCTACAAGTGAGTTATGTTAATGTCATATTATAGCTTTACTTATACTGTACTTATATTTTTTTCTCCTATTTTAGTAAGATAGGGGCTTGCAGATATATAAGAAGGTTAAGGAGGTGAGCAACCCACTGTTGACCTTTTATATATTTTTTATTCTATGAACTATAAATATTCGTTTAAATAACATGTTTATCAGACTGACTACTAATTCCTTTTATTTTGATATTTTGATCAGAGTGCAGGATGTGAAGTTCATCGAGACACTTTAATGATCCGGTAATGCAGTGCCTGTATTCTAGAGAGAGTTCCAGAGGATCTCCGTCCAGCCCCTCTCAGGGTGTTTGATGACATGATGAATTGCTGTTGCTTTCCACTAATTTGAGCCCAATTCCCCCTCTCTTCTCTTTGCCCTTCTCCCTTACCCTCGCTTCTCTCCTGTCTATCTTCTCCTCCTTTCTTCCTCACTTTCCATTTCCACATCTTCCCCTTTCTCTTTGATCTTCCTTTTTCCTTCTCCGCCTACCATGTCTTCTCTCATTTCTATGCCTCTTTTTCAATCTCTCGCATCAGGTTGCAGTGTTTGTTCAGGCTCCAACCCCTTTTATATGTTTCGAGGTGATGATCCTGGAGGGAATGTCTAGCAAGTTGCATTTGCATGTATGCGTGATCTATTAGTGTAACACAGCAACTAACCCAATTAACAACATTGCAAGATTTCTCTGATGTGTTTGAGAAAATGGCACGTTATTTCATATGTGAAAAGACTGCTATTACTTTATTAAATGATTATGTGGCTATGTAAAAGTTTTTGTGTTGTGTACAGGGGAAAACCGATCTAGTTTGTAAATGAAATCAATGACAATACGTGTACAATCATTTTGTAACATCATAGTGTTGAGTGTTGTTTTTAATTGTCTTTGGCTCAGAACTTCCGAGCTCCCCCTAAAAAGTGCCAGGTTATCTGGGACATACCTGTTAGGATTATTAATTGCTAACTATGTGTATATGTGCAAGTAAAGGACATTTTCGACGACAGTGAATCCACCAAGACAACAACTCTACATCCTGCTGACTGTCTGAGTTTGTCTAACAAGATAAGCTAGGGTAAAAAAAACCTGCTCAGGTAATTAAAACAAATTTCACACAAGCAGGATGTCAAAACTTTGCTATTGCCACCCAATTCATTCAACCACCAATTCACATTATCGTACTGAATCAGGGTGGGTGCAGGGCTTGTGTAGGGGTGAGGGTGAAGAAGATTCAATCATAATTTATTAACCGGTTAGAGGTGAAAGAAGAAAAAAAAAAGATATTTTCTCTATATTAGCAATTATGTGAGGTATGTGTAGAACTGTTATGAGAATCAGCGACAGTTTTAAGTTACAGTTGCCCATAACATTGATTGAAATACGGCAATAATGAAATGATATCACCATTTTCTGACATAACATATACTGTATGAAAATTTGCAGTTATAATACAATCCAACACATACTATAGTATTGTGTAGGGGAGTTATTTGTGACATGTTGTATGCAAAATCTGTTGAAACACTGAAACACTATTTTAAAAATAACCCCATATCTGCTTGCTCCGGTGTGTTTGAGATATTGCTAAAGCTATTAAATTTTTTATGTGTGAGCTTTCTCTGACCTAAAGTGAGTGCTTTTATTCTCTAGGACTGCTATGTTTGCATCATTTGACTTGACTATGGGCCATTCCCTTTGGTTTCAACATGGCAGGATTTGTTGTACACAGTTTATTGTTTGTGTTGGCCATCAAAGGAACCAGAGATGGTCACTTAGAGAACACCTTTTCTCATCACATGCACTTCAGAAACGTAGAGCCTTATGTCACACATGAGAAACCTCCTTTCCCCTTTAATTTTCAATTTTTCTTTTACTTGAAACTTCTAAAACAAATCAAGCTTGTCCACCAAGTAAAACAAGTAGTTTTATCCTACTATGTGACTGTGTTTGACACAATAACCTAAAAAGAGGAGTTCCTGGTGAAATTGTGGAGGAGGGATGCTTGTGTTCCTTTTTTTTTTCTTTCCACACGGCAGTGAATCACTCTATAGACCACTCCTGACATCCTCCCTGGGGTAAAATCTAGTCACATCATTCTCCAACCCTTACATTTTATTGGGTATTTCAACAATGAATTCACCTTAAATTGCATTGTGTATCCAACCATTTCCTCTCAAGTGTATATTGAATACAGTCCAGTGTTTTAACTTCCATGAGAGTCCACTGTGCTGAGTCAGGAGCCGTAATAATGCTCGTTATCACCACAGTAATTTCCTCTCATAAAACAGACCAGAGATTCTAATCTAAAGCTTGTTCAGGTTTTTCTAGAGAAAGTCTTCTTAAGAAAACTATTTAGCCCAACAGACATTTCCTCATATTGTTTGTGAGAGATAATGGCAGCACCTTTTCTAATGATCCCAGAAACACTAAGTGACATCACCTCAGAGCCTTATTTTCTCTATCTCTCTTCTACATGGGTGACAGCAGTGAGTCATCCAGGATAGCAGCCGTCTGTAAAAATCGCTCCTTTCTCAGAAGCATTTTACTTAACAAAACAGTCTTCATCTGGAGATTTATCACTGCTGTCATCAACTTTTTTGTTCAAAATCTATGACCCATCAGTCATCACTGTTTTTTTTACGATAAGAGTGATGGCTGTAAATTACCATGCGTGACATATTGACAAACCCATTTGCAGTCCTTGTGGAGAAAGACCACTGTCATACAGCAAAAGGCACAGTGGTGGGGGGGAATGGAGTAATCAACAAGCAGGGGAGGGACACATCGGGAATTGACGGAAACAGACAACAACAAAAAGAGAGGAAAAGGGAGAGGGAAAAGATATATAGAGACGTATTCCTTGACATATCCCTGGCTGCAGATAAGAAGTCATTCTTGATATTGTGGATCTATGGATGACAGTTTCAGCCTGTCAGTCGGCCGCTTCACTACTTTTGTCCAGATTGAAATATCTCAACCACCATTTGGTACAGACATTTTGGTCACCACGGGATGAACTGACAAGAGGGATGACTATGGCTCAGGAAGTTGGTCTTTCACTCATGCAAAGATCGTTCAGTCCACATGTCGATCGGCGTATGAGTGAGCATTAGTTAACATTCTGATGAGCAGGAGGCACCTTGTTTGGCAGGCTCTACCATCAATGTGTGTGGATGGATGAATGTTGACATCTAGTGTAAAGTGCTTTGAGTGGTTGGAAGACTAGAATGGCACAATATAAATGCAAGTCCATTTTCTGTTTACCACTGTGGTGGCGGGGCGTGGTTTTGCTCAGCTGCGGAGTGGGAGAGGAGGACGACGGAGTAGTGGCTCAGGGAACGGGGCCGGAGGAGGCTTAATTAGCCTCAGCTGGTCTGGGTTTTTGATTGTACTTTCTCCCTTATATAAACCCTAGTAGGGATGGAGGGGAGGGGTGAAGGGAGCAGAGAGCAATCGGCGGATGTCGGATGTCGGAGGGAGCAGAGAACAATCGGGAGAGCAAACCGAATGAAGTTGTTGCCACTGACCAAAGCTGTGAAGCGTCTTCTATGCTTGGGGGGGGGGGACCGCACGGGATAACACCCGTCGTGTTACAACCACAAAAGACGTTACTTCCAGCATCCATGATATTGGCATGCTGCTTTCATAATTAATCCTTCATTTGAAGACATAAGTGAGACATTACCACTGATGGAGCTGTCTGTTATGAATTCCATTTTAACTCAACATTTGCTTCATTTTGAAAAATGCTCCCTGCATTAGTGATAATCACGTATTATCTTCCTGACAGATGACAGTGACTCAGACATGACAGATATGATAGTGACAAATGCGGACGGACAGATATGGAAGGTAATTACTCAGTACGGAAACATGTTCTATCTTCTGAAGGATGTTTCTGTATTTTGTTCCTTATTCATATAGCAAAACCACCACAGCCACAATCACCATTATAACAATGGAAAGCAGATGTGCAGAGTTCATAAGTTCTCATAGGAACTGTCTCCACAGTTCAGGGGAAGAATTAAACCGAGGCATACACATAGGGAAATGTAAACACCTTTAAAAGCTGGGGAACTCTTGGTGTTTAACACTAGAACTACCAAGGCTGTCATTTTGTTTCTAAACATGTTGGACTAAAGTCTTCTGGAGCTGGTCATCCATCTAAAATGAGCAAAGGGACAAGAAGACCAACAGAGTTGCTTTGAACCAATATTTCAATTTAATTTATGTTGTATAGCCAAAATCACAAATTACGGATTTGCCTCAGAGGGCTTTTCAATCTGTACACATACGACATCCTCTGCTCCTGGACCTCACATCGGCACGGGAAAAACTTCCCCTCCCAAAAAAAAGGAAAAAGGGAAGAAACATTAGTTCAATCTGAGGGAACTTAGTTTGGCTAAAATTCATTTAATTCTTAATAATGAACACCGATGTGTAATGATGGCAGAAATGTAAGGAGCCAAAGCTAGTTCAATACTAAAGATTTCCTTTCTTGCAAGAATAGGATGCCTGTCACATTTAACACCTATAGAGCTAAATAACAAGTGTGATGTATTTTGCTGAGTCAAATCCAGCCCTGAATCCATCACAATTTTCAGAATTACTTGAAAATAACTGCATTGTAGATATGCTCTCTAAACAGCTAAACTTGTGCAATCTGGAAGCAATAAAACTGACATGTGCCAACTTAATAGATACTCAAGTAAAATAAAAGTGCATAATCACCAACAGATGTCTCTTTACTGTGGCTAGACTTTTCAATAAATGTGTAATAATTTATCCTTTATAGTTATAGTTTTGTGTTGTGTACAACAACCACAAGCCCTGTTCTCTGCAACCCTGTAACAAGCCAGGACAAGTTGAGATACATTTCTAAATGAACTGTGTAAAAGGGTAATGCAACTAATATGACCTTATTCACCTAGCATACCACTGACACATTGGGAAACATATGTGGAAATTGCAACTACCTACCACAAATGTCAAGGACTGTTTGTTAATAAATCAACCTTACATTACTTATCCTCATACTCGCCCAAAAAGCATTTTGACAACTAAATCCGGTAAATAAGAAAAGGAAATAAGGGGAGACCTAGAGTGACTGCAGTTTTGTGTGGATTTTTGTTAGAGATTTTGTTGTGAGGAAAGGAGACGAATAGCACAAGGCTACCACCATCCAGAGAAGGAGGGGGGCACTGTCTGGCTATAAAAAACGGAAAGACATTAGAAAAGGAGAGAGCCAGTAAGACTGAGATAAGTTCAGTTCAGCACCGCGGACAGCGCACCGCAGCGCTGGAGAGGAGAAATCAGTTCAGTGGATTTGAGCTGCGCACAGTCATGCCTCCTTGAACTGCTGGAGCCACACTGTACACCATAGTCGCACTTAGTCGTGCTCGTCCTGTGCTTGTGGACACGGTTGTTGTTTGTTTGTTTTTATTTGGGAATCGCTGAATAAGGAGGCAAGAGAGCAGCAGAGAGAAGTGCGGTGCATGCGCTTGCAAGCACAGGCCAGCCTATTAGTCGGCGCGATCCTTACATCATCTCTTTATTGGAGCGAGAGAGAGAGAGAGACAGCGAGAGAGGGAAAGTGAGAGAGGGAGAGAGAGAGAGAGAGAGAGGGGGATGAGAGTGAGAGAGTGTGAGAGAGAGTCAGTGCAGCCAGGCTCCTCTTCGCCAGTCCTCAACTGCGAAGCGAGTCTGACGGACCGACTGGCGTTACCACCACCCTGCTCTTTGTGCTGAGTGTTTCCTCTCCCTCTCCCACACTGCTGTGTCCGCACCGGCCGTGAAGATGCACCGGCACCGTCCTGCCCAGGGATTGACGTTGTTATCGTCGGTGGCTTTGTGGATTTTCAGCCACGTCAACTGTGTGCACGGAGCTTTGCCAACAACCCGTAAGTTGTTATTCTTTATTTATTTGAGACGTGTCTCCCAGCACCGAACGGGTGAGTCTGGATATGGGTGGGAAGCAGACCGAGCCGGTCTCTGGAGCAGAACAGCAGAGGCGGAAAGGTGCGCGCACCGGCGGGGCTGCAGGTATCCCCACGATGGTGTCAGCTGGGGCACTCTGGAGCTAAAGAGCCGGGGCTGCACCGGGGGAAGGGTGAGGGATCGGGCTTACCTTCTGACTTTAGATCTACACGTGTTAACTCCTGGGAATTTCTCCTCTATTGATTTTACCGCCCGGGATTTCATGACCGTCGGGTGAATTTTGATCAGGGGTTCACACGGCTACATTTCAGTGTGTCTGTTGAGGTTTGCTGTCTGTTGTGCCGGCTCAATCCTGGGGCACGAGTGCATTTGAGCGAACAGTTTGAAACCATTTCACAAATGGCTATTTCTTCGGTCAACCCTCTCATGGGTTTTCTGGATTAACATTATGTGAGGTCACTGTATTTGTTTGCAGACTATTACATTGGATTTGCCCCAAATCAATCCAAATACAGAGGTTTCGTTGCATCTCCAAATTTGTTGGAGGGAATTATGGTATCGGGCTTTGTGGAAGAGGAGTCTTAACTGTCAGTGACACGGGCACATTAAAGAGGTCTAACTTTGAGCCTATGCTTGTTAGACACAAGCATAGGCTCAAAGTTAGACCTCTTTAATAACCTCTTCTATAATAATCAGGGTGTTCATGAAGTTTCTGTGCAATTTGAATTTTGATTAGTCTCTCCAATATTAACAGGTCTGGGTCTACTTTATCCAACTTTATTTTTCAGTAAACGGTCACTGGAAAACTTATGCTCAGAGATACTTTAAATACAAAGGATGGATCTCTTTTGCATGGTTAAAGGTTTTTGCGTATCAATTATTACGCAGTTTGTATAGAAATTAGACGACCTGAAATTGCGCAATATTTGTCCTCTTATTTTTTTTCATTGACATTTTCCAAGGGGATTCACTGCATTTAGGTTTGCAGCCTATATGCTTTGTTATGCACACCTTTTTGGTATGGTAGTTCCCGAGTATATGTTTCGGAACTTACCGTGTGCTATTTTTGGTCCTGTCCATCTTAAAATAACCAATTATGTTTGGTTCTGTAATTTTCTGCAATCGTTCGGTGTCATTCCGATGTCACTGACGGTGACTGAGTCGGTGTGACTGATTCCCCCGGTGATCGCCAGGGCTTCTCGGGTCCCGGATGAATGTATCCGGGCACGCGCCTCATTAATCATCCCGTCAGACAGACAACGGTGAGACGGTACCGCGGACTGCTTGCGCGTGCCTGCACATATGTCTGCGTGTGCGCGTCAGCGATTGTTACAGAGGAGAAAAGAAAGACGTCGAGTTAGAGGAGATGGGCTGTGCGCTTTTCTTTCTCAAAGCTGTTGCGACCTCACAGCGAGTCACAGTAACAACACTTTACTTATAAAACTGGATTGATCCCTTTGTGAAAATCCTCAGTCCTCTTGCTCCCGTCAATTGGCAGGTCTGATGGGTCAGCGGCAGTGTCCCCGGAGCAAGTAGAGATTCAGGGTCTTTCTAAAGAAAAAACTCAGCTGTGGGTTTGAACGAGGGTTGATTTTAAAGGCTTGTGATAAATGGAATATAAATTACTTGGACCTGTTGAATCTTTCATACAAGAAAGTCTACATGAATGATTTCTTATCATATGCACCTTTCATACGCCTACATAAATATAGCCTGTGCTTTGTTTTAAATAACCAAGCTACTAGACAAAATTAAGAGCTGTATAAGTATTTTTTAAAGTGAAGATACACAAATAAGAATAACTTCAATCACGTCAGTATCTGTTGCATATTGATAAATGTTGCATTGCACAGTATAAGACAACAGTACAACACAACAGGAATATCAAAGTGCAGAGAAGGATCAGGGTAGGATTTGCAAGATGAGAGGGGGGGTGGGGGAGTAGGGGGGGCAAGCAAGCTGTGTGATGGAGAGAGAGCGACTGAGAGAAAGTCATACGAACAGCATGTTGAATCGGACCAGCAGTTCCACCGCTGAGCTTAAATCTGAGCGCTGACTTTATCCCTCCTCAGGGACTAGATGTGCAACACTTGGGGGAATAGACAATGTCATTGTGACCAATGGTCTGAGGCATGGACTAAAAAAGATTAACATTTCCATCCTACCGAGGCAAACACACTCCCAGACTAAAAGTCAATGGGTTGGTTGAACCACGGACTGTGTGAAGTTTGCTTAGCTTCTATGAGGTATTTTTCCGAAAAGTAAAAGAAAGAGAGCAATAAGGAGATATTTATTGTGTTTGCCCATTTGTATGTGGATTTATATATATATATATGTATGTTCATACATTTCTGTTTTCCCAATTGATTGCATGTTGAACAATAATCCAGGGATTTTCTCCTATGCAAACTTAGCCTCAAGCGTTAGCGTCAAGCAGTTTTATGTTGCATTCCATTATCACTTAATTGTCTAGCACGGCGCTATCAACTCGAACATCTATTGTGGTCCGACAAAAATTAAATGAACATTCATGGCATTCAGGCAGAAATACAAACTCGCATTGAGCACAAAGGAGACGCAATCACAGGAACTCGCACAACTGAACAAAAGTAAATCGCGTTTGTCCTTGTTGTACTTCAGCTGTATGTTCAAATTGTGTAATAATGTGTGACTGTACTTGAAGTATATTTTACATGCACAGAAATTTGGCCCAGTCATACAGTATTCATGAATGTTAAGTTTACTTCAACCTCATTTTTTTAAAACGGCAAATCTGTCATCTAATCAGCCTCAAACCCTTCTGCTCTGCTTTGCACCATTGCTATTCATCATTCTGCGTAAAGGACAGGGTTTATGTTGTAAACATTCTCAGCACCCGTATGAAAAGTCAAGGAGTTAGTGACACTGTGGGTGGCTTAATGGGATGCCCCTAGAGCCTGTCTGTTATAGAATCAGATTAGCCTTTTCTCATTTCATTAAGCATGCCAGGCCATTTGACATAAACATCAGTCTGGTTGCACCTCCAGGGCCACACAGGACAAGACAAGGGTTTCCTGTTATTCAATATCATTCATTACATACCATGCAAAACGAAAATTATTCAATTGCATTCTGTTGCCAACACAAATGTTCTTGTTTGAGTTTGAAGCATTATTCATCCCATTATATTTGACTAAGTGGTGCCCATTTAAGCTCTGTATCAAAGTGGCTAATTTTAACATTTGACTGGTTGTGACTGATCCAAAGCAAACAAAAGAACAATCTGGCATGTCCTCACACTCCTTCCACACTAACATTGGGGAAAACAACATTTCTACTGTCAACAAATGAGTCACCCAACACACAAGAAAACCGGTTGCCAGTTGTGCAGCCCTGTATCTTGTCTGTGTGTGTTTGTGTGTTTTGTGTGTTTGTGATGGCTCCCAGTAGGAGGTGGTAATAATAAGATTAGAGCTGGAGGAAGCAGACTGGTTTGTCTCAGATTAGATCAGCTCAATACTTGTTTAGCTTTGTTTGGCCCCTGTGTATTTATATGTGTACACCTGCGTGTGTTTTGGTGGTGTGTGTGTTTGTCCACATTGGTATATTTCTAATGTAATGAGTCAAGTGAGCCAGAGTTAGGAAACAAGGTGGAGTTGTTGGTTGCCGTTGTCCTCCTCTGTCTAAATTGCCCTGCTCCTCCTTCTCCTTTTTTTATTATCTAGCACTCCTTTGTACTCCCTCTATTTTCCTGCCATTTTGTCTTTTCCCTAACGACCCCTGATGATTCCTCTTACTCCCTTACCCCCCCCCCCCCCATATTTTTATTCCGCAGTCTTTCTCTCATCACTCCATTCAGTTTTTTTCCCTCTTGCCTCCTGCCCTTTTTCTTGCCCCCAACTATCTCTAATATCTCTACTTGGCTCTCATCAACGGTTTTATCATCTGGCCATAATCACTATTTTTTCATCCACCCACTCTGTCGCCTCGCAATCTGTCCCCTTCTCTTTGCCCTCCTGATTACTAATATGTTTGATAAAAAGTCTGCACGAGCCACTCTTCAAGGGAGTAGTGAGCTGCATCTGCTTGTGCACGCTCATGCAAACGCTCACAACAGCACCGACTCTGTGTGTCCACAGCACTGACCAGACTCACATGGATCGCAGCCAACCAGACACAGAGACACTGTGTTCTCCTCTGTCAGTCTCATACAGCTCTTAAACTTTTCTTGCCCTATCAAAGTATGAATATTTTATCCCACTTAAACATTAATTCACGACAATGCTTTTGAGACAAAACTGCTTGACCTATCATCCACTGCTTTCTAAAAATCACTTTATTTTCTTAATGCAATGAATCTGAATTGCTTCATTTCCCAGCAGTCCATAATACATGAATATGATTTTTGTCCCGACAAGGATATCTTCACAACTTCCATGGTAACACGTCATGATGTTATACACAAGTTTACTGATAAGCCTTCACCCTTGCTCATTTCAAAATATGTATTCAAACATCTTCAAAGCCAATGTATCGCTAAAACATTCTCATACTTACAGTACATAGAGGCTGTTTGCCGATTTTCGTATAATTTCATAGATCACAAGCATAGCAAACATCTAATAGTAAGAAACAAATTGTCAGAGCCAGAGCACCATGACTGTTTTCTTTTTGTCTATTCCCTGTCAGCTTTATACATGGACTGCTGTATCAGTCCCCTTGAACAATTGAAATTTCTCTCTTGAAAGTGAATGCTTCTGCGCGGCTATCTATGTTTCATCATGGGAGCAAGGCCACAGTGATACAAATGCACACTGACAGGTCATGCGGCATAATTCCCTTAACAATGTCAGTAACGTAACGTGCACACACACTCCCCCACACACAGGGGCCTCCACCAAACCACACCATGCATGGTAAGTGTGTGTGATCATGTGCAAATATGCAGGATCTGAAAGTTATTCTGGTGGAATGTGTTCTCATTAGAACCCACCAGGATCTGTCCAGCTTGTTCGACCAAGGGTCTCTGGGATGAAGAGTATAGGCTGGCAGGATATGGGGAGGAAGAGAGAAGGACAAGAAAAGAGGCAGCATTTATTAGAAAAGAAGGAAGGATGAGGCAAGACAGCTTGAGGAAAGATGGCCAGGAGTCGAGGATTTTCTCTGACACCTTGTCGTTCAATATTACCGTTGTTATTAGCTGCATCAGAGCACAGCCTTGCATTAGCTAGAAAATGGACCGGGCTATGTCACCTACTGTAATACTGCCCTTCACTTCGTGATAGCTGGCTTTTTTACAACGTGATTGATCATATAACAGCCTTCATAACTGCTTGTTCAGTTCATGTGAAAATCCACGAAAAATCATCATCATTATTATCATCATCGACATCGGCATCATCATCATCATTATAAATATGTTTCTATAGGTACAGTATGAACACAAATTGTCAGTAAAAGATGTATGATAAAATAAGATTTAAAAACTGATAAAATATTTTTTTTAAAAACTGATAAAAACTAGACTAAATCAAATGCAAACAAAGTTTCTGTCAAAGATGGTCATAGCCTGGAACATATAAAGTGGGATTAACTCTGCTAACTTGAGAATCCTGAAATCTCACAAGCTCAGTTTTTACTACAAGATGTTAATTTAGAAATCCACTGAGTCATTTGAGTTCAACATGCCCCATCAGCAGACTATTTAAAGAGGTTTAGAGGATAATGTGACTTTTCAGCCTTTGAAACTTCTGAACCATATTAACTATTACTGTGGACGTTGCAGGTGTAACATGAAGCAAGATTCTGCAAGCACAATGTCTATTTTTTCACTTACAACTCACTTTTCAGCTGGTTTTGCTGCAAGCTTAAATTAGGCCAAGATGTTTCCAAAACTGTACAGAATGGAGTTGAAATGTTGTTTGTTTTAACCTTGAGTTACACCAGGGTACTGGAGGTGTTAGAAAGAGCAGTTAAAAGCAGTGTAAGTAAACATGACCAAAATCATCAGTGTCAAAACAACAGTGTCAAAAGCAGCAGAAAGTCAAACCGGGCAGTCACCTCTGTCCGTGGCAGAGAGAAGGTTTAGACACACTGACTAGAGCGTAGAGTGTTATAACCGCTGTCCATGCTCTTGAAGTAAATCCAATGCTAGGGGGGGGCGGGGGGGGGACATCAGTGTAAATAAATACAGTTTCTAGTGCAACAATGAGGACATGATCCCTCACTAGCATCCCACCCAATTGTATTGGTTTTAGCTGGCTGCAGCCACGGACTGAATCCCAGGGGCTGTCATGGTGGGCAAGCATTTCCAGTCAGGTGTTTTAATGGTCTCTGCCACATTCAGGAGTGTTGTAAAATGACTAATAAATGCTCATGTTTGTTTATGCAACAGGTGACTGAAGCTCTATACTAATACAACATGCACTATTTTACTTGGCAGAATAATAGGATCAATGTTCTATAGTTTTTGTTAATCATTACTGATAATAGTGTAGAATAGATACAACATTTGCAGCATGTTTTAATTACAGTGGCATGTTATTGTTTTACTATGTATTGCTGTTTTAAAGCTCAGCCTCTCACTGAATGCTTTTATATTTTAACTTCCTGGTTTGGTGACTAGATGCAATTTGACTTGACTTGACTTGAGTTTGGGTTCCCTTGCCACGTGGAGGCAGTAATTTCAGTAAAAAAGTAGTCTGTTCTTGGATTGCTCATTGTTTTGTTTTTTGTTATATCTTTTGTGCTTTGTGTTTGTTCAAAGCCAAGCTGATTGTTCCCCAGCTAACATCCTATTGATAATTAACGCATGCACTAAGGAAATATAGAATTATTTTGTAATGTTTAGATTTTTGAGCTCATCTAGAACGACTGATGTGATCCCTTACTTGGAATGCAAGAGTGATCCATAGTGACAAGCAAAATGGCATCACAAGTACAGGGGTCATTGAAGATGATGGTAATGATGATGATGATGATGATGATGATGATGATAACAATGAGTGCGTCCTTATGACACTTAGTACCTCTGGCCTATTCAGTATGCCCACTGGTCTGTATAAACAGCCATTTTCAAATTATGTCAAAGGTTTACTAATTGAGTAATTTTTTTTTTCCTTTGATATGAGTGTGATATTAGATATCAATTTACCACATTACATGAACACATTACATTATTTAGTTAGAGAGTATATTAGATAGTGAGTACCGTGATTTAATAAGACTTTGAGACCATTACATTAACTAATTAGTTAATGCTCATGTAAAAAACATCAGCATTCATTTATAAGTCGTTAGCCAAGCGTTTGCCAGTGCTCAAGCAATATAAAGCTGTGCTCCTTGAATTGTAAAGTGTTGCAGAGAACGTATTGTCAGTGGATAGTTTAACTGTTGCTTTTGCTTGCCTCCCTCTTTGAGTTTAACCTATATTCTGGAACATTAACCCTTTGATCTGCACATGCCTGATGGGTAACATGATGAATCTGGGGATTACACATTCACACATTAAAAACTGCAGCACAACATCTGTCCAGCTGTCCACTTACACATGCACACACAAACGTACACGGCCAGACTCTCAATTCATTGATATTGAGTCTCACCATGTCTTTCCCTCTCCATCATTTAGCCATTCCATACATACATATAGTAGGTAGCATAGTCAAAATGTCTGTATATGTGTGTGAGAGAGAGAGCTGGTGTGTTTCTCAGGCCGTGAATCTACTTACATGTTTGTATGCACAAGTCCCTTTCTGTCATAATGGATGTTGGAAATCTAGCCACTAGCTCATGTGGAAGAGTGTGGTGGAAAAGGGCATTGTGCCGCAGCTAAGACAAATGTTGTTATTACTCTCAGCCTTTGCATTCAATTTGTTTTTTAAGCCGCTTGAATACCCCATTTACAGCCCAAGATTAAGTGAATTAATCTTTGGGCTAGTTCCATTGAAGAAGCACTCCTTTTTCTCCTTAGACTATAAGGAAAAGCACAGAGGCTGAATGGTAACGTACTGTAGCCAGCCAGTCACTTGGAAAACATAACCTGTGTATTTCTGTGTGTGTATCTCTATTTCAGTATAGTGAAGCTACAATGTACGCGTGTGCATGTCTTGACTGTGTGCATGACTTGGTCTGTGTGGGTCCCACTGTGGTGCATGTGGAAATAAAGAGGAGGGAGAAATTAAACAGGAGAAGAAAGATAACTGGAATGGTAAACTGGAGTTGTATAAAATCACACCACTGCTTTCAATAGCCTTAGCTTAGTGATAAATAGAGCTCTCTCTTTCTCTCTCTCTCTCTCTCTCTCTCTCGCTCTCTCTCTCTCTCTCTCTCTCTCTCTCTCTCTCTCTCTCTCTCTCTCTCTGTGTGCATGTATGTTTTGATATCTTGGTCTGTGCTGTAAATTGACAAATGTTCATTGTCTTCCTCGGGCGAACTTGAATGAACATGTGTATGTTTCTTTAAGTGTGGTTGCATGCATTATGCACACATTATGTGGAGTGTGTGTATGTGTGTTTGTGTGTGTCTTTGTGTATACTTGTGTTTTTGGAAAGTGAGGACAGACCTTCAAAAGGCCTTCTTGAGGGTTCAGGCTTGATTTTAAGTTAGATATGGATACGAGTTTACGTCAGTCATTTAGTTGTGATAGTAAATGTTACTTATCATGCTCATATATGTATTGTTAGGTTTCTACTAGAACATATTTACATGCTTTATTGTAAAAAAAGGGGCTAGACAATGCATTATTTTAATTATAGAAAGTGAAAGATAGAAGTACAAAGTTGAGAGAGTGTGTGTGTGTGTGTGTGAGTGTGTGTGTGTGTGTGTGTGTGTGTGTGTGTGTGTGTGTGTGTGTTAATGCATTTTTGCCTTTGTCTTGATCCGTGGTCTTTAATACTGGGTGTCTGCCGATAGAGTCTGATTCAACACTTCTAATTCCCTAATCATTTATTAAATATGCATCTGACACATTGAAATAACAGATGTAGCTTTCTAATTTGGCCCGCTTTATTTTTGACGAGCTGATCCAAATACTGATTCAAAAGCATAAATGTGATTGGGTTTAACTGGAAAGAATGCGACTCCAGAAACTGACGTCACGTAATCAGATGGAGGGGATGTTATTTGGCAGTCGTTTGTCATTTCAATTGCTGAAAGCGATGGTCTGCACCAGCTAAAAATGAGAAGCTGCTACCAGATTGTTTTCTACACAGCTTATTGCTAATGAGAAAGGAAATATAACAAAGTTCAGCAAATCCACGTATTTCGCTTACCTGGGTGTCAATGACCGGTTCGACCGAATACTTTTTCACATTCACTCTAATTTTTCTCACATATGCAGTGAAATGCTGACATTAAGGACAGTATTGATGCAGCACTAGAAGCCAGATGACAAAACAGTCGTATTCAGTAAATAAAGGATCTGATTTTGATCAGCTTAGTTTTAGCCTATACCAATCCAGAAAAATATGCCTTGATCAGCCCAGATATTGATCCTCAGAGCGTGCGTGTGTCTGTCTGTCTGTGTGTGTGTGTGTGTGTGTGTGTGTGTGTGTGTGTGTGTGTGTGTGTGTGTGTGTGTGTGTGTGTGTGGCAAGAGTTACTTCAGGTGAACTTCAATGTCAATACTGTCAATGTGAATTAAATGTGAGTGTTTAGCTAAATGTGGGTACATGTGTTGGTGTGGATAGCTGTGTGATATAAAAAAAGAATAGCTTTGTTGAGGCAAGATGTGGATGTGGTCCATTAGCTCTGGTTGAAGGAGCTGTTACAGTGTAAGCTAAGATTAGTCAGACAGGGGTCACTGCTTCCTCTTTATACCTTTCTTTCACCTTTCCTCTCTCTGCCTTCCTCTATATTTTTCTTTCAGTGTGGCTTTCTTTTTTCTTTTTCTCCCTCTCTCGGCCCCCATCTGTCTTTGTCTATGTGGATTAATGTAAATCAATTAATTCCCGACCACACCAAGCCCTGCGTCTGTCTGTGTGTGAATGTAGAGAGACTTAGGGAGTGGGCTGGGTAACTTCCTCTTGTAGTCTATATAAGCTCAGTCAGTTCACCTGCACGGCGTGCGATGCTGCTTCGGCTTGGTTGTCGGACTCGCACAGCAGAAGTCCTGCTTTTATTGTCCACATAGCTTCTTTTTTTTTCAGGCAGAAAGCTCTGGAGAGCGCTTCATTCACAGTGACAACACCAATGGCTCTTTGAAAAGTTCAGAGAGTTTCAACTAGAAGCACTCAGAGCGGGAAAAAAACAACAGTTGGACGCTGGCACTCAGTCTCTGAGAATTAGGATAACAGTTCAATATATCTATTTTCCCATTGACTTGGGAGGGCTTTTGCTTCATATATAATGCATCCAGATAATGGGGACTTGTTTTTAAGATTCATTTTTTTATGAATATGAAAACCTGTTGTGGGAACAATGTAGGGTAAAACATGATTTTGTCATGCAGGCACAAATTACGTGAGTTAGAGGATAATTAGGTAGTTGTTGGGAACACAATTCGGAGAAAAGCGACATAGTCAAAACACCGGATATTCCTAAAATGGTGGACTCTCATCAGGCAGCTTGTTTATTTTATTTTTACAACACAAAGGGCCAAATATTACAGCAGTTAAATTAAAAAGGACTTTTGATTCCACTGATGCCATACGTCTAAGAATGATCAGATGCCCTGCAGATGTCCATTTTGTCCAGAGCAATTGTCTTATTTCTTTTATAGTAATATTACATACAATTAAATGTAATGTTTGCAGTACTCATACAATCCAGGAAGAAAAAAATGAGGGTGCTGCACGTGCATTGACACACACACACACACACACACACACACACACACACACACACACACACACACACACACACACACACACACACACACACACACACTCAGGCACTGACCTCAGCCTCCAGCCCCAGATGTTCAGGGCTTAGCCCTCGACCTTGTCAACTTCTAGAAAAGACCCTGCTCTTACTCTTATCCACTTCATTCTTCTTTCTGTTTAATGCCACCTTGTTTCTGCATCCTGTCACGTTGCTTCCCCAAACACATCTTGATCATCTGACTTTCCATAACCATTTTGTCTCTCCTTATCTTGTTCTCTGTGTAACATCTGTACCCATCTCCTCTTTATGTAGATTTCACCTCTACATCAAGCTGTCTAGATTAGCAGGTCTGAACAACACTGACACAACAATTGCATTTACCTGACAAAAGCAGCAAGCCTTGGTTTGGTGACCATAACACTGATGCTGCAACCACAGCTTCTCTCATAAACCAACAGACACACCACATTTGTTTTTTTTCTTCTTCTTTCTATCTTTTATTCAGAGTGGCTTCAGTCCTGCCTGGAATGCCTTCACTGGCATCTTGAGCTTTATTGTATGAATTTAACAATTTTCTCAAAGAAGGAGTGAAATATATCTGCAAGAAATCAACAGTTGTAACCCATCAGCTAACAAAATGGCAGAGTTAGACAGCAGGCTACTTAACCAAGTCATGGTGGGTTGATATGTAGAGGAATCAGAAATATGTCGGAGGTTTGTGGTTTTAAAATACTTCAGTTTCTATTTCTCTGTCAATAAATGTCACAAAATATTACAACCATGCCTTGTATTTTGGTGTGAGGCCATAGATCTATTATACAGACACTTTCAGAAACTGAGCTTTCCTCAATTCCTCATACTTGTGCCTTTTGCTCTTTATCAATCAACCAGTTCTATTTAGAAAGAGCAGTCCCCTAAATTAGATGCTTGTATAGCTTGCATTTGATTAGTCAGTGATTTTCATTACTGCCAACTCCACCTACTGGCTCAAGGAAATGTGCGTCAGCTGCTTAGACTCTTTTTGGGCAGAAACTGTGGCAAATAAACTAATGCATGAATCAGATCATGCTTGTGAAAAATATCATAAAGTTCTGATTTCTTGAAAGGGTTTTGGTTACTGGCAAATGTTTCTGTATTGGAATGTGTGTCTTTTCTTCCACCACCCGTCCTCCCACAGTCTGTTAATATGCTGTCCAGCAATAATTCTGGTTAATCCTGACCTTTGTGCAAAGAGGTCAAATTACTAATTAATAAATGCTGTGTGAGTTTATTAAGAATGAGCTCAATTTAGAGCTGCTGAAAGTGCCACAAAGACAATATTAAAGACAGCAGCACAGCTGTAGATTGAGTTAGGTCAATCCTTTAGCAGCTCAGTTGATTAATTTGGAGATTCATTAATTCCTCATTAAACTGTTGGTTAATGAGTGTAGAACATTGAAATTCACTGTGTGCTTCACATTTCCAAATTGCGATTCCAAATGGAAATATTTGGGAATTAGTTTTAATATCATTACTTAATAAATGCTCATCCCGTCTGCTGGCATCTCTATCAGTTGTCTAGAGATAAAATGATGGTCGCCAAATGGAAGCGATTACAGCATGGCTGATCACAGATCAGTTTCAGCTCTTTAATCTGTGTCTGGGATGACCAGAGATGCAGACTGAGTACATGGCAGAGTGAAGCACACACACACACACACATAGACAGGCGGGCTGACAGGAAACATCAAATCTGATTTATAGATTTATCTACTCAGCCAGCACCCATGCTCCTGTATGTCAGCAGCTTGAGTAATAGATAGAATATATGTAAGCATTCTGCTTTCTATGTGCACGTCTTAGTATGAATGAGTTAGTGAATGTATGTAGGTGCATGTGCTTGTATTCGCACGTATGCAAGTTTGACTGCACGGGTTGTTCCTTGTTGTTTGGGAAAAAGACAATCAGATGCGACATTGACTTACACACACACACACACACACACACACACACACACACACTCTTCCCTTACGTAGTGCAGCAGACATCTTCTTTGCTTTTTTACTAAGGAGGCAGAAAAGTGTGCTATTGATTCACTGTGAGAGCAGAGGAGAGGTGAATGCTCTTTGGGATTCTTTGAAGGACACTGTGTAAAGTGCTGCCCTAAAAGCTCAGTGTGAGGTCTGATTCTTTGGCTGGATGTGAAGCTAGTGTAGTCCTGTACATCAGGGTGTGTAGTCAAGTCTTTAAAATTCCCTGCTGGATAATGACAGAGGCAGTCAGCTTTGCTTTTAGATAGCACTGGCCAGCAGAGTAAAATTATCTTTATTTTGTATTTTCATGGTTATTTACTTTCTTTTTAGGAATAGTTCCCTCCCTTGCATGATGCTTATCCCATCAGCTGTTTAAATGAATGATCTTGGGTTATTAGGTATGCTTGGACTGTCATTGTCTTTTTCATTGATTTTATTTAATATTTACACTCATTCAACTCACCAAAGTAAAACTTTTTTAAATTATACTTCAGCAATATTTTGTTCATCACAAGATGATGAGTTTCTTAGTCCAGTTGGTTGGTTAGTAGCTTAATAGTTGAATTAATTTATTGTTTAAATGTGAAGTTTGTTTGTTTTGTGCGTGATTTATTGAGTCTGTCGTTTTCAATGTTTTACAAAAATACAAAATAAGCTAACTGGTTTCTAAATAGAAAAAAACACCATTCACACTGAATCTGTACTTTCAATAAGTCAATATGAATGACAGTGTTAATTATCAAATGTATAGCATGTAAATAGTTTATAGACACTATAATGTAACATTAATTGGAAAAGGAAATAAACTTAAATTGCCAATTGCCAGCCATACATCTGAATCAGAGAAACACATTATTTGTAACATAACTGGAAAAGTGATTAGTTTAAAAGCCCTGCCATCCTCCCATGAACTTTAGACTTTTTTATGAGAATGTAGCAACATTACCAACTTTGAAAGAGTGACATTTTTGCGCTATAAAACCCCATTGCTACCACATTTGTTGGGCTTTAGTTCAATATAGATGAAGTCAATTGGCAATTAATGAGTTTAAGTGCACTGTTTGATTTGTCAAACTGCAAGATACTTTGGATAAAAGCATCCATTAAATGACTTACACTTGGATGAGACAACAAATGAACTACAAATGTTTTATTCATTTGGCCATTTGAACATAATCAAAGTCTGTACTCATTCAATAAATTAACCAAACCAAATGGTAAAGTTAAATAGCAAATAGTTTAGTCTTCTGCCACGCTCCTCTTCTCTTTTGGTCTTATGAATTGCTCAAACAAAAGCAGGCAATTACATTTACACCTGTTCTCTATATGTGCAGACATACAAACAAACAAACTAAGAGACACAGAAACACACAAAACCAGTGCTACTTTCATCTCCCAGATGAAGGGGCCATGGTAGAGGGGAACAGAGGACAAGGGCACTGGAAGTGTTGTGTTTAGTCAGCAGAGTGTGTCAGCTAATGGACAGACAGGCCACAGACTCTCCCTGAATGCGATCCAAAACCATTAGCAACTCGCACATTTCAAAGGGTGGTAATGGGTGAGCTTGTGAAACCATCCTAATGTGCAGAGTGTGTGTGTGTGTGGGTGTGGGTGGGTGTGTGTGTCTTATTTACCTCTGTGCATGGCTGTATTTCATCAAGGCTGGTTTGTGCATGTGAGGTTCAGCACGTTTATCCTTTGACTTCCCGGTGAAGACAGAATGTAGGCCTAGAGTATATGAATCTGTTCAGTACACTGAGTTGTGTTTATAGCTGCTGAGGTTATATGTATATATTAAGAAGTAAATGAAGCATCATCTACAGATGGATTATAGTAGGAACATATTTTGTAGAGGTGGAATTAGGTTGTATAAGAATGTTGTGACATGCATTGACCAAAAAACTGAGTGATAACCTGTATGACCTGAGATCAATGTGGCCTTTGTCTTTTTCTTTTTTGCCTTGTTAGCGGCATGCAGACTGAAATAGCTTGACATTTATTAAATGGATTGCCAGTTGCGGACAGTGTGTAAAGACATTCATGGTTTCCAGAGGATGAATCTTATAGACTTTGGTGATCCCCTGACCATTCTTTGTAATGGAATGCTTAAATCATTCCGGCTGTCTATTCAGACCGTGAAACGGCACGCTTTTGACTTGCATCACATGCAAAGCACACTACATGCAAAACACCAGTGACCTACACTCAAGACTGTGTCTGAACACATCCTGTGTAGACACAGATGGAGCACAGACGTGCCTGTGTTACTGCATGTCTAAACAGGAAGCGGTTCAGCTATGTCTCTCAGGTTTTGCTCAGACTGATTAATGCAACCCAAAGCAAATTTTTGTGCATAAACTCTATTTTAATCTGTATTGACCTACACTCAATACATTGCCTGAACGCTTCCTGTGTAGACAGAGTGAGGACTGAAGCTGCTGCTGCTCTGCTAAAAGGCTTCTTACACCTTCTATATGAACTATCATCAGGGTGCTGGCCCTTTAGACTAAGTCTGACTACGTAGACATATCTGATGTTTTGATCCATAATGACTTACAAGTACAACACAGATGTGATGACATGATGAGAAAATGCTACAGTGGGCATGAGAATAGTTTTGAAGTGCACCTATTTTTTTCAGAAACAATTCCATAGTTCTCTTGAGCGAGACACTTAACCTCTAAGTCTTACAGTAGATCCATTCAGTGGCCACCACACCAACTGTATAAAGCAGCTGTTAAATGCATGTACCCCTGCAACTGCTTCTCCAGATAGTTACAAATGTATTGGCCATCATGCATAGTTGGAACATTACTACCAAATACAGAACATATTTTAGGACATTTCTGTTTCACATCTAAGCAACTGCTCAATTACACCGTTTTACATAATGGCAGCCCCTCACTATAATACAAACATGATTTGACCTTGATTTTCTTCCCTGTTGAGTAAAATGCCCCCTATCATCTCATTCAAAACCAGTCCTTTGCACTGTGGTTGTAATGGGCTGTCTGGCAAATCTGCATAGCTAAAGATACTTTTTTTATAGGCTAATGTCAGTATAAAAATGTAATATTTTCAGGAATTAAAAAAAAAACTTCAGAAAATTGCATACTCTTGTCGGTGAACCGCCTGGCCAATTATCATCATGATTTACATCATACATACAAACATTAGCATATTTTACTGCTCATGCTTTATTAAATGCCCTTACAGAACTGTCACTTTCTGTAACTGTGAAAAACAGTCGTTCTACTGACAAGTTGTTGCTTTGTCTGAACACGTTAAAAACATAAATGACTCTGCTAAAAAAAAAAACATAATTCAATACAAATGCTTGTGATTGTGGTGTACTTGACAAATACGTATTTAGAGAATACCCGAGAGGGGACTTGTGAATGTATAATTTACAATAGTGAGTCTATTCAATTGTCAGCATATACACTGGATTGATTTTATAACTTTAATGTACTTAAAGTGTGCACTCTGTAGCTATATTATCTAGGAAACTAAAAGTACCAGATTGGGACTCTGCATCGGCAGATACTCAATATCAAATGACTCGGATTGGAATCGGTGGCAAAAAAATCTTATGTGGACATCCCTACTAACTACTGTATCATGAAACGGTTCCTCTACTTTAATATTTCTAATATATTATAGTTAAGTACAAACTGGTGTCCTTTGAGGCCTAAATTAATAGTTGGATTATAGTTGACGCCACATGAACATTTCTCTTTTTTGTCTTGTTGTTTTGTTGTAGAGGGAATAAAGCTTATTTGAATCAACTTTAGCATAAAAAAGAATCAATGTGTGGTGCATCATCTGATGTCACTGTTGTTCTCAATAGTATTACTTTGTTTGCAATAGAACATTTCTGGGCCCCATTTATTAAAAAGGCTTCAAATGAAATGCATCTCCTTTTTTGCATATTGGTACGATCCTTGATCCAGTTGACTGTGCTTCACCGTTAATCTGTTTAATGGATGTGTACATTGTGTTATGCATTTAACATTATGTAATGAATGAAACTCATGCAAACAACAATGTGTTGGTTATTGTTTTACAGAAACATTAATTATACTGTGTAATGAGTGCAAATGGTGGAGTTATTTCTTTCACCTTTGAATTCACCTGAGGATGCATTTTCAAAATTAATTATGGACACAACACAGGTATTACATTTATCTGAAAACAAGGTATATCATATCATCAAGCATTATGCAAAAATATATTTCTATTCAACAGCAACATAAACCTTCTGTTCTGTCAAGTGAAAGGTAGAATAAAGTTATTTATGTTAAGGCAGGTACACACTGTCATAGCCCATACTGTATTCTCTCTGGTGGCATGACGGTAAGAGGTGCACTAAGAATCTTAGCTGGCTACAATTTGACTTGCCTCGGGAACTGGAAAAGAAGTAGTAATTTTGCGACACTTTAACTTGAATCAGTGAAGCCTTTTCAAGCTCTGTCAAGCATTTGTAATCTTCTCTGGAGAATCAGCCAGCATTATTGAAATTCCTCAAAAGTTGTCTAGATTGCAATCTGCAAGACTCAACTATAACAGAGATCCCTGTAGTGGTGTATGTTATTGCATTTGTGAGCAGTTATTGCATTTGAGAGGACATGCTGCAGTTACTTTTCTCTTTTACTGTTTGGTAGCCCTTGAAGTTCTAAGTCTGTAAGTTTTTCTGTATGTAGCATGTAAATGTCTACAAGGATATATTATCTGTGTATTTGATGATTTAGTACAACAATTATGTTGTAGTAATGAATGCTATTCACAATCATAGTTTTTCAATTAACATCAATGTTAAAATTAGCTTAGACGCCAACTAGTCAGGCAAGTATCATAATAATGGCTGCTCATTTTTCTCCCATAATAGCTATATGCTAAATTGTGTGTGAACATTATGTATATGGACAGTTTGTAAGGCCATATTTTTATGTTTCTACAGTTTTACAAAGAAAAAAGATTCTCACTAAAAGCCCTACACTCTACTACAGATTCCTGAGTCTTTATTTCATGAAGATTCCATTGGTTATCTACTAAGCGTACATATACAAAGCAGGAGCAGAAAAAAAGCTGTCCGTTTCATTTCTTCATATTCATATAATAAATCTACAGATGTCGATGGATGGTAATCTGCAAGAGAACTATAGAAAAATAAAAAAAGAATGGTTATAATAATCATTCATTATAGGGATCAATTTAACCCAGACAGAAATGATCACTGTACAAGGTTTCCATTGTATTTCTTTAGGGAGAGAGTAGTGCTGATGAGCAGAGGAGACACAGGAGAGGAGAATCATTCTTTGGCCAGTGGATACATGTGGTTCCAGAGGTAGGGCTTGGAACAACTACACCGTCTAATTTCTTTTTCTACTGTTCAAAGTTATGTTTTGTCCAGAGCCAGGAATGCCCAGGGCCTTCTCCCCACCCCTGAGAGCTGTGGACCCAATTTTTATGAGGCAGTAAATATTGATGCTGTGAGAATGACACAGGATAGCAGCCAGCTGTACTGAAGGAGGGGGATAATGTGAAGGAATGATCAAGGATGTTTGAAGCCCTGCAGAGCTTTCACTGTGTGATGTGAGACTTTCTTTGTTATACACAGAATGCTGTGTGTGTGTGTTTTGTTTTTGTTGTAAACTAGTAGAAAGACAGTTCTTCCAGACTTCCATTGATAGCAAATATATGGCTGCAGGTAGCACATTTCCATTGAGGTTGTTTGTTAAATAATGTACCAAATTGGCAATTATTAATAATGCCCATCACCTCCCCCTTTTTTTCTTGCCACAATTTACATCTTTCATCACACTTTTTTCTAACAGTCCCTCCCCCTCTGTTGCTCTCCGTCCTGGTTCCACTCCCTTTAGCACTGATTCATAAAAAGTTACTCTCCAGCTAACTCATAAGTAGTGTGCTCATACTATCCACCTGAGGCAGAGTTAAAAGCTTTATAGTTAGATTCCATCCTCTTATTTATTACCATTATCTATGCAACCATAATTGTATTACCTGGCCTTGTTACTGAGATAAACACCTTGATGTTCCTCAGAGTCACTCTGGCTTTTTCTTCTTTAAATCCTCATCAAACATTTCTTTTGTGAAAGCAACCCACTCACTACCGCTCACTGCAGCCTCTCTCCCGTACACCGTCACCACATGCAACGTCTTCTCTTTTTTATAATTTCTCCTTGATTCTTCTGCGCTGTTTTTTTTCTTTCAACCTCCACTTTTTTTGTCACCTACCACAGTGAGAAGAACAAAACACATAAAAAACGTTTGCCGTGATCTCCCACATTCACATGCACACACACAAACACCCTCCCACAGACAGACACACAATCAACAGCAGGTTCTACTAGAGCGTGTGGTGACAAGGACAAGGAAGGACCACAGGAGACGAGATAGGTTAAAAATAAAGAATATTCAGCTAGAATCGAGATGGTTCCGAATACCTACCGGAATATCACACACATGGACATTAAATGGTCTATTTTTGCACTTCCAATCATTTATTTTGCAAGTTTTTAATGCTTCATATATTGACACTATTTAGATAAAGAAATGAACTGATAACATTGTGAGTTTGGGTGGAAAAAGAGCTAGACAGAGGGACAGATAGAGAGCAAGAAAAAGAGAGACTGACAAACAATGAAAGGAGAAATTGTTACAGAGAGGGAAAAACTGCAAATGTTTTCATAAAAAAGCAGAGACAGAGAAAAGGAGAAACTATTTTAGTGGAGAACGTGACTACCTGGATCCCAAAAGGCAGAAATATACTGTATATTGACTGTCTTTGCTCTCTGTTCTCGCTGTTAAGCCACATTAGACTCTCTGACTTCACTTCAAGGACTATAAATGGTTGAAGATAAAGTTCACTAGACTCATAGTCTTTGTTTTTTGCTACACAAAAAAAAAAGAAACAAATCAATTGAAACAGATTTTTAGACAGAATGTCCATATGCTCCCAAAAGTTGTGCCTATTACTGCAAAAAGATGCCGACCACCATGAACAATATCCTCATGTATTTAGCAAAATCTAGAAAGTAAAGAGAAAAATGTGGAGACGACACAAATGCATTATTTATAAAATTTCCTTTTGAAAAAGCAAGATGTGGTTAAAGTTTTATTTATTTTTAAATTACCTGTATGTGTGTGTTACTGTTGGCTAATTTCCACTTGTTTATTGATATTTCAAAAACACTATTGCATTACGTGTGTGACAAAAAAAACAGTTTTAAGGACTGAGTAGGCTTGAAGGAAGGGTTAACCCACATTCACATATTGCACTCTTTGAACTATATTCTTATAAGGATATTAAATTTATCAGAAATATAATCCTTCAATGTGCCATTAATGTGCCATTGTAAGAAGTATCAGCCAAAATGACAGTATTGTCTTGTCTTGGGGATAGATGTGAAAGAAAACCCACAGATTTCATGAATAAAGCTTCCATATTTTCAACACTGCAGCAGGTGCTGTGTTTGGAGGCCCAGAGCTATTAAACATTCCCTCTCCTTCTTTCTCTGCAGGCTGTCTAATGAGCCCATGTTTGAAGTGCCTTCTCTGTGTGTGTGCATGTGTGTGTGTGTGTGTGTGTGTGTGTGTGTGTGTGTGTGTGTGTGTGTGTGTGTTATTGAGCTTTCAGGGATTTATGTGTTTATCTGCCCACATCTATCTGCATCAGTGTACGTCTTCCTTTCTGTGTCAGTGTGCATGTGTATGTGAGTGGTATGCAATGTGCATTTATTTGCATTGAGGCACCCAGCGTTGGGGCTATCATCTTACTATCATCTTATTGCTTGTCAGAACAAATTGAGGGTGTGACGCTGTCATGCATGGACACAATTTTCAGCGGCGTAATCAAGAGTAGATCGATTTTATTCAAATAAAGGCAGCGGTTGCTCTGAGCCAAATTCACGCCTGAAGGGCTTGGAAATAATGAAGCAGAGCACATGAGCAGAGAGGGAGGTGTTTTGGATAATCTAGTCTGACTATAACTTCCTGTTGCCAAAGCATCCAGGGGACAAACTATGTAGTGCGCCATTTGGTTGAAGCTGTTTAGTTTGTAATCCTCCACAACAAGATGTCACTTTGTATGATCTAATATGCCACACAGAAGCGTCTCTGCCATTTAATGGACCTTTATAAAGGTATCCATTGCAAGCCTGTCCCCTGAAAGTCGATGAGTCAAATCATCCCTTGCTGACCCCGCAGTCAACTTGAAATTCTTCAAATCTAGCTATTGTTTTTTTTTTTTTTTTTTTTTTTAAAGAGGCGAGCTCTATGAAGAACTCAGTGCTCTGTATGAACAATTTAATCATAAACACATTGGTTTTATAGATATGAAAAAAGCATATCCACAAAGGGTGGTTCCAAGCCAGAGTTGGTTGTGGCGCATTGCCATGGAGGAAATACGCCCGGCCAGGGCCAGCCAGCACCAGGGAGGGATACCAAAAGGGGATCCTCCCTCACCGACAGGCTGTCTTTGACCCGCCAAATTGAATCCTCCGAGCAGACTGCGGGGACCCGACCCATTGAGAAGTGTAAAAGATTTTCCGTTCATGATGAAACTGTGCCACATTTGACATGTTAATGTGGCCAAAGTCATCACTAAAACTCATTCCATTGACTTTTTGGATTGTCAGATACTGTGAAAAAAAACCCAAATTAAAACAAGCAACAAATAGTCAAATCTTTGTGTTGTACAGCAAATCCATTTTGAATACAAAACAATCTGAATAATTGGCAACTTGCTCAGCTGAACTGTAATGCATAATATGTAGTCAGTTTTGTTCCACACTCAAAATACACAAAAGTCAGTGGGAAGTTATTGTTGCTAAAAACCCATCTCCAATAGCGCTGACATTGTTTGACACAAGGGTCATGAGCAGTTTGCTACATATAGTCTCCTTGTCTATGTCCCTACAGTACATGTAGGTTGATTTAACGATCCCCGAAGTGTTTTACGGAATGCATTTTTTTTCATGGTAAGTTCTATTTAATTTTTGTTTATTTGAATAAGCTTTTAGCTTGTTTCGCTCCAGTTGTTTCCAGTCATTGCTATCAACAAAGCATTGCAATAAATCATTCGGGTGGAATAACTGTTATGAAATAATTGAAAGTTCATAATTCCCAGAAGCAATAGTTGATGAATTCTGTTTCTTGGAATATCATGTATTATAGCATGTAAACCCCTAGAACTGACTCATTTTTTCTTCTTGAAAATGACAATTATTTATATCCTGAGGGATTTTGCCTACACTCGTGTTTCGATAACAAGCTGTATCTGCTAATTATGTTTTGTCTGACTGCTCTCTTTCTGTGCTGTATTTGGCAGCTTTGTTCACTTGTACCTGAAGCTACGCACCACACCTCAAACCTTTAAGCACTGTAGTGAGATAATCTTGGTTGCAGTTATTATTACTTTATACTGCTTGGAAGACATGCTTGTACACTTTTAGTTCTAAGTGCTCATATTATGTGTTTCTCCAAGCCTGAATGCAATGTTTAATTGATGGATGGGCAGTGGCAGGAGAAACATATGATGCCTCCAGTTGGCTCATCAGCAGTTTGTGGAGTTCCCGAGCCACTCTCAATGCTAAACAAGCTGGACCAACCTGAACCTGCCTAATTCGCAACATCACCCAGTCATTTCCAAACTCACTTCTGGTCTCAATGGGAGAGAACCTTACTTCAAACAGCATTCTGATGCCAACGTTTGCCACATGCGAAGGCGAAGGGTTTTAATCCCAAAAACTATGTAACAGGTGCTCGGGTAAGGACTCATTTACAAAAGTCCTACGTCCAAATTGCCAAGTGCACACAGTTTGTCATTTTCTCTGGGGAACTAGAATATGTTGTAGTAACAGCTAACTTTTTTACATTTACTTTTTTTTTTTCAATGCTCTTCACTCTTGTGGTTGTGTCCCTAGCTTTACAGTGGTGATCTTAATTTCTCGCAACAAAATGATTGCGTTAATTATGTCAAAGCCATAACCAAAGTCTGTGGTGTGAAGCTTTCATTCCTGACTTTCAAAAAACATCTGCATTATTCAAAGATAAAACATGTGTGCAGCTCTTTGTAGCACATCTCTTTTTTTTCATCATTTATTTCATAATTCAACTTTGATGTGATCTTGTTTCCTTGATTTCTGGTATCTCATCATGTCTGTGTGCATAACTTTAATCAGATTTCCCTCTTTTTCCAGTCACTGTTGTCAGAGTTGTAAGCCCAAAATCTCTTCACAACTTCAAAGGATGTCTGTGTCTGTGAACCCATAAAGGCCTGTCTAAACCCAGGCTTTATCACTCTCTCTTCATGTCTGTCTACTCCTTCCCTCGTTCCTTATACACTGCTCTTCCTGAATTTGTTCTCACTTTCTTTAAACACACTTTTCTCCTTCTGTCAGTTTGGCTGTTCAATATGACCGCCCCACCTGCCAACCACTTATTTGCATTGCGTTTCTGTGTGTGTGTGTGTGTGTCTCATAGTCTATATCAATTCATGCATTTATCCATTTCCAAAATCCTCAAATCTTTTATGTCTTTTCACAGAGTTTTCTTTTCAAACCTATGCGAACCGTTGCCATGGCACTCAGACTGTCAGGCCAAGGTTGATGGGCAGAAAGATACTTGTGTGTCTGTGTGAGTGTGTTTGCTAAGATGATTGGGTGAGAGCAGAGCAGGGTGAGCACTGATTGAAGCTCTGAATAACATTAAGGCAAACCTTTCTTTTCTCTGTCTCTGTCTCCTTAGCTCTCTTTTACATCCTGTCACTCATTGGCTGCCTCATCTGCCTCATCACTTAGACCCTGTCTCTGAATCTGTGTCTCTATTCGTCCTACTATCTTCTTTCAAGCTGCCTGGATTTATCTTTTTGCTGAATTTTTGCCTTTCCTTTATTCTTCAATTTTCTTTTCTCATGGAAATGTTTCAAAGAAATGCACACATAAGTACGATAGATATGGAAAATGCATATGCAAATGCATCTGCCTATAGTCACACACATACTGTAAACCTCCATCATCAATCACTGTACGTGTTGCAAAGACTACGACTATGCAAAGCCTTTGATTCTGATGCCAGTCTGCTTGGTTAACTGTAGCTATGACTGCATTTTTGTTATGTTGTGTATTAAAATGTGTGCATATTGTCCTCTTAGTATGAGCAATTATTTTGTTTTGCTTGTGACAAATTAAAAGCAAATGCAGCGTTATTGCCAGTAGCTTTGGTGGTTTGTGCCTCCTTTGAGCGCTCAGCCTGTTATTAGCAGAGCCGTCTCTTGTTAGTCACTCCATTACTTTTGGGGGACTCTATAACTGAGGCAAATATTATTTATTCATTCTCGTTTTCATCATTAAATTATTTCTCTTTAGGTCTTTTCTGGAGATTTGACTACTGACCAGATACACACAGAGAAAAGGAAAAAAGCCTTCAGTTACACTCATAATCATTGGTCATAACCATGAACTCTATAGAATTATAATCAGGCCTCTAGAGGCGTGGTGAAGCTCAAGGTGGGTGGCTCAGACCTATGCCATCTTGGCAGTGACGACACAGCCAAACTATCAGAGAGAGAGCAGCGACCTGAGAGGGCACCCGCCTGTCACTCGAAGCGGCCTCTTCCATAACTATGCAGAACTTTAAGCCTTAATATAGTTTAAACTAGAGAGGCACCAATTGCAGTTTTCTTTATGGATTCCCATTTTTTCAAATCGGACCTGTCGAATCTGTTTTTTGAAGATTCCAATTTTCTTTCCAAGAACACTGTCCAACACATCCCGAAAAATCATTTCAACTGCCCCGAAGTCAATAAAAAACATCAACAAATTCTGAACTTTGATATTGTAATTTATAGTGGTTATTTGCATTAAACACACAATTCAAATAAATTGGCAATAAATAGTTGTATGAGTTATTTAAATACTTGCTTGTCTATATAATATTTAATTATATATTATGAGCTTCTTAGGGCTAGTATTAGGAAGTAAAACATGTCGTAATTCTAATTTGTAATAAGTCATGGCTGATCAGTTGAAAGCTGTCCAGTTTCAATTGGTATCCAATTGATCGGTGCATCTCTAATTTAGATAGGGGAGTTATTATTAGCAATAGAGACCAAAGTAATTTTTTTTGTACCAGCCTGTAAGAATGTTTATTTCTGATTTAAAGTGGGCTATTAGAGCAACGGGAGTTTCTTTGCATTTAATTCATGCAGAGATATGATCTTACTATTGGTGCTATTATCTATGATGAGCATTCCTGTTGATTCCAAATACAGAAGTGCAACAGGAGAACATGCATCCATGCAAATAAGTACAGAAGAAATCATAATTCATCAATGGCCTCATCTATCCCTCCGAGTATTGTCATGTGGGCACATCCCTTTAACAGAACTAGGCCAGCAACACCTCATGAAAGGCTCAATAGAATATTCCAGTGTCCCAGCAGCATCGACCTGAGCACCAAAGCAGTAGTTACTGAGAGATAAAAGTACATGTCAGCTTTGCCATTCTGCAGTTTATCAGATGTATAGTATTTAGAGATTGTCGGTGAAATTTTATTTTAATTTCAGAAATTAAAATGACTACGTTGACTGGTAAATATGCGTTGAGATGATGTGATGTGCAATGCGCCTATTACAATTTTCACTGGAAGCATTCTATACAGAATTGCCCACTATCAGTAATCTTGTCCCAGCTTTGACATCTTAAAGTTCCCTCTTAAGCTAACTCTCCTATTTTTCTGCTGGTCTCTCTTCTCACCTCTTCTTCTATTCTTCTCTCCTCTCTGGCTCCCGTATTGTTCTCATCTCATCACCAGTGTTATTTCTTGGCCTTACAACTTTTCTTCATACTTAGCACTCCTATAATTCTTTTAAATCATGTATTTTATTTAATTTGAGGTATTCTATTCTGTAAAGTGGGCTTAAAAGTGGTTTAACTCAATGTAGTTTTGATTTTATACAGATTATGTATAATTTAAGGATGTTAATTTAAATGTTAGATTTGAGATAATAAAACTGTGGTTGGTTTATTAACCCCCACAGCACCACAGAGAGGTTGGGTTTTTGGGTCGTGCCTCACATAGACAAGACCCACAGTAAGGTTACACCCCAAGGAAGACTTTTTGAGGTAGTTAAAAAAATGTTTATTTTGGTTTATTCATGACGGGTGGAGAGTCTGTGTCTGTCAGGAAAAGTAAGTTCTGTTGTGTTTATTTACAGCCCAAGAATCCTAGGCCCTGATTGGTATAGTTAACTCGAGGTAAAATACTTAGAATCTCTTCCACTGGTGTAGAAAAGATATGAAAAGATAAGAACAGAATAGAAGAGAATTGAGACCTTTTGATGCTGCTGCAGTGTCTATATGTGCTGCAAATATGGACACTGATTTATTTTTTTTTCAATTTCATTTTTACTATTATTATCAAGTGTGTTTTATTTTTCCTTAAATATGGCATTCTATCCCTGTTTTATAATATTTCTGTCTATTTTCCCTTTTTGTAAAATACTTTGTGCAAAATGTATTCTACGGAAGGTGCTATTCAAATAAAGTCTATGATTATATTCTTATAATCATATTTCCTTCCCGGATACAAGTCGTCAACTCTTGCATGCCTCTCCATTTTGTACTCTCTCCTTGTGAAGTTTGCAATAGGAACTCAGCAGCAAAAGAAGACAAAACGTAGAGGGTGAACCCTTTGAGTAAAAAAAAGAAAAAGATCCCTTTTTCTATGCATGAATTTGTTGTGTGTTTGTCTATTCCTCTGTGTGTGTGTGTGTGTGTGTGTGTGTGTGTGTGTGTGTGTGTGAGAATGTGTGTGCTGGGGTGTGCTTGCGTGCTCCTCTCCATACTGTGTGAAAATTCCTTTGTGACTAATGGAAAGGGTGGTACAGAGTCCAGTTCTGAACCCCTACCCTAGTCACTCCATGCCAAATGGACTCCTGTTGTTAACAGGTTTCTAGTGTTGTTGGGAGGCTCATATAACAGGGGTCAGACACAGAGCACAACACTTTTACTTTCTCTCTGTCTCCATCTCTCTTGCTTTCTGCTACCCTTTCTGTTCCCGTTTTTTCTCTATTTCTTCACCTTTCACTCTTTTTTCTGTCTGCGTCCATCTACCTATTTGTTCATCATATGTTTTCTTTGAAAAATGTACATGCTGCAAATATAAAATGTATGTCAAGTTTCCTTGTGCTTGTATATAGATTTAGCAGAAACCTGTTTGTTAAGGGCAAGAAATACATTTTTTTGTAATTGTGGCTGTATAGAAACATAGAGATGGATATGTGTGATGTGTGTCAGTATGATATGGTCAGCTTTAAAACAGTAGCTATCCTCAGCATGACCTACTGAACGGCCGGATTAAGCCCATCATCTGCATTCGGTTTGGAGTTAAGTCCCTTTGCTCTCACACGCACGCACGCACACACACACACACACACACGCGCGCGCGCGCAAACACACACACGCAAACACACATATCCAAACAGAGCCAGCTGTCATCCCCTCCCCCACATTTCATTCATAGCCACAAAATCAAAATGGATAGACGAGCTGTGTAAAAATCACCATTCACGAGTGGTCATTTGTTTTGTATTTGCAATTATATCAGTGGTGCACATTTAAGTATTGTTGTATATTTCAAGCGACTTCATGCATTACAGAGCAAAATATACTACATATTATTATGAAAACAGGACATGCTCAGGCATTTTAAATCATCAAATCAGTCTAGGTGTACTTTATGTATTAACTAAAACAACACATTTAGATATTTGATAATGTGTCCAATCATAGTTTCTTCATACTTGGAATAGGAAACAGCATATACTTGTATTCTTTTTTTTTTTTTTAAACTCATCTAAAGTATAATTTGGTCAAATAACATCTTAAATCATTATATTATGAAAATAAAAAAGAACAGGACACTATATAACCAGAACACTCTTTGGCATCATGGTATTATGATCATGGCTTGAATTTGGCCCCAAGCATAAAATCTGTGCATGAGAACCTTTTTTAAATGAGGCCGACTGTAGTCATTGGGAGCAGTAATTGGGGGTATGACACAGGCAAACTCCAAGTTTTTGCAAGACATCGCAATCGGAAGAAACAGCTTTAGGGAGCTCATTCTCACGATGTAGCGTACATCAGCGTTTTTTGTTGGGTATTCTGACAGAACCCATGGAAGTATCCACTCCAAGTCTGTTTTTAGTTTTATTTTGTATTCACACACGGTGATGTGTATGCTTGTGTGTATGTGTGTCTGAATGTGTAACAATCATGTAAGCAAAGCAGCAGGCATATGACAGTGGCCTTCCTTTGAATGCTGTTCAGACACTAGTTTGTTTGGCGGTGCGGTGAAACTGCTCCTGATGTTTCATATCAAAGGGACGGCTGGCACACATGCTGTTTCCTGTCACAAAGTAGTGCTGGTGTGGGAGCCATGCCAACTGCAGAAAAGAAGTGGAAAAACCCAAAAAACATTTGGAAAACGGGATTTTATGGCAGCAAACTGTTCATATAAAGTCTTTGTGAATATGGAATGACATTTCATTCAATATTAAATAAATAGATAAATAAAAAGATTGAAAATACATGTGGCTATGAAATAAATCCTGAAATAAATCCATGAGTCAATACATGTATAAATAAATGTAAATAAAGATACGTAAATTAGTCAGTATTGTTAAATAAATAAATAAATTGTTATATTTATCCACGGTAACTGTCATATCAGTCATATTCAAATGTATGGGGCATGTTCATCTAAATGATTTAGACCAAAGCACAATAATTTGCTGGGTAGCTCGATACCTCCTCACTGGAGGGAGTCCCCGCTGCAAAGAGACTACCGAACCAAAACGTTTGTTGAAGTTTGTGGTCCTACCCCCGGTGCTTGGCTTTGGATTGGCTAAAATCGAGTTACTACAGCGGATAGCCACGTCCCAACTATTTCAATATAATAGCTGGAAATAAAAAGAGCCGTGAAATAATTGTGGCATTAGGAAATAATAATCCCCTGAATTTAATAAGTAGTCCTTTGAAAAATTCAATTTTAAAATAAAAATATTTTCATTTATTTATTTAACTATACTGACTATTTGTTTATTTCAGGATTTATTTTGTAGCCATATTAATTTATTTCATGTGTGTATTTATTTGACATTGATTGAAATGACATTCATATCTGTGTAAAGATCGGTTTGTGTATAGCCACAACATATTCAGGAATTTGTGTTTTTTTTGTTTGTTGCTCTCCACCTTCATCTCCACAAATACAAGGAGATGTTTGGTGGAGGGAATACTTGTACACCCGTCTCCGCTGGGTTGCTCTATGAACCTGCTAGAGTGGAGAGTGGGATTAGCGTTGCATGATTGCTTTCTCTGTATACAAACACACTTATACACACACCTTGGTACACTTGCTCATTTCCATCCTAATCCTATTTGAAAGTCCATTATGCACCGTCCATGTTTTGTATCATAATGGCTTGGAACGACAAGTCCACCACATTATGATAACTGCACTTTCATAGTGTTGGCTTACAATTTGAGTCAAACATTTTGTATTGACAATAAACAGGGTCATACAGGAGGTGGGTCTACTGAATCCTAACATTTGAACCCATTCATATGAGATAGCTGCCACGTGTTATTCTTCACATATACTCAAATCTGCAACTGTAGCCCCATACACACAATTCCCTTCAAGTAAGAAGGGAAGAAAGTTGAGTAGAAAAGAAGTTGTGTCTTAACAAAAGCTAAGTAGTCTGTAACCTACGTTCCATCCAGGTCAGAAAGAAGGTTGTGAAGTCAGTTTGGATGATGTGCATTGACCCATTGTTATCGACCGCGACCGCAGGTTTTACCCACATCCCTGTGACTACCTGAAACGGGTATTACTCATTCTCACACCCACTTTCTAGCTGTCCACCCTTCTATGCCCTCCATCTTTTGAGCCACCCACAGCCCCACTCTAATCCCCCAGCAGGCTCACTCTCCCTGGGACAGGATTAGAGACCTCTCCCCTACACTCAGCGAGGCTCTGGGCTATCTCTCTGCATGTGTGCGTGCACGCGTGTCCTTGTGTCTGTGTGTTTGCAGGAGTATGTGTGTTGAGGCACACAAGAAAGAAATGGACAAGGGGCTTGAGCTACAAGGAGGTAGAAGTGAATGGGACAGAAAGACACAGAGGGGGAGAGAGAAAGAGAGAGGTAGAGGTGCAGGGGTATAAATCACTAGAGCACAATGTGTCAGACGAAGGACAAAAATGTCTCCTGCAGCCCTCTGGGGTACAGACTGAAGGAGGCTCATGAGAGGGATGTCAGGGTGGAGATACCATGAGAAAGAGGAGCAAATAAGGTACAGTGTAGTGTGATGGTTAAAATGTAAAGAAGTTGGCATGTTAAATATTAGGATGTAAAAGTTGAAAACCAAGATCTGAAGGGTTAAAACTATTGTTTGAAAGTCTTATTTTGACCACACCCTGAAGTGTGAAAAACAGCCGAGGCTGGGACAAACTTTATTTCCTTTTTTGTTTTCATTGAAGTAATTAGTTGTATCTCTGCCCATTAAACAATCAGAATGTGACGTATTAAACCTACTGTAGAGCACTGAGCCTAAATGGTACCAAGTCTGACATGTGGAGTGACAAGAGTCAAGGTTTTTCTTTTGTAAATCTCCAAAAAGTAAAACGATATGGTTTTTTTTCCCACGATGAAAGTATATCTGATTAGATCTACCAGGGATTGTCGTCAGATCAGCCAACACAAATCACCACTTGTCAACGTGAACGTAAAAAAAAACCTGTTATTGGTTTGTGAAAAACACAAGGTATTGTGAGTGTTAGGACTGTGGGAACTGATTGAAATTTGGGATGATAGAGTTTGGGTAATGGCTGTCTGTGACTTGTAGGCAAGACAGGAGATGAGAGAGAGGCTGATGGAAAAGATAGTCAATATGCAAGCAATTCTACAGAATAGATTGACAGTGAATCTACTGGCTGTAAACCTGAGTTGCTCAACAAAAGGTGCAATAACTTTGTCATGTTCTAAGCAATAGCTTTTCACTTCCCACGCTGTCTGCACTGAGGTTCAAGGAGTTGTTTGTTCTTTCGCTGTTAAGGCTGTGAGACATTTATTTGTTGTATATTGAATCGCTCAGCAAAGCATCACTCTTATCTATCCAAAATCATCCACCATCATTTGATCTTTGGAGACATGTTCTTTTACACTTCTGCAGGAATATTTTACAATATTCAACATCTCTGGAGTCACAGTCGCACTGGAAATACCAATTAACATCTGAATATTAGGTGAATAGCGTAAATATATGTGTCCCTGGTGAAGACAAGCAATGCTAAAGCTTTTCATTTAACCAACTAATGCTGATGTTGTAGTGTGTATTGAAAAAGACACTACAAGACACATTACAAAGACACACATATACGTAGATGAACCTCACATATCCCAAGACAGCATTTTCCTTGAATGATGATGATGGAGGGCCCAGTCCTTCATTATACCAGCAATGATCAGCATTGATCTTTACCATTTGTAATTTAAGGGATGCCAGATATATATATCTCTTTGATTTTAATAACCATTCTCTGTAGTAAAAAAAACAAAACCTTTCGTGACTTGGAAACCTTACAAACAGAGACACACTATGACATACAATGCAGTTGTTCCTTATAGATCAAGCTGTCTCTTATGTTTTAAATATACAGTACCGGGGCACAACAACATCACTGATAATGCCTGGGCTTTATGTTAGCTACAGTTTGCATTTCATCTTAAGGGAAAAATTATTGTTCCGAAGAAACAAAATATTAACATAAGTGCAAGTGTGCTTGTCAAGTGTTTCTGTGGAGAACATTTTGAAACATGACTGACTTTGAAGTGCAAATTATATATAATATATTCTTCTGCTCCTGTGATCAGATTACAACATGCACAATGCTATTTATTATCTGGGCATGTGTAAGTGTGTATGTGTTTTTGCAGTCTTCCTCCATCTCCATTACGCCATCATATAAGCTATCTTCATCCACTCTTCCTCCTGTGTCTCTCCATCTCTTCACATTACTTATTACTGAACTACTTTCTTCCTTTATCCTCCTCCCGCTCTGTCTCTCTCCTTCCTCTTACTGTACCTGAGGCCACATGACCTGAGTCAGCAGTCCTTGATTCGTCTGAGTGGAACTCACTTGCTCTCACGCTGAAGTGGCTCATGCTGTTGGATCTGTTGCAGGAAGTAAATCATGCTGGTCAATAAGTACGAGTTATCCTATTTCATGATGTTGTACAGACTACCCTTGGTTCTATCTTGTTTTTTATTTATCATTACAGGGTGTGTGTCTGTGTTGAAAGTACTTTTTTTCATTTCACTGACCTGCTGGTAGCCACAAAAGTAGATTTTCTGGAAACAAACATTCCCTTTTGGACCCACCCACACACACACACACACACACACACACACACACACACACACACACACACATCCCATTGAGATCACAGGTGGCACTGTTGCTGTCCAACTGTGTGTTGTAATTGGTAGCCTTCTGTTCCACTTCACTAGCCAGAATCCTGATCAAGTCATTTCAGACAGTGGCACACGTGATGTTAACAGTTGTGATCTGCAGCAAATATATATTATAAAGCTTTATTTTTTGTACCTTCAACAGGATTGCACCAAATATAATTCTGCTGATACAGCTGCTGCTCAGCTTTCCTGGATACTTTTTTTCATTTGCACACATGCAATAGCATAAAACCAGATAATAGAAATACATCAGATTGACAAGAGAGGTCAACAAGCCAAAGGCTTAAACATTAGGTCTCCACTCAACTCGATTTAACAAAAGGAAATAGAAAAATAACAAACAAAGGAATGCAACATGATTTGCAAAATACAAATAAAATGAATGCCAATATGACATGCACAAAATAAAGTCACGAGCTCACTAAACCAACAGACTTATTTAAATCAGGGGAGACTTCATTTTAAGTGCACAGTTATTTATTATTTGGTGTAACATAAAATTAATAGTGAAAAGTCTTTGGCGATTAGACGCCAACGTGACATAGAATATTAAAGGGGGTAGTGATGCCAAGGTCCATTCAGGAATCTTTCCTCTCGGAGTCACTGGTCGTGGTGTTGAAGGGAGCTGGCTGATGGAGGAGGGTCGCATCGGTTCTTACCGAAATGACAACTGACAGCATCAGAGAGGAGAACAGTTTTAAAATATGACAGCAATGATATGATTTGCTCAGGGAAATCGTGGCAAAATCTGGTTAGTTTAACTTAGAGTGACCACCCATAGTAGATATTTATGAATGAGAGTGTAAAGAGAGTCTTCCCAACTGAACTTCCACTAGGCTTCATATACAAGTAAAGTAAAGATAAGAAAGCATTCTAGATAATCAAGAACTTATAAGATATCATAAAACGTATGGATATAAGAACAGTTTATACTAACCAAAACTATTTTACCATAAATAAAATTGTGTAATACATAATTGTAAAGCTTCACACATTATTGGAAGGAGTGGTATCATGTAAAACATGATAGTTGCTGTGCACAGATCATTGATCATCCGCAAGATGATCTGTTTTGAATTATACTATAGATGGTATGTTATGTATTATTCAACATAGTGTAACTGTACAGCAGTGGAGGAGAGGACAGAAATTCCACTATCAATAGGGATTTAAAAGAATAATGTACATGGCAGCCCATAGATGGCGTTTTAGTTTTTGTTCCTTGAAGCTTTCTTTATTAGGATAAGTGCAGAGCCCTGTGTTTATTTGATCAATTAAGTCAGAGGAAGCACAAGGCCATCCAATCCATTCGGTTGTTTTTGTCTTGCATGGAGAGATTCATGAAAAAAAAAGAACACAGACAAGAAGAGATGAATTAATGAAAGAAGGAATGACTAAAAGTACTGTGACACAAACTTGAGTATGGTTGAATGGTTGTTTCTTCCTCTCTCTTTATAATATATGCCTGCAAGATATTCTGGTCATTATCAGATATTGTCTTCGCTATGTACTTTCGTCTCTCTTTGTGTGGGCAGACCTGAACAGGTGAACCAGACAGTTGGTGAAGATCGATAAGAGAAAAGTCTATACAGTACGTCTAGGACTTAACTGCATGCTTTAACCAGGCTATGGCAAGGTCCATTCACACCTACAGAACAGAACACACACACACACACACACACACATACACACACACACATCCCTCACATGTTCAACCAGTTCATGAAAAAAAGCTGTATGGTTAATAATCACCATCGTAATGAAAACTTGAGCAGACAATCTAATATACACTGTACAGAAAAGAGTGTGTGTGTGTGCGTGTATGTGTGTGCATATCTCCATTTGTGCATAGCCTTCAGTGTGCGCTTGTGCATGTGCTGTGAATTTTCAATATGAGTCTGCAATTTGTGTGTGTTTGTGTGCACACAAAGCCCTATTATCTACCCACTAACAGAATGCTTAATTGGTCAAGGGGAGTGTCGAAATGACCCATCTGACCCGTCAGAGTTCAGATCTCAACTGTCTGGACGAGCAGCTTTGAACCTCAGAGGCTAGTGTGTAAAAGGCCAAAAGGTTTTAACCTCAGAAAGGCAAATGGGCTGTTTGGGAATGGGCTGAATGTAAAAGAGGAGCCAAATTTGGAGAGAAAAATTAGACAGGGCAGCTAAGCGGGTAGCTGATAGAGAAAAGACTATACACGTATTTACACTTAGAGGGTGGACGGACACGAGGGCGAGAGGAGAGAATGACCGAAATGAAGGGGAAATTATTTATGCTCAATATTGTATGTTTTGGTGGATTTGACGATAACTGGCGGTCACATTAGGAGGGCTTTCATAATACACATGGTAAACTTCAGTGTGAAATGAAATGTGAGGTATCTGCTAGGCGGCAGAAAAAACACCTTTTGGCATTAACAATATTCGCTGAAAATTCATTTGCTACTCATCTGTACTTCTACACCCACAAACAAAACCAGCAAGGTTAAACCAGTAGCACAAGTGTACCGTATCTGTATATTGTTTCAACAGACTTTAAAATAGCCCTGTCAGCTCATTAGCTAGTCGTCTGATTCCTAAGAGCTTATGGTGCATTACGCATCACCTCCTCCAATTCACATTTGACTCATAATATTTTCCGCGTGTGCATTAAATTTACATATTGTAGTTTAACGGATGAGCACCATTTAAACTAGCATAGAGTAGTGCTTACAGAACGCAAATAGGTTGAACCATCTGTCTTTCTCTCACTTTGTACTGCATAATAATAATACTTTTAATAATACATTTTATTTGTATAGTGCTTTAAAAGTTATACTCAATGGTACTTTACATAGTAAAGACAGAAACAATAAAAGCAATAACAACACAAACAAGACATGTAATTTTTTCTTTCTTTTTCACACTTTCTTTCTCCAACACACAAAGTGAACCAGCAGGTCATGGTGTTAACCCATGGATATAGGATGACTGTATAATACAGCTCAAAGCATGACGTGCAAATCATAAAAAGTAGCAAAAATAATAGATTTGTTCATGGTATTGGCCGCTCATAGCCTATAGCAGGTACAGAGAAAACCCACCCACATTGATATTTTTAGCCCCACTTTTTTTAGTCTGCCAGTCTTGGCTGAACCGATTCTGCTGCTGTGAGTCAAGCTTTAGAGCCACTTCTGAGACACCTTCAGCATGGAGATTTGGAAACAGATGAGTGGAAGTGGCAGGGGATGGACACATGGAGCACATGGAAAACAGCATGAGAGAGGAAGGGAGGGAAATATGTTTGTGGCATCATGTCAATAAGTAAAATATTAGCAGTGGTGCCTTGAAGACACAGATTAGACATGAACTGATCTTCATCTGTAAACACTTCAGCACTGAGATTTGCCTTGAACTGGGAACGTCTCGCTGCGCAGGAGGTACTTTGTGGCTGTCACTGAACATCTTGTCGGCATGTTTGTATTTGTGATTGTGTGTACTTGTGTGTGCGCAGGACACACAGGGTATAATGTGTTAATGTGAACACAGTTTATTTGTTTAATTGATTGCATTTCATACTTTATATTTCAAAAGACATTCTATTGTGCATGAAAACACAAGCACACGCAGAAACACAGTGTTGCAGTCATTATAAAAGGTTGACCGTGTTTGCTCAGGGCTCTACTGTTGCTCTATGTTGCAAAAGAATTGCTTTGCAAAATTGAAAATGTCAGTAGTTACACATTTGTTACTTTGTTTATTTAAGCACTTACTTTGCTGGCTTGATGTCTTAACCATGGAGCGTAAATGAGAAGCGTTAGTGGGCTCACAGAAGAATACACAGAGAAGGTGGAAGGGAAAGAAAGGATGAGGTGAGGAAAAAGCCTCAAGGCAATATAAAGGCATGCAACATTTTACTTGAGCTACAATGACTTCAGTATATATACAGATTTGCAGCATATGACAAAATCAATGTGTGTAGCAGAATGTCTGTGAAAAGCAAGAGATGGAAAAATACTGCAGGTGATAATGGTTGGAAGATAAAACTGCCCACCGGTGAAAAGTTGGCTACATCTAATGTCTTTGTGGCTGAAATAAATAAAGTATGTCAGGAAATAATTGAGACAGAAAGGAGACGTGAGGAATCGACCAGTGGATAGGGCTTAGAAGATGAACTATGAATTCCCTTTGACCTAAAGGTTCAGACGTAACCATAGTTTTTAGCAGGAGGCCTGTTTGCACGTAGCTTAAATCTGGAGCTGTCGACTCTCTGCCTTTGCTCCGTTTGGAACGGAGGCAGAGCTAAGCTGTGTCGACGCCAAGCGGATCATCTCATTTGATGGCTCTCTGCAATGACACTGACACAGAAAGAAAGACGGGCCGACATAGAAATAGAGGAAAGTAGAGAGAAGGTGTGTGGGTGTTGAGAGAGAGAGACAACAGACAGACAGAAAGTGAGAGGAAAAACAGCAGGAGAAAGATAACAAAGCGAATGATTGAGGAGGAAAAAAATGCATGAAAGAAATATATCTTGAATAAATCCCTCTAACCTGGAGGTGTTTATGTGGGGATGATTTAGATCTTCTTGGCTTAGGAGAAGGGAGCTTTGTCAACAAGAACTACAGTCACCTCATCTCTCCTCTTGCTCTCCATTCTGTATTCTCTCTCTTTTCTGTGCTTGTACCTGAATTGCAAAGTGTTTGTTCATGTACACCGAAAATGGGAATCCATGCAGTATGTTTGCATGCAGTCCCTTATGTGTTTGTCTTTCTGTTACTCCTTTTCTCTGCATCTCTCTCTTCTCTTCTCCAAACAGATTTGCATGAAGCAGACAGTCGGAGCTGATTAACCTTTGTTTAAACAGCAACGTTGGTATTGTTTTAACCTTGTGAGCGTGAGTGTCATCATGGCAAAATGTGGTCCTGGAGACAATTACTGTAGCAGGAAATACCCCAGAAGCGGTTTTGATTTCACAACCGTGGCTAGAGCACAAGTTCTCTTCTTTTATTATCTCCATGTCAATGCAGCATTATACAGGGCCTTTACTTATTATTTTTGTCTTTTTCAACAAAGATAAGTTCAGTTATTTTATTGTTGTGTTCTTTATTAATTTTTAGCTCAAGATAAACTGAGGAAACTGTTTTCTTACCCTTTACAAGAAATAATTGTGACACTTCATGTCACGGTTTCAACACTCAGCCTCAACAGCAGCTAGCCCCCCCCCCCCCTCCCACCCCTACCCCCCCACAACTACACAAAGTGGTTTAATTTTTAAAAAGAATTTAAGAGTGAACACTACCCATATTTACAGATATATATTGTATCTACAGCTAAGATGAAACCTGCAATTGCTGAAAAGCTCTCAAACATTTTATCACAGTGACATTGTTTCCTTCACTCAATTTTTCCTTCAAGTATGGGGCTGAAAATGTCCCTCTGTACAACTGCATGTATGGAGCCACAGCCGTTTAGTTCAAAATGATCCCCTATTCAAGAAACTTCTTTTTTCTCTCACCCACTGGGGTTTTCCTTTGCAGGATTCTTTTGTGCTTCCAAACTGCACCAAGGAAAAGAAAGGACAGTAATTTTTGAGGGTCATATTTAGTATGACTCATAACTTTATCTTTAACTACTTAGAGTACACACACACGCCTTTGAGTGAGCATGCACACACACACACACACACACACACACACACACTGACACACACACATTCACACTGGATTCTGTTGGGGTTATTGTCATAGTAGCAGAAATCAGAAAGCCATTCATATGGAGGAACCTGCTGACTCAGCTGATACATGACGCACCGTGTATTGGGAAATTGGCAAATAATGCATTCAGTGTGTGTGCGTGTGTGTGTGTGTGTGTGTGTGTGATGGAGACAAGAGGAAGTGCAATAGAAACAAGTGAAACAAGCACAAGACATACAAAGGAATGAAGGAGAAAGTTGGAAGAGATGGAAAGACATTGTAAAGCTGGATGAAGATGGAGAAAAGATGTCTTTCTTTTTCCCCCTTGAAGCACAATGTGATTGTCACTTCAAGAGTCTTGTATTGTCAGTCAGAGCGAGTAATATATTCCTGTTGCACTCGACTGCTTGGTATGGCAACCAAAACACTGATGCATCAACGTGTCCAAAAATAATCAGCTTTTTCCGACACAAGTAGCAGCTGAAAAATTGGATTGCTGGATCTTTGTTGTATTGTCCTTCGCTAACCTCTACAAGTCTTTCTTTCGTGATATTTCAACATGTTTGTCTTTGTTGGCTACATTTTTAGTCTCATATTCCCCACGGTCTACCCATTTCATCACCTCCATACCATCCTTCTCCCCTCCTGTTTTTCTTTAGCTGTCTTTTGTTTTTGGTGTTTGTTTGCTCCAGCAGCCATGTGTTATGTCCTTCCATACTTTGTGTGTGTGTGTGTGTGTGTGTGTGTGTGTCTGTGTGTGTGTGTGTGTGTGTGTGTGTGTGTGCACACTTGTGTGAGAGAGCAGGTGTGACTATGTGAGTGTTCGCTGTGTACGTCTCTGTGTGTGGTTGCTTTTGTGTGTTTGTTCATTCTGTGCTAAATGTCAGCCTCTAAAAGAGCAGATGCTGAGTTAAATGCTAATTTGAGCAAATGGTTGACATTGGCTTGATGACAGCAGAGAGGTATGTGTAGGCGTGTACTGTACTTCCACAGAAGCAGTTAAATCTACTATCTAGATAGATAGATAGATATATAGATATATAGATATATAGATAGATAGATAGATAGATAGATAGATAGATAGATAGATAGATAGATAGATAGATAGAACGGTCTAAACTCTCAATTGCCTGCAGCAGCCACAATATTGAATCTTCACATGTATTAGCTCTGATTGTTTTTACTTGTGACTGACTCAGTTTTGCCGGTTTGGCTAAGCCCTGAGGTCTGAGGTTTGGCGATGAGAAAGCAGAGGAGAGAGGAGAGGAAACAGGAGAGCAAAGGAGAGAGAAAAGGAGAGGGAGATGAATGAACACAATTGGGCCCTAAATGTGACGGAAGCACCAGCTGTTGAGGAGCATCGGAAGTTTCTTCTCTTTTTTTTACTCTGTGTTTCTCACTGTAAAGGTTGGAACATCTTGTCACATTGCTTTCATTGGATAATCATGATTTTTGCCTCTAGTAGCTCCAAACAGTGTGCTGCTTAGCTCTCTGACACTGATGTGTCTGTGTGCTTTAATGCCTTGGGTTTCTTTTGCGCTGCAATGAAGAATGATGAGAATCCTTTGGGAGGTAACACTCCACTCAAATTACAGAGAATGCTTTGCTGTTGGCAGGCTGCTGTCAGTCCTGTGCTGCTAAATACAGTAAGAGCAGTGGAATACACAATCTAAAGCATCCCAGGTTACTGATATATTAACTTAATAGCACAGAATAATTAGATACGGCACCAGTAGTAGTAGTGGTAATATGGACATATTAAGCATTAAAGAGACTGAACATCTCGCAGAAAATATCACATAATAACTTACACTGGAATTTTATGAATTCAGCCTCATTTCCTATATTGAATTGAGTCAGCTGCTTACCTGTATATCACCGTACTGCTTTGTTGAGCAGTTGAACTGAAGTGTTGGTATCGATCAACAAACTTATCAGCTGAAGCTGATTTTGTGCCCCAGAGTAGTGTAACATTAAAACAATTTTTTATTGATATTTAAAGCTTCGCATATGGCCAGGTCACAGCACGAGACATATCTAAAAGACAAGGTAAAATATGTTTGCAAAATTCTACAAAAATATATTAACAATGACAATAAATGAAGAAAAAAGCAAACATACAGTAACTTAATAAATGTATGTTAATAAAAGCCTTATTAATTCACTGTATTTATTTAATTATTTGAGATAGAAGAAATACACGTTTACGTATAATATATTTCAGTTTCTTATAACCATTGATTGTAATATTACTGAAGTAGTATAAGAGTCATAGTCAGAGCAACAGAAGAGTGCTTAATAACTTAAAATGAGCAAAATCTGTAAAAAGTGCGGCTTTAGTGAAAGCTATCACCAGCAGTCCAATTTAAGCTCTGACGGTGAAGTCAGCGGGGAAGGATCACCACAGTGTGAGCCTTGTGGGAGACAGAGGGTGAGGAATAGACCAGGAAGGGGTGACACTTTGTTTACAGGGCACAAAGGAAGGTCAGTTTAAAGTGAGGGAATGAGAGAGCCGAGGAGAAACAGAGAAAGAAAGAGAGAGAGAGAGGGAGAGAGATTTGGACAGGGGAAAGGGGTGTGGAGGGCTGTGATGAAAGGCCATGCAGAAGTGGAGTAGGTGTTGGATGGCCGACAGAGTGAAAAACAGGTGAGACCTGTACTTACGAGAGGACAATGGAGAGCTACTTTAAAGAGGGGGAGAGAGGTAATGATGCTCAGTGCAGAGGGGCCATTGAAGTCTGCTCTTTGAATTCAGAGAGCGCTCTTGCCTTTGGTCCTTCACGATTCTCTTGTGTGTGTGTGTGTGTGTGTGTGTGTGTGTGTGTGTGTGTGTGTGTGTGTGTGTGCGTGCGTGTGTGTGTGTGTGTGCGTGCGTGTGTGTGTGTGTGTGTGTGTGGGGGGGGGGTTACTTTGAGAGCGAGTCTTTCGTAGCTGCCAGATATACTCTTTGTTTGTTTCCTGATTCTTTGCTGAAAGCCAAAGCGATATAAACAATGTTTGTTAGAAGTAAAAATGTATTTTTACTTCTGTGTTACACAGAGACAGCTTTCAGTTCTCAATGTTTGTGGCTATTTTAATTACAAATACCATCACTGCCGAGATATTTTTTTATTTTCCTTTTTTTTTTTATAATGTAAAAATATACAGGGAAAGCTGTTGAGCGGCCAATTCATCCAAGTGAAATTACAGTGAAATGCATGATTACTGCCCCAAATTGTACTCAGGCAATTAACAGTTGAAAATGAATTGATAAAATAAAAATGTAAGTCATTGCTAACTAACATACGTTATTATTCAAGCAAAACATTGCAGGATTTCTCCACAATCATTCTTCTAGAACCTGCTTGGGTCCATAAAGAAGACAGAGAACACACATCAGGGAGACTAATGTTGTTTTGGCTTTGATTTGGCTGATGGGGGCTGACACACACTGTTACACTTCTCCCTCACCCTGCTTCCAAGTGTTCATTAATTCCTGACTTAATTGAATTTCTGGCAAAACACTGACTTTGGCAAATGCAAGAAGGCAAACACACACACACACACACACACACACACACACTAACAGTGTGTCTGGCTTTCGCCGAGTGATAACCACCCTGTCCCTCAGAACAATATTTACACCATGGTGCTGATTAATGTAGCTGTTTGTGTGGGAGAGCTTGTGTGGGGTCTACGAGGGCTGATCTATGTGACACTGTAGATATCCTTACTTAGGAAGTGTGTTTTTACTGCTCTGCAGTGCTGGAATTCAAGAAGCTCTAATAAAAAACAGAGAAGACTTTCCATAACAAGCTTTTTACCCCTTTAACAATGTTCTACCTTGTTGAAAGCAGTTTTATCTTGATATATGAATTCAAACTATGCTCAATGTAATAAAATGGAAATAAATCAATTCACTTTGTCATTTTGTATGATTTTACAGTGGCTAGCATTACAGAACCTAGGTTTAGCCTAGGTTCCATGCTTTAAATACAGGCACCAAAAGTACAAACATATGCTTTAGAAACAAGAGGTATTTTATTCTTCATTTGAGTATATATTTTGCCAGCCAAATCAAATTGTTTACAGGATATTCAACCATGTTTTCTATATAAGGCATGTAATACTTGACTTAATTCTTTACAGGGCTTGTGCAAACGCAATAAAGTAGTCCATGAATATGATCTGAGTTTAAAGATTATTACAATCCGTGCTCTGCATTATGGAGGTTGGTTTATGGCATTTTGCCGGTTACACCTACAGTCTATGGGCGTATCTATGGGTTACACTCGTTGTCTTATGATTCTTCACAGTAAAAAAATTGTGTACACCCTCTGGCGCTTCGGAGAATAATGCTGCGAACACCGCACAGAGTATAAACGGCTCTGTTCATGCTCGGAGCTTGCGCCCTGTCTGCAGAGGCTCACACTACGGCGCCAAGTGCGAGTATAAACAAAGCTTTCGACACACATGTTCACGAATTAAATCTCTTGGAATCATTGGGAAAACACGTCTATTCATAATCCAAAACATATCTGAACTTGGTGACCCACATACACATACATGAAAACGCTTATATTTGAATTGAACACCAATCAGTCTAAGCCTTAGCACTACAAATAGTCCCTAGATAAGCTCAACTCTTCTGTGTGAACTTTGCAAACATGAATGTAGTGAGAGGAAGAGGAAGAGGAAGATGTAGTGGAAGAGGAAGAGGAAGAGGAAGAGAGAGGTCCAGTCGAGTGCTGTAATGCTCCAGTCGAGTGCTGTAATGCTATTCCCCTTTGTGTTTTTTGTTGTAAAGAAATTAGCTGTGTATATTTTCTTTCGAGAGAAATGTAATGAAATGTAAGCATATGTACTGTAATGGAACAATCTTTAAAATTAAAAACAGTTATTCAAAAATGAAGTACAAAAGACAGCAGTGTGTTGTATAAACTACATTAGTGTGTTTCTGCCTTAAAAGATTAATTCAAATGGTTCATGTGTGTAATATTTGGTTGCAGAAATGCTAAAAAATGATTTTTAGGTTTTGATTGTAATGTTTGGACACAATGAGCCAAAGTCCACAACAAGGGATGTAAGGATGTAAGAAACAGAAAACAACTGTAAAATAAAATGAACCCCCAGTTTTAGTTACAGGTCATACATTTCTCATCAGTCCCACAGCAATTAGAGTGGTAGTGCTAGACAACTACGAGCAGTAATTAACAATATTCCACTGAGGCAACAATATCCCTACTTTTTCTTTTTGAACCACAACATGGATAAGATAAGACAAAGCTTGTGTATTTCTTAATAGTAGCTTCTTTTGTATTAAAACAGTTGTACTGCTTTATGATTTCTTTACTTTTCTCCCTCTCCTCTATACTCTAGCTAGCTTATATCTTTTTTTCCCTTTTGCCCCTTTCCTTTTCCAATCATTATAACTTCACTCACAACATGGACCTCATGGGATTGGCGGCTTTTATCACTAGAGCAAAGTCTATTAGCTGTTTGTGGTTTTGCTAATATGGCTCTGTTATTTGGAGAAATAAAATATTTGACACACTTTAACACATTGCTCTTCTTATTCAAGTTGGAATGAATTAAGGTTCCAAGAATGAACATTTTCTCATTATAGCCAGGGTTCCCTGTTGAATCACCAAAGGTCAAAAAGGTCTTGGCTGCTGTCCCAAATGTTCCAAACATGCAAAAGAAATGCAATATTTTGCACCCTTTGCTTTTACTATCAAGTGTAATATACTTCATGTAAAACTATTCCTGCATTTTACTTTACTTTTGATTTACTTCACTTTTTAAGAGCCGTCCTCTTCCATTAAAAGGGTGTGATTTTGACCTTTTACCGAATTCAACTTTTGCTATTCTTCATATGAAGAGCAATATCTTAAAAAAACTTTGTATTACTATGGATATCAACCTATTACTGTATATGAATGACTCTGACATTTTTCAAGCAAAAGGTATACACAAGAAAAGCTACAGTTGCAGCTCTAAATCTACCAACAAAAGAATCATTATATGTGATGTTTTTATTAGATTTAGGCATTAGATTTTAATTTAATTTCACAACGTTTGTAGATTGGTTGAATAGATTAGTTCTATCACTTGCTCAATGGCCTGGCTAGATGTTCACGGTCAGGAGCGTAGAGAGAATGTGTGGGGAGACATTAATTCTTTGTTTGTTCGTGTATTGTTTACAGGAACATTTTTATATGAGCAGGCATATCGTAATCTTTTTTTAATAAGCTGAAAGCAGAACTTTTGGCCACAATATCCCAAAGTGAAGATTTCACAGAAGGCCTGCAGCACCGTCTGTCTAAAATGCACAGCTGCCTCTAGCATGCCCTCTTTTTACTGAATACAATGAATTCTGATTGAGTTTGGGGCACTGGGAGTTCAGCAGTGTTCAGGAATAATACCACAGTCAATTTGAAATGGATCCCTTTTCAAGGCAATTCAATATTGGAGTCTTTCAACAAACGGGAGGACATTACACTTGGATAGTCTCTTAACAACAAAAATTAAGTATAATAGCATAGTAAAAATAAAGCACCCTTTGGCAATTTGGCTCAGTGCAGCATCTTTCATTTGCACCACTTGCTACAGTGATCAAAATAGCATCCCAAATGGAGCTGTTGACGAACAAAAGAAAACAACTCCCTTGTTTACAACATCTCTTGGATTCTGGGATTGTGATGTTTCGCTACATCTAGTCCTTGTGCATGAATGTGCATTAGAATTGCTACTTTGATGTCCATATCAAATCTAACTAACTAAACTAACCTTTTTTATCTTTAACCTATTCACATCCACTTTCCATTCACATGTATGCAGTAAAAGATAGTACCTTTATCTATGGTTTTACATCTGCTTTGTTTTTTCTCCTTTTCATTTTATTTTTTAACCATAAATAAACATATTTTTTGATATACTGAAGCTCAAGGATGTGACTGAGCCAAGTCTACATTCATGCTGTTGTCTTTTGTCCAGCATCTGTTCTCGCTTCTTAGCTACCATTACATCACATCCATCCAATCACCGCTTGAGTTCACTGTCCTGCCTCTTCCCATTCATAAGTTTGTCTTTTTCCTAATTGTCTGTGTTGCTTATCTCACATCCCAGCATAGGAACAACACCCGAACTGTTGAAGACTTGATGATTCATGGCTCCCCACTGCGACACACTCAGACACCCTCCCACTGAGCACTATACTCCAGACAGCAGTGTTTCACAAAACTTCACTCAATCATATGTTTTCAACTTATTAATTGGTAGCAAAGTCTCTTCATACTGAGCTCCCTTTGGTCCTTACTCTTCTACTTCCACTTTCAGATTTGGCAGGGACTCCCTAACATGGCCCTTATCTTTAACCATCTGACAGGCAGGCAACACCAATCAATATGTTTCCCATCTAGCCCAGATTGATTCATAGTTATGGGACTTTTACATTGTGGGCCTTATCTTGTGAATCTCTGAAAGTTAATGATGTCTAGCAATGTGCCCAATGTGTTGCTACAGGCATAGCAAGCTCTTTAACAATCAGTTATTTTCAAGGTGAGGGAGAATGAGTGCACTGTGCTTTTGCCTTGGTCAGGGTACTGCGCGATTGCGTTGTTACATTGAAATTAAGTGATTTCATGTAATATTAGTATTTTACTCCATATTCTTTTCCTCTAACAGTCTCAGCTTCCAGAATCTAAAGATGACAGGGTTTTTCCAGCATTGAAAAATGATTGGCGCAGCCCCAAAGAGGTTTTAGCCAGACAAAAATACCAAATTCCCAACAATACCATATTCTGAACAGACATATCACATCACAAACACTAACACATTATAAACAATAGCAAAAAGTAAAATTAGCATCTTGGAATTTAAACGGCAAAGTTAACAAACTACTCCCTGACATCTGGCCCACCGTGTGTCTCACCGTGTGTCTTGCTTGTGCTGACTGTTCACATATTTCTTATGCCTGACTTCCATCAACACACTGGCAGTGCCGCAAGGAGAAAAACATGCCGGGGTTGGTGGGGGGTTGGGGCCAGCCTCCAAGCCTTTCAGTTGTACAACGTCAAATGTAAAGAAAAACCATGGCTGACCATGAACAACTGATGTTCATAATTGAACTCTCAGCAGTGCAGCCTTACATCACTCTATAACACTGACTCTGTTCTTTTTTTGTGTGCGAACCGATCATGCTTACTATCGTAGTTAGCATGCGTAGTCACCCAACAAAGACCCATTCTGAGCCATGAAAAACCCTGGAGATGGTTTTCAAGTGTTAGCCTTTTGGTAAATATGTTTTGGAGGTTTTAGATTTCAATTTACAATTATGGCCTCCTTTGATGCTGTACATTGCTGTTGTTATGGTCTTGATTCCATCTGTGGAATTATACACTAAAAGATGCCTGTAGGGACTGCAGAAATTTTAAACAAGATAAGCAGGTATGAAAAATGGTCAGAGGGTTGGATGACTTTCTGATAATGTCTCGTGAACATTAGAATGCACTTGCACCCTTGCTTTCAGTGACTCATTCGTTCACTTTCATACAGAGTATTTACACACAAGCACACACTCTGGCATACAACATATGATTGTGATCAATGGGTAATAATGAAAGACCTTTTCTTAAATGTCACAAATTAGATTCTGTTTCGGCATAAGATGGGACAAATGTTGACGTTCAAAATTTCAGTAAACACTTTAAATGGATTTGAAATGGCCTTTAACGGAGCTGTATTTAGCATTCAGAGCATTAATATAGCAGTAAAGAGAAGAAAATGTTTGATAACACAAAAGAGGTATTTTCCTTTTATTCATCACTAACGCACTGTAAACTGTAAACATTGCATCGTGAATGGGAGCAAGGGAAATGCCATACATACATATATACATTTAGAAAAAAACCTTTATGTGCTCTGCACATTCATGATACTATTTCAAATAGTTTAGAAGCAACAAAAAAACTAAAGCAGGGGATACAGACTTATATTTAGTACCAATTACTCGAAGGACTGTAGCTGAAATTTATTGTGTTTTGTAGAACTTTGCCATCAATTTCTTTTCTTCTGATATTGTTTGTTTGTATTGAAGCTATGGTCCTAGATCTGTAAATGTCACCAAACTGTAACATTATCAAAGCCAGGGGTTTGACTCTACTTCCCAATATATGGGGTGACTGTAGCTCAGTGGTAGAGCAGGGTCGTCCTTCAATCAGAGGATCGGCGGTTCTATAGCCAGTCCATGTCAATTTGTCCTTGGGCAAGACACTTAAGCTGCAAGCTGTGTCTGCGGTGTATGAATGGGTATGAATGGTTAGATAGTCCTGATGGGCAGGTGGTACCTTGCATGGTAGCCCCTGTCATCAGTGTATGAATGTGTGTGAATGGGGGAAGGATGACATGTAGTCTTAAAGCGCTTTGGGTGGTCGGAAGGCTAGAATGACACTATACAAGTACAGTCCATTTACCATTTAGTAATGTATGCACTAGGGCAGCTGTTATATCAAGCGACTGGTAGCAGTTGGTAGGATTTTCCTAGTGATGAAATGGCCTATACACTACAACCTCCTCACTGACTCATGTCAGCTGAAGACCAGTAGTATTACAGTATTCATGAGCTTGTTTTTGATGTACGCCTCTTTGGATTTTGTGTCTGTGTGCACTGTGCAGCAACTTGACTCACAGACAGTATAACCTTGTTGTATGAATGTCAAAGTGAAGCTACATCTGCCATGTACATGTGTCCGGGAGAGGGAAAGTGGGCGGTCCCACAGGAACCAAACAAGTTGTATCTTTGCCTACTGCCTCAGGCAGAACATATTGCAACATACAAAAACCCCACACATATACACATATATAATGAGAAAAAGAAAATATCCACCGCTGTAAAAACTTTCTCAAAGATAAATGTGGGCAAACACTCCCTGTATACACTTGTAATGTGTTGTCAGTTAATTAAGCATGCATTATCTGTGAATAATATAAACATAGCAAAGTTTGTAAAATATCTCTTTCATTCCACAAATCTAAATTACCACGTGTATCTTTATATACTAAGTGGTGAAAATTGAAAATGTAGCCGAGAGAATATTCAGAAATATTTAACATCTTTGACTCTATCACAAACTGTACAAACTGTACAACTCTAGAAGTCAACATCTAAGTTAAAGTAATAATTGGAATACCACTTGTCTGCTTGCTGCACAATCATCTCTTTAAAGGGTTTAGCCCACATTTTCTAACCATATCACCAGAATAATGTGTCACAGGTTTTTTGGAGTTTTCATGAAGTAGAGAAATAATTTTTGAAACAATAATTTCTGATGTAGTCTAAATAGAAAAACATTATTCAAAGTGTGTCACGTATTAGTGACTGGAGCGCACTGAGTGACAGTTCCATCACTTTCACAGTCTCTTGAAGTCTTTAACAGTTGTTTAGATTATTATTGGGACTTCACATTGGGAATCACATGTACACCGATATTTTTTGCAAAAGTGGACATTATGTGAATGGAGCCTTTTATGTAAAATGGTGATATACATTCCTGTGTAACTGATGCCATCTGCACGGCCATCAGCCACTATTGAACCTCAGTTCCACCAATAACGATGGTTTGTATAACGTCCCATCTCCGCCACCTCTAGTGTCTGTTTGATTTTGGTTGGCATGTGTCTATTTTTGAGTGCATCTGCAGTGCATATAAGCAAGCAGCTGTGCAGTCTATGCCATGTATCGGTATCTTAGCCGAGTTTGTGTTTATTTCTCCCATCTTCCTCACAGAAGATTTATGTCTGTCTGGAATTTCAATAGAATTTGACACTTTGTCCAATTATTGTCATAGATCAAGCACAGTATTTTGTGCACCAAGTTATAGTTTGTTGATTACTGGAATAGAGAGAAACCCACCAAGGTTGGCCATCTGAAGTGTCAATGAGGTTAATGCATGATCTAGTCTTCATAGTCAGTCAGCCACAGATCACAGTGGCATACAACAGTGTTACCCTGAGGTTCTGTCCTTCCTACTTCATTAGTTTACTCAGCTTCACCATGTCACAACAAGAACACAGAACTCCTCTCCATTCCAGCAGGACCAGTTCATGGTTAATGGCTTTGGACATGTTTAATTGTGTGGTCTTTGCTTTATCATGTAGGCTACAGTATAGAGCTTTGCAAACCAAGCGCTACAAAGGTATGATTTTAGAATTGGACTACTGGGGCCCTGGAGTACATGTTTCAGAGTGCATCTGGCACCCTTGCAAATATTGGTATTAAATCAACAGTAAAACCTTTGGTCATGATCAGTTAGAACATTGTTTCTATTGCTCAAACACAAAGTACCGTTTCAAAGAATTGCTAGTAATGATCAAAAGGAGTTTATTAAAGGGTGCCAAGAGTTGCATAACAGTGTTTTCTAGCACAATGTGGAAAATAAATATAAAAATAGAAACAAGCAATTTAGCAAGTAGCTCAATTTGCAGTTGAAGTAGTTAATGGACTTCACTCCTGGTGACAAATTGAGAGTGAGATTGAGATTGAGGAAAATGTGCACCTGACATGATCAAATTGTACAAGATAACTTTTGGCATAAGATTTTGTGTGGTCAAGGCCATATTTATTCATCATCTTCACCATTCATGCTTTTTGCAGAATACAGATTAATAAAAAGCATAGGATATTCCAAGTGGTCTTACTGGGTCATGTGATTTATGTGCAATAAACTATTTAAGTGAAATAAACTACGAGTCAATTAACATAATTCCTGCTTGGCCCTGTAGTGGAGACTGGGGTTAGTCTTGTGGGACTTGTTAAGTCGAGAGAGCTTCTGCATGGCTCTCCCTGTTGTGGAGGAGAGAGGCCTCCTGCATGGCTCCTCTCTCTGTGCTCTGAGGACAGAATGAGCTGAATCCATGGTTCCAGTTATAACAAAAAGGTTTTATATAAAAAGGTAAAGCAAACATAATTACAAGTTGAATCACACTACAAACTACGCAAATATATTCCATGGAATAGCGTCCTTAATACATCCAATCCCAGCAGGCCAGTGGTCGTCTGGCCTGCCGGCCAGTCAGTCCATAAAGCTTCCTTCCTCCTCTGTCTCTTTGAAATTGTGTCCAGTTTTATTGCTCTCTATTCCTTTGACCCCCCTCTTGACCACATCTTCCAGTCTTCCAATTGGTCAAGTCCTTGTTTCACAAATTCCTTACTGATGTGTGGGATCTTGTTTCAATCTGCATCTTCCGCATGTGGGGATTTCACATACCTGCTTCATGTCCTCTTATCTTGAACACGTTCGCTGTCTGACTTCTTAATACATTCAAATCATTCCATTTGCTATAATTGCCTAATACACTCAGTGTTATTATTTCTCTTAACCTTACAGCATTTAACACATTGTAATACATAATAACTATCACTATGAGCGCTATTTAAGCTCAGTTTTCTCACAGACTCAACTAACTCCATGTTAACTTTGTCTCACATAGCTGGGCTGATCTTCACATGTGGTTCATCTAATTTCAGTGATGTGCGAGCACAGGATAGAAGCTGTTCTCACAGTCCACCCTACACGGACTCTCTCGCTCTTTGTACTCAGTTGCTCTGTTACATACACACACAAATATAGATATATATAGAACTTACGCAACCACTACCATAATACACAAAAAGAATGGATTCATGTATTGAATTATTATACCCATGTGTTTCATCCAAGCTTTGGCAATTTCAGACCTCATTCCAACCACAATTGAACGGGCAAAAATGCTGATTTATTATTTCTCCTGATCATATCATTATAAATCCCACTTCTATAGCATTTCATTCAAATGTTATGGGCTGCCGTGACTGTGACTCATTTGGCCATAAATTCAGCAATCAAATTCTTATTCTTATTTTCTTACTTTTTAGTTTATTTCTTCCTTCGCTCTTCTCTTTGTGTCGTGCACTCTCTCTCTCTCTGTCTCCCCATCGGCAGCTTAAGAGAGTGTGTTTCAGTGTTTGTGTGTGAGTGTTCATGGAAATCTAAGTGTAAATGTAGCGGACACACACACACACACATAGTGCATATTTCAAGAACAAAAATGACCAAAAGTGCAAGTGAGCTCTTAACACTTGCACAGATGCACCTTTTGTTCTACAACTACGTCTGTAGAAGTGATGTATGTAGTTTGCTGTCTTCAAGAGGGCTGAGAGACTTAGTGAGAAAGAAAGAGAGAGACAGAAAATGAAGGAGAGAGAGCAATTATGAGTAGAAGGAGGGCAAGAAGAAGTAGTTTCTCACCCAACAGAATCTCTCTTTATTATATTCTAGTGTATCTCTCTAAGCTTTTTACCTCCCTGCTATCACACATCCGACTTCACCTCCTTCTCATTGTTTCCCTTCCTATAGTTTTCATCACAGACCCCTTGCTAGTCTCTTTTCATTCATACTGTCCTCCTTTCCCTCTCTTTCTCCCTCTTTTTCTCTTCAAAGTCCTTCTCAGGACGTCTGTTAAGCGAGGTTTTTCCGGCTTAGTGACCTATATCCCTACTGCCCTAATGCCCTGCCCATTTATCCAGGATACATCAGGGCTAAACCAGACATGTGCACACATAAAGAAAAATACGTGGTGAGAGTGGAGCTGGAAAGGGTTTAAGGAGAGGTAGGAGGGATTGATGCATAATTTCAAACAATTTAACATGTAATATCACATAAGTTCCTGGGGTTTGCATGGTAGTCTCTGGTCATTCCACTTCAGAAGAAGCATGCCAAAAGCTACCCGAAGACAATCAGTCACTACATAAAAAAACATTAACAATACTGAAGAACGTCAGAGGTTTTTAGAGGTTTAGTATATGCAAAGCACTCTTTTCTCTTGACAAATTAGAGTAGAATTTCCCTCTTTCACCCAAAAATGAACACATATTCATTTAAAAAGAAAACTGCTTTGCATACATATCTCAGAACACAAATGCGTTTTCATCATTTTTTTCACATAAAAAAAAAAAAAAAAGAACTAAAGCAAAGAGAATGCTTTTATGCCTTCATTTTTAGCCCTATATGTCCTCTCTAATGAGAACTTTCACTTCACCCCCCACAGAGTAGTACTTATGTGTTGCCTGGATGCTGAGTAAATATGACTTTTCTTTCACAGCGGCAGCCACTGTAGCAAAGTACTACTCTCTCCCCAAGGTTCAGGGCAAACACATCTGGCTCACCGAGAAATATTGTCTTCTACCAGAAAGGCAAACATTTCATCTCCCATATTGGAGAGCAGCTTTCAATTGAAAGTCTCATTCAGAGATGTTACCTCCTCCTCCCCTTTCTTTCCCATTGACTTTGTTATTTTCTATTCACTTTTCTTTCAGAAACTCTTTTAATACCCATCTTTTTACACTCCACTATTCAGCCCATTCCCAAATTACATCCAAATTACCTTTGAAGTCAAATCTAATGATGGGGATTCAAAGCAAAAATTATATCTATCATAATTTGAGGTCTGGATCCTACTTTGCATATGGTCAGGAAGCTGTCTAAAACCGGTGGAGCTCTAATTGATGCAAATGAGATAATAGCATTAAGGTAATAACGCTGTTTGTACATGATCATCTGTCTGCGACATTGTTTTTTCCTATTTGAGGAGCGGTGGCGCCTAACAAATGCTACCCTTTGGCATGGCCTATGCTCGAAGTTGCCACAACATAGACATAGACCTGTGCTGTGCTTTGCCTCTGCAAGTGTATGCACTATGCTCTGCGTCCTTCTTCGCTTTGAGCGAAGATCGAATTTCTTATCATCTGAAGGCAGTTTAACTGTTCATTAGATTACCGTGGTGTAATTTTTTTAATTGCTTCTCAGATAAACCTTTAACCTGTCCTATTTAAAATCAATCAGTCTTATTGGATGCTATTCAATATTGGTTTATTAGATCTTGTTTATTTTGAGTGGGAGACACTGTATGAAGGAGGTCAAGAAACACACACGCCTTTCTCCTCATGTTAAAACAAATTAAACACATGCAACATGCACAGCCTGCAGTAAAGTTCAATTAAAGTTCAGCGGTCTTACATTATACATGTAGCCAAGATAACTACGCTCACACCTGTTTGTACATTTGCACATGTGTATAGATTACTGCGTGGGCATAGGGGCTTCAGTGTCTGTATGTATATACATGAGTCTGTATCACTGTGTGTGTGTGTGTGTGTGTGTGTGTGTGTGTGTGTGTGTGTGTGTGTGTGTGTGTGTCAATTGCCACCTCTCCTCATTAAAGGTGAACTGAGGCGAGGCCCGGCCATTTGTTGGGTTGGTAATTGATGTGCGCAGCTCAGTGGGATACAAGGTTTAATTCCTCAGCGTTAACAAACAATACATCACGCATACACTCATACACACACTCACACAAACACACTGCGAAGGAGACATAAATCAAAGACTAAGGGCCTGCCACTGCCTGCCTTACTGCAATGACAATATCATACCACCTCTCCCTCTCTCTGTTTTTCTTTCTAAATCTTTCTTTCAATCTCTGTTAATCCCTCTCTACCTACGACTGTAGTTACACTATCAGTGCACATATCTCCTCTCTCTACCCCTCAGTTCAATTCTGCTTTGACTGCAATTACAATATTACAGCACTTCTCTCTCTCTCTCTCTCTCTCTCTCTCTCTCTCTCTCTCTCTCTCGCGCGCTCTCTCTCTCTCGCGCTCTCTCTCTCTCTCGCGCTCTCTCTCTCTCTCTCGCACTCTCTCTCTCTCTCTCTCTCTCGCTCTCTCTCAATCCTGTTCAGGCTCTCGCTGAACAACAGATGGTCACCTCATCCCTCCCACAGATAGAGGGATAGAGAGTTAGAGAGAAGGCTGATGGGGGAGGAAGGATAGAAAGTGGAGCAACCAACTGAATGTGTGTGTGTGTGTGTGTGTGTGTGTGTGTGTGTGTGTGTGTGTGTGTGTGTGTGTGTGTGTGTGTGTGTGTGGGGGGGGGGGGGGGCAGGTTGGGTTGGTAGTGCTGGTGTCTTGAGAGGCCATATACATAAACACAGAAAACACACTACACAAACCACAGCCTTGTAGGGAATTTAGATTAGATCACTCTGACACACGCACAAACACACACACCGGGCACGCAAAGAGTCGTTCCAGAATCTGCCTGCACAGATTGCATCCTCATCCCACCTGATGGCATTAGGTCAGATAATTATTTTAAGCATGACTTACATATGAATCACTATTAAGAGATTTTGGGTGGAGAAGGAGGCTGAGGGGAGGAGAGGAGTGTGAGAAAGATGTAGAGGGAAAGAGACGGTTGGAAGATGAGGGAGAGGCGTAGTGGCAGATTGAAGTGCAGCATAGTGGAGGATGAGATAGAGGTGACGCAAGGTGAATTACAGCGGCACTGGAGAGGGGAAACCAGGCCAAGCTTCTGTCGCTCTCGATTTTGCTGGCTAGCAGGAATTCTGACCACCCCCCTGCCCCCTCCCTGTGTCCCCTATCACCCCTCAAATTGGTATTCATGGTGTATTGTGGTGGTCACTACATAATTGAGCCACTACCGGTGATACAGAATGATGAGAGAGGGTGAAAGAGGGAGAATGAGAGAGAGAGAAAGAGAGAGAGAGAGAGAGAGAGAAAGAGAGAGAGAGAGAGAGAGAGAAAGAGAGAGCGAGAGAGCCGAGTACCCTATCATTGCACTAAAACGTTATATAGGAGGGGTGCTATTTAATTACATATTGTTACTGAAAGGGCAGATTTGATCCCAGAGCCAAAATATAGTGGAATCTAAATATTGGTATGGTTCCTAGCAGAACGTTGACCGATAATGGATGATCATTCACTCTAAAGCTTTATGAGATGTGCATGAGAAAAGAACAGTGGATTTTGTCAAGGCTGCCTCATTCAGGGCACTAGTAAACTTAGTGAAGCATACTGCTCATGGGAGACAGCGTTTGCCACCCTCTGACAAGCTATCTCTTCCAACTGTGTGTTTCATTATACGAGTGATAATACACTGAACAAACAGCAAGCACACATCGACCAGAAACTTCTTCAACTTTCTAACAATGGATAAATGGTGGAAACCAACACAAAGAAAATCCAGAGCAGAATAAGTTTAAAGTTAGTTCATAGTTTTAATGTCATTTTATATTTATATTTACATTGAGTGTACTGTAAATATGACATTTTTTATTCATTATTATTAAAGCATTGTATTACCTTTAAAGTACACGGAAGATTATGCATGATTTAACGTTGTCCCATCAAAGTATTTAAGTTGTACTATTATTCATCGATATTGAAATAGGCCATTCTGTATCAATTGTACCACACAGTAGTGTTGCAAAACAGTGAGACCTTTCTCATGTTTAGGTCATTACACTCTTTTAGACTGAGGAAACCATCTACAGGGAACATCGTAGTGTATTTTTGGTTGGAGGGCAATTTATTTTCACTATTATTATGAGGAACACTGTAAGATTAATTTGTACTGCCCGAAGCTACGGCATGGTGATTGGTAGGGAGGACTCAGTATTCACAGCAGTGTTGTCATCGTGTCATCAGCTTTATTGACACAGAATGATGATACAAGATCCTGCAAAGTGTAAAGAAAAAATACCTAATATGTTTTCGGGTACTGACATACAGCTGCTGAATACAGATGGGGATAACAATATTGAACAAGGGACACGGTAATGAAAACCTAAATGGCAAAGATAAAATAACTGCAGGTCCACTTTAAAAGGGGCAAACCAATACAGCATCTAGTAAATGTCGATCTTGTGTGGATTAATATGTTTTCATTGATGGGTATTTGGGTTTAATGGTTGAATCAGGTCATTCTATTGCAGCTCACTGTATCAAGACAATGGAGCATAAGAGTAAATAGCAGATCAGTTTAAACTTCACTCTGTTTTGTCCACTAACTTCCATTCAGACTCAGTGGGCCATTGGGTAAAGCTTAGTTTATGTAGACTTGTACTTCTTCTTTGAGTGATCTCTGCTCTCTGAGTATCTGACAATACAGTTTTCAGGTTATTTGTCTGTCCTCTTCTTTAAAGCATCTTATTATATATTTTTGAAGCCCTGTTGTGAAACTTTCATTTAAAATCACAATCTCTGATTACATTATCATGTTTATTTGCAGTATGGTACCCTCTATTAGGTTTGTTTGCTTTTTGGAAACGTGTGTTATCAGTGTTATAATTAGAAAATTAATTACAGTTAGAACAAGTTATAACATATCTAGAACCACCATCCAAAAGCCTATAAGTCTTATGAGAATCTACTCAAAATTGGCAAGCTCTATGTGCAATGGGCCCAGCATGAATCTCATGGAACAATGATAATTTTCCAAGTCTATTGTTTTGCTGAGGCGCGTTCTGGCAGACATTCAGCACAGAGGAAAAAACGTCTCTAAATACAGCCACAAAAGTACTTCTAGAAACTTACCGTTGCAGATATCCCCCTTACGGATGCAACATTACATTGAATTTGTTTAGGAGATTTGCCAGGATCTGTATAGTGCTTAACCATCTTTAGAAAACTGCCACTGTCTACAGTGATTCACATCTGCAGACGTTTGATCAGCAGAAATGACTTTATTGCTGATGTCAGTTTTTGAGTTATTGCCGCCTGATTGTGTTCAATAAAGAATCTATAGGGACTAATTACATGGGGCTGAAATTGGTTATTGATAATTCTCTGTGCCTAATGATGTGTGAAAAATTGGGAGTCTCTCTCTCTGTGTGTGTGTGTGTGTGTGTGTGTGTGTGTGTGTGTGTGTGTTTAGGAGGTGGGGGAGCAGTTTCTAAAGCGTGACATCATGCATGTGGGTGTGTCTGTGTCTCTCCTGTTCTTTAAATAGTCAAGGTTTTCTAAATCCATCCTTCATGATGGACAGTTGGAAGTGAAATAGGCCAGTTTTAATTTGCTGCATGGATACCCTTCTCAGCTTTCCCTGGGACTCTCTGCTTACCACCTCTCCTGTTAAACCAACACGCTCTCAGCATCACGCACACACTTACAGCATATCCACACTCGCACGGAAACCTGTGCTGTAAATCTCCTGTATGTGCATCAGCTGACATACACTGACATGCAGATGCATGCACACATTTAAGCAGATAAACACACACCTGCATGCAGACGTGTGTTTGTACACACGCAAACTCGGATGGATCTCAGGAGGTGCCCTATTTAGATGAAATGAGTCACAGAGATCTCATTACTACTGTCTAGACTCTTTATCACTTTTTAGAGGGTGCGCTCTGCTTGAGAGCTAGGATGAACGGACAAAATAAGCAGGGAAGTAAACACATTGACAGTGACACAAAACGGGATACAGTAGAAAGTAAGAGGAGATGAGGAGCGTAGAGAAAAGACAGAGGCCCGAAAAAAGAATGCGAGTGGATGAGACATAATGAACCAAAGAAATGAGGAGGTGTGGAGAAGAAGAAGGGAAGCTGTGCCACATACAGTAGACAGTCCTCTGTCAACATATTAAACAGCCTGTACGCCTTATTCTCAGTAGAGCTCTCTCCACATTTCTCATATAATCACCTAGCAATAACATCACCTTGACTGTCATCTCTGGAGGTGTGATCTGAAGATATTATACAATATACAGCTAGTATAATACACTTACTAACAAGGAGATCTGGACGCAGTGAAGTCAATTTTTAGTAATCATGTTGAAGTATTTTGTCTCAAGATAAATCCTGTAATACTATTATCATGTTCTCAGAATTTTGGCTCTAATCGAAAGCAGGCAAGGTATATCCAATAAGATTTAAATATAATTAACCTACATTATAATAACTCACAAATGTTCTTGATAAGAGAGTATTTTGTTCGCGACTGCTGTTGAGCTGGAAAGTAAAACAATCACTCACTGTATATAACTTTAAGGCTGCAACTAAAATACATTTTAATTATTTGTTAAATTACAGATTCTTTTCTCACCAAATCAATCACTTTGTCTATAAATTGTCAGTAAAATAGTGAAATTGAAATATAATGTTCCAGTCCAGGGGGACATCATCAATTTCCATGTTCTTTTTCTCACCATCTGTCAAAACAGATGCCACATTTTTGGCATTTGTGCTTGAAAAATTATTAAACGATCAATATCTAAAAATCATTGCCAATGCATTTTCTGTTAATGGAATTAATGTCAGAAATTCAAAGCTTATTGGTGCTGCTACTGCAACTGTTGCCACTGCAGCCAGCAATGCTGAACGTACTCCTGCTACTATACTAGTACTGCTTTATTGCCATTATGTTGCTGCTGCAACTATTTCTAATTCAACCAAAGCTACAGTGCTTCTACCAATCTTGCATCTTTGTCATCTGTGCAGCTGCAGTTGTTACTAAGGACCATGGACAGTTCCAGTCCTTCTTCACGAGTCACTTGTAGGTTCAGCACCGTGGAGAGCTCCTCAGTCGTTCAATAAAGGCTCATTCAGTCTGTCACCCTTTCCTCACATAATTACATTCTCACACCTCTTCCCCATCTTTATTAATTTTTCCCCTCTCTTCTACATTTTCTCATTCTTCCCAAAGGGCCTCAGAGTGGTGGTGCAGCATTCCAAAGTGGCAAAATGTCGACACAGAAATAGTTACAGTGGCGCCCAATTAAAATGCACAGCATAGCAGTCTGGATATGTGTCAACGATCAACATCACAGACAACTTTTGGTATGCTGGTTTGTGCTGTGAAGTTTCTTGAGACAAGCTGAGGTGTGTGATGTAGTAGAATGCCAAAATATCTGGAGTGATTTAAATGATTTAAACATCTGCAACACATATACAGAAGGTTAATATTCCCTATCCGCACCTCTCTATAGGACCACTGAGGAAGAAGGTATTTGGAGCATTGTTACAGCAGGAGCCGAGTTCATTATTTATATCAACGGTGAAGGCTGCTGCTTTCACTTCTGAATTCAAAGACAATAAAATGTCCAGGGGAAGAAAAAGGCGTTATATGGGCTTGTAACATATGTGCTCGTACCTCTGCATGTATGTAACTTTGTGCAAGGGGTGATGATTGTAAGAGGTTTGGAGTGCAATAATAAAACAAAATCTAAATTCTTGAAGAACATTTAAAAAAACAAAAACCTTTACCCACAAACAAACACACACACACACACACACACACAAAGCTCTTTGAGACCAGGATATGTGTGTAAGGGTAATTGCAGACAGCATATAATTGGTTTAGGGAAGAGAACAGATGTGAGGATTGACACACAGAGATGGAGAAAGACACAACAAAAGATGAAAGGGAAAGACATTAAGATGTAGACGTTGAGACAGAGATGAAGAGATAGCGATGGACAGATGGAGGGATTGAATAAGAGACTGAGAGAAAGGCCCAGAGATTGAGAGATGATGAAGAGAAAGGTGGAAAGAGGGTTATGAGTTCAGAGCAGGGGTATTCAATCAAAACATTCAATTAGGTCCACTGAGAACATCTCAATAATGTCTAAATTTAACTGGATAATTTATAAATAATACATACTCTAATAATGGATACATGTAAAATAAGGGCTGGATAAAAACAATACATAACAGAAAGCTTTTGAAAAATGTGACTAAAAATAAAGTACTTCATTTTAGAAAAATGAATTTAGTTTGTCCTGCAGCTTTAGGTGTGAAGTGATGTCAATCAAAAAAGCCATGATATCCATATTATTCTCATCTTCTAAAAAGAGAACATTTTGTTCAGGGACTTTATCTGTGGTTATTAAAACCAATTGTTTCAGCTCTATTCCCTTCTCTGTTAACATCATTGTTGGGCAGTGAATTAATGTGTTTGGATTCTGATCATATTGGGCTCTTAGATGGTTCAATTTGTGTGCATTTATTTCATATTTGAGTGGGTACGTTTGCTCAAAAGATGTGTGCTTTGTCTCGTAGTGGTGCTTCACATTGCTGCTTTTAATAACCGCCACGATCTCTCAACATATGAGACACACTGGTTTTAAACTGCCCGTGCGAAGAATGAACATACAAGAGTCTGTCCATTCTTGGTTAAAGGCTCTGGTTAAGCTGTCTTCTGTCTGGTTAAGTCATGTGAAATAACTTAACCGACTGTTGGGTCTCTCTCTCCGCCTCTCCCGTATGTGGATATCGCACTCGAGTCGAGGGCGACGCCTATCGAAATACAAATATTTGATTGTCCGAATAGCAACACATGAGATGGTTTATAATGCATGTAATTGGTTCGTGTGTTTCCTGGACCGCTGAACAAGTGCCGTAAGGGCTAGAAAAGCTGCGCCGGTTAAAATAGCAGCACACCCATAAAATGTAATAAATCTCAATTATCTATCGGTTATAGCTCCAGGTCCGGAAACAACATTGTCTGGGTCCGTACTCGCCTATTAGTGACCCCTGGTTTAGAGAAAAGTCCTTTGAGGGTAAACTTTGACTTCCTGTTTAAGGGTCATGGGTACCTTTTTTTTATCCCTCCAGTTTCCCTACTTACTATATAAACTTGTTTCTCTCTGTTTGTTTCTAACTCTGTTTTGTCTTGGTTTGTGATTTTCTCCCACATTTCTTTCTTCTTCGATCTTGCAATACCTCCCCCTGCGATCCCCTCTGCACCCTACAACACACCTATCCACACACTAACATGTTCAACAGCATCACCCCTTCCTCACCAGAAGCCACTCAGGATTCTTAATATCCATTTGCAGGGGGCTTGCATCATGCCCTGCTTTCTGTAACCCAAGGTCTTTACAGCTCCACATTCACAGCAGGGGGAAGCCTTGATGAGCGCCTGCTGGCCTTAAAGGTGCTTCCGCATGGGAAGGAAGACCATGTCTAATTGGCACAGTTAAGACTTTGAAACCTTGATGGTTGATTAATCAGAAAATAGCATTTGCTTCATTATTCAGTCTTAGTTGACTTCTTTAGGTGGTTGGGATTTTGCAAGGTTATATGTCCTGAGGGGGAATAAAGTCAAAGTCAAGAGGTCACAGGTTAGGATTCTTACACTGCATGTGGAAATACTCTTCTGTCTCATTTCCCACTAAAACAGAAACTGGTTATAATTGCTCTGCACTGTGTGTAGCTTCTGACAACTCTTTGCTGGGTCTCTGCACTAATGCCCAACTGTTGCTCCACTTGCCATCAAGTACAAAATGCAGTGAATGGATATTTTGTGAAACTGTATTGGTTCCGGTAAAGGTGTCTTTTCTTTGTCCTCTTCTATAAGGAGGCCAGAGCACATGGTCAACCATACAATACTTCCCCCTTAATGGCTTTACCAAGGATAACTCAGTAGAATGTTTCTGTTACTCCCTACTTGAAAAGTTGTCCTATTAATGTGTCACCTTACATTGCTGAATTTGCACATTTTGACACTCCCTTCAAAATAAGGTTCAAGGATTGTCACGGCAGCACACGATAAAGCTGCATAAAGGGAAGAGTGCAAGAGAACATTATTTGATACAACATGGCATTCATAAATTCATAAAAGCCAACAAACTTCTCATACCCTTTACAGGATGTTAAGGTAACTTCTACCTCCAGTGCATCAAACAATTTCTGTCAGCGTGTTTAGATTCGCGCAAGAGCACAGAGGTCAAGATAAGAGAGGGATCTGAGGTTGATATAGGGCTGAAATTAGGGTTGGAACGTGTATTTGGGATGTACAGCCTCGATCTAAAGAGAGTTCAACACATCTAAGCAGAAAGGCCAGGGGAAATTCAGAGTCTTTTGAAGTGTGAATCACAGCTGTAATTTTCCAGCAATTTAAACCATTAGGCCCATTCCCTCATATAGGACTTGATAAAGAACTTGGCCCCTCTGAATTACAGCGTAATACTTTCATCCAAACTATCCCTGCTTTAACGTTGTTCTCCTACTAATGAAGGGTAACTTCAATCGAGACCTGGGCCATTACTCTGCCAAAGTAGGATTGACTGTAAGCCTGTGGGTGGAGGGCGGTACAAAGACACACACTCGTGCACACACTCATATGTCAGAACTCATCAGAGGATGTTCTCGAACAAATCTCGCATCTCACATTCTTTCTATGCACAGTTTGAGATTTCTTAATATTTAACAGGGCGGATGGACCTGGTTAATTTTGCTCACGCTCGACTAGCAACCGCCTGACCCCCCACACCCCTCCCCCCCAGCTATATAGTTTAGAGAATATTACAGATCATAGGCGAAACTGACAGAAGGGCAGAATGTAGAGAGTCGCAATTACAAGTCTGCCTGCTACTTCAGCACCATGGATAGCGTCATGGATTTATCCATGCACAGCACATTTAGGTTACTGATATTTCAGAGCCGTGGTTGGGGTCATAGATCGTAACTTGCACAATCCTTAGCACGATAAAGGATCAATGAGTCAGGCAGGCAGTCAGGCAGTCTAGACCAACATATTCAACAACCCCTCTGTCCCTGCACTCACTCTGTTACTAACAAACACGTTCCCTTGACCCACCTCAAATCGTCTATTGATTATGCAAACATGCATGCTTAAAATGTGATGCACATACAGACACCAGAGACTTTTAGTGCGAGTATGGCTGATATTTCGATCAAGTTATTGTGGAAAATAAAGAAACAGTCAAACTGAGGTTGGCTGCAGCTGTCAAACTTTGAAGAATAGACTTCATAAAGTAGGTGTGCCCTCCTCACCCTGAGTCTTCCTCACGACCCAAATACTATCGTGTTATCATTTCTACCAGACAGTTGAACAGAGGGCTCTCAACCTGGCTTTCCATTCTGATTGTGTCGACAATGTTTCACTGCAAGCCGTTTCTTCTGATGATTCAAAGATTGTGTCTGTGCAAGTGTTTGTTTTTATGTACCATACATGTTTTACTGTATCTCCCCAGGCCAATGTAGAAAGAGAAACAAAATACTATATAGATGTAACACTGTCTGTATTGCTTTTATGGCCACATAATCAAGGTAAAACATTTACATTAACATGTTAAAAGTGTTCTGAGCAACATGGCAGTCTGCTCCATTTATAGAAAAATATGAAATTATTTTGTTTTCAATTCTCAAGTTATTTCACTTATTGTGATGAATACGTTTTTGCAATGTTTGTTCTTACAATGTCATATTCACTTTTTAACATTATGATTTAATCATTTTAAATACTAATAAAACTCTAAAGCTTGAGTAAATACAAAATATGTTGTGTTGAATCACAGTATATACATTGCAAGTTATCTATATTTTCCAAACACATTCTCACCCCAATGTGTCGAAATAGTGCAGCTTGTCTAGTGCACCCAAGGTTCAAACTATTACGTTCTACGTACCCTTCCAGCGTCAGTTTCGGGCCTGTCAGGGATGGCGTGTCAATAAACACTGGTTAGATGCATAGTGTCTTTTCAACGTAAATGTAACAAGATCCTGTTACCCGTGAGTTTCCCACCAGCACAAAGATACCTCGCAGACAAGATAGAGTTTCTTAATGCTCTTTATTTGTCGCCCTATTGTTCAAAGCTTGCTCCGACAGTGCGCTCTCGGCCAAGCCCCTGAGCGCACCTGCTGGGTCCAGCTCGTCCTTTGGGACCATTGTGCCGTCTGTCTGACGCTCTGGCAGACTGTGTCCCTGCTCTCCTCTCTGGCTCCTCCGTCCCTACTGGGGTTTATATAGGGGAGAGAAACAATCACCCGATCAAATCCAGCTGAGGCCAATCAAGCCTCTTCCGGCACCGTTCCCTGAACCACTCTCCCACTCTCTGCCTTCTGCAGCTGAGCCCAACCACACCCCGCCACCACAGTAAACTTCTTGCTGTCCAGGAAGTTTAGGTTTAGGCAACAAAACCACTTAATGAGGTTTGGTAAAGTAACATGGTTGACGTTAAAATTCACGGACTAACGACTTGTGGTTCTAGCGAGTGACAAACAACTCATGTGACGAATGACTGGCATGACAAAATGTCAACTTTTACTTTTAATCTCACACAGAACATGAACAGTGGTCTCCCAGATGAAAGTCCTGTGTTTGCCTCACCCATCCATCACCCCTCCTGCTCTCGCAGTGTGGTCTATCTAGCACTTCATACCATGTCACTGGCTCTTGACCAGCAGATACAGGTATGTTCACAAAGGAGTTAGTCGCGAGCATACACACGCTATAGTGCATTTGTGCATCCATGTCAGATGCCGAGGATCGCTGACCAAACTGCAATATTTGACGCACTAGAAGTGTGAACAGGTGGATTTTCTATGGAGCAAACATAAACAAATCTGTATCTTTGGTTTAAACATCATTCACTTACATGAAGCATGAGGATGTAGCCATTTGTGGTAATATCAGGGTTGAAGAAGCAAAGGTTTGCCTACATTATGACAACTTCAAAGTAGTCTAAAATCACTGTAGGGTAAGTATGTGTTCAATCCTTGATTCTCATCTCACTTTAATGATGTATTGGCATCAAGATAGTGGACTTCTCTAGGTCTCTCTGAATCTCGCAGCCAACTTTTGAGTGGCAACCTAAATTCTAGGCTGAGGGGTTCTCAGTTAGTCAACAAATTAGAGCCTAGAAAAAGAATGCAGCTTGGTCACAAACTATTTTTGTTAAATTTTATGTGAATAGTCCACTAGTTTTCTTTCTGAATATGTAAAATGAGAAATAGGTTGTGCAGTTTCCAGAATCTTGATTCATTTTTAAACTAGGTTAAAAGTTTGCATATGAGATTTATCAGTCCGTCCCTGCGGTTTCTGTCTGCAGCTCCTGTCTGCTGTGTGCATATATGAACAGGTATTCTTGTCTTATTTGGACACAACAGGATTGTGTGAACAATAATTTAATCTAGCAATTTCAGTGTTAAGGAATGTGTTGATAAGTGTATAATTCAGGTGGAACAAGATAAAACTGCTATTTCGTTGCAATGCTTTTTCAGCTGAAAACCAGAGACAGGCTCAGTTTCTGTTCGCTGGTTCGCTGCTTGTTTTGGGGTAACAGTTTGATGCAAGCAAATGAGGGAATTTTCTTTTTTTAGATTGATCAGAGCTGTCCAATCCAATGTATATATGAAAGATCAAATGTCTATTTAAAATTAATACAGGCAGACTGAAGTTGCACTACAAATAACCTATATTTAGCTCACATTGCTTTACAGAAAACAACACTGAGACAGAAAGGATGGGAGAGAAATTTGTCTCATACAGATCAAAATTCTGACTCAAACTCAAATAGTCTCTCTCCATCCCATAGATTGCTCCTGAAAGAAACACAATTAAGATCTTTGATCACCTCAGTGTTGCGCAATAAGAAGATTGATAGCACTTTCAGCTCAAGGGAGACATCTGCAAATCAGTTTTTTTCTTTTTGTGTGAAGCAGATCAAAGAGCGTATTTGTCAGCGACACAATGTATTAATATTACTGTCTGAACCACTAAAGGATGTCATATGAACTCTTTAGTCAGTTTGCAGTTGGATTTCTTCTGGGAGAAAAAAATCCATCCTAGTGGAATGGTGGTCCTATTGCTTCAAACTATCTCAGTCAAACTGGTTTTGGTCAGTATCTCATTCTCCACGTTGTAGGCTATCATTTTTGCATGGCAGGTCAATCTAGGGGTTTTCCTCTGAAAAGGTGAGTGTATCTATACACTGGTGTAATTTCCAAATAGGCGATATTTGGATAAACAGATGACATAATGGAACTCATAATGATTACTTTCTCGACAGAAGAGTTATTAAAAATGTTGTTTAAAGCTTTTTTAAAGTTTAGAAATGTTTTTTTTTGGTCAAGAAGAGGATGATAACGCTGGTGACCCGAGGCAAAATAATCCCACTTCCGCTCTAAAACGGAAGTAAAATTACAAAATGACGCAATGCAACCTAGTTCAAAGAGCAAGATGAATTCCCACAGAACCATCTGACAAGCAGCCATTGAAAACTGTTTGAAAAAGGGCAGGCACTTTAAAAGAATTGTGTGTATATATATATATATTATACTAGAAGACAGTGTGTGCGTGTATGTGATGGATGGAGCAGGGAAAGGAAAATACAAAGAAGGAAATAAGTAACGCATTAGAAAAGAGAATATTCCTCTCACACTAACTAACTTTGCAGGAACTATATGAGTAAAGTGAACCCTGTCTCTTCTTGTCTGACTTTTTCTCGCACCCTCTCTGTATCTCTCTATCCATCTGTCTCTTTTTCTGTCTATATCTCTGGCCTTTTGTCTCAGAGCAACTCTGTGGGTGTGCATACATTATGTTTAATCCTGCTGGGCAATGAGAGCAATACGGAGAAAGAGCTGGAAAATAAGCTATTTCTTCCTCTTCCTCCTCCGATAAATTACTATTCATTGTGTCGCTTTCTTTTTTCTTTTTTTTGCTCTCTCCTGTACTGTTGTGCTGCTTCACCCACAGCCATGGTGACCTGCATACAGAAATGAGAGGAGGGGGCGAAAGAAAGAGACAGATGAGTAAGAACAAGCATTTGAACAACTGAGGCTGAGAGAATCCGGTAGCAGACACAAATTGGAGGCAGAGGACTTGAATCAGGAAAATTTTGGGTCGAAAAATACAAAGAAGGATAATAGTAGAGTGATGATAGAAAGATATACAAGGAAGGAGGAGGACAGATGAGTCGAAAGGATAGAGGAGAGCAGAGGGAGAAAAAGAGGGGGAGTGAATGATAGCAGCATACACTACGATTGTCATATCTACTTTGGCCAGAGAGAATACACAAACTCATGATGGACACTGACAGCTGACTAGTGTTGAATCTGTTGAATGTTGAACAGGCGCCTGATGTTTTTTTGTTTTTCTTTGCTTATGTTTTTTGTTTTCTGCTCTGAAGTTTATACTCGATTAGCAATATATTATCTACTTGGATTGCAGAGGGAGGGGAGCGTCTTACAGCAGGACGGTGGACCCATTCATCCACGTTATGTGGGCAAGACGCCATGCAAATACTCAGTGGTGTACTCAGCCGCTGAGCACCACAGACGTGCAGTGTTTATAGTGGTGCAGTGTTTAAATCTTTTGGGATGTAACAGATTTTGTGTTGACGCCAAAGTATTTATACACTTTCCAACACTTTACCGCCTTCCAGGTGAAATGATTGAAGGAATAGTTTGTCCTTTTTGAAAAAGTGCTTACTCGTTTTCTTGTTGAGAGTTATATGAGAATATTGATACAACTCTCTTAGCTACTGCAAGCAGCCGGTTACCTTGATTCAGCAAAAAGACTGGAAACAGGGAGAAACAACACTCTGCCTACCAGCACCTTTAAAGCTCACAAGTTAATATTGTATATCTTCAGTAAGAAAGGAGACTTCTAGAAGTTACTGCTGGTGACCAAGAAATAGTCTGGCACCTAACCCTGTGAAACCATTTATTTTAATCACTGTTACACTTGTGTTTTTTTTTAATTGTTTTGATTAAACAGGCAAGATCTAAAATGCAAATTTTTGAGTTTTGGATGTGCTGGAAGGCAGCTTTTGTTACCTTTTGACACAGCCAGGCTAGCTGTTTCCTCATCTCTCTAGTCTGTAAGCTTAGCCAGGATATCTGTAGCTGGCTGTAGCTGTATGTTTACCGCACAGAGAGAGTGGTATTGATCTTTTCATCTCATCTATCATCAAAAAGCTTATTGCTTTTAGTAATTCTGATCTTTTGCAAAGTACAACACAGAGTAACTTCATGCAACATTTGGTAGATTAAATAAGATTAAAATTGCATGTGAAGTGGGAAATTTCAAAGTTTTAAACACAGACTGATAACAGACAGGAAAGATCAACTTTAAAGCATTGTTTTCCCTCAACCTGCTTAGAAAATGTTTTTTTGTTTTTGTTGTTGCTAGAAGGGATTATCACAACTTCTTTCCCCTATTATCCGTTGAAGAGAAACCTTTACTGGAAGCTTTCTCTAAGTGTCAGCATGAAAGTCTATTCATGTTTCAACACGTACACAGATACACAGTCTTGCTTTGTGTATAACATCTTAAAATAAAGGAGAGGAGTAAATGAAAGGAAGTGGCCCTTGTTCCATTGACTAAAACATAATATGAATGATAGAGCAGCCTCTTGACCTGTATTGATAAGAGGTGGATATGCACAGCTCAGGCAGAACAAGTCTCAATTTGTAATCAATACCTCTGTTAAGTTCGCAATGGAGGATCAATGGGAGAGGAAATGGCCACATACTCTGATGCGCGTAATCTGCCCTTGGTGCTCCATGCTGTTTTATTGTGCTGTATCTTTTCTCTAAGGTGTGTGTGCTGACACTTTCCATTAGTTTTTACAAAAAGTCTTTGTTAACACCTCACTTTGGAAACAAATCATGACCTCCCGTTTGTCCCTTTCTCCCTCTTTGTTTCCCTATCTCGCTCTCTCTGTCTTTGTCTTGTGTCTTTTGTAGCATTGTTGCTGGTAGCAGATTTATTCAATAATAATTTATTAATTCTGAAAACTTCAGAATTGGATATTAATCAATTCAATCTTAATCTCAGGGTTGCTATGGAGTTATTCTCAAGGTGTATAGGGAGCTATTATTTCATATACACACAAATCAAATATTCATCAAGTTTTTTATAAATTAAATATTTATTTGACTAACTACATAACTAAACTACTACATAGAAAATAAATGAATACACAATAAAATAAACAAAATTAAAGGAATTAATAAAGAGTAGGATGACGAGCTCAATGAGTAACAATGAATCACAACTAAATGTAAATGATTACATGAGACCAGGTAGAATCATTGACTGATTGACGTTTTACATTCAATTTAACTCAAAACATGTAGGCTTAGGAACATCAAACTAATTTACATTTGGAAATGGTATTGTTTCACCTGACGGCTCTGATGGGCCCCCATTGCATGAGGTTAAGTTGCATGCAATGGCAGATTTTTCTCTTTATTCTTCGTTGAGGTTCTTCATCTCTCGCAGCAGGATGCTGAATCATCTGGATGGGTCTGTCCTCAGGAATGTAAATCATCGTAAAAAAACCACAAAGGCAAATAAACCATCGTATGGTCAGCTGTAACGGTTCGAGTGCCATGGTTGATCCAAAGTCCAAACTTGAGTTTGTCCATGTACATGGTGAATTGTGAGTCTAAGCACTTAGTGCCCTATGAGACCAGTTCCTGAAAGAAGTTTATTAGTTCAGATTGTATTGTAGACATTTCAGTTTTATATTCTCTCGGTGAATGTCCGCTACACTTTCTCAATGCACAGATCATACTTGAAAAATATTTTTAGCTCCTTTGTTACTCTCAACTCTGTGAAACTCACACATTTAAGAGAGCAGACTTTTGTTTGTACTGTGGTCAGGGGAAGCAGCAGAAGGAGGAAGGTTATGTAGCTACATTGATTAGCAACCCTTTTTGCCACTTCTAAAAGCATGAATATGAAGAGCATGGCGAGTAAAAAGCTTTTTAAGTGTGCATGTGTCTTGTGTGAGTTGAGGGGTGTTTGTGAGTAACAAGCACATTACATTTATTGAGAGAGGGTGTTTGTGGAGTGTGTGGGAAACAGAGTAAAGCTAAAAGAAATCAACTTTGGCATCTTCTCAGACTGCAGTTGAATTGAATGCTGCAGGCAAATTCCAGTGCACTCACTGCAGCTTGAAATCTGTTGGTTGATGAATGAGAAGTCAAGGTGGCAGCAGACATTACTTTCAAATTCCACAAAACAAGAAGTAAACTGCTAAAATGTATGCCTTGTATCCACTCATGTGGCATTTTTAGCCAGTTGCAATAACAGTACCCTGTGGGGGCAACGAATGAGGCATATTGAAAAAGGTTGTATATTGGTGATCGTAGCCAAATGGTGGCAATTAATTTGATGCATGCCCTCACTTTTGCATGTGTTCACCAGCCAAATGTCTTTTTTTCAAGGTCAGGTTAAATGTTGGGGAAATAGTGAAGAGGTTAGAGGGAAGGAGAGGGAAATTAAAGGAGCTGTATTTAACATTGTGAACATTAATATAGCTGCAAACAACTATTTGCAATGTAAAGACATAGTGACGTCTTCCTGAGCAGCGAACAAACTCACTTTTCTTCTATTTATGTCGTTATCCAAGCTTCTCCTTGCTTTGTTGACATAGCCGAGCTGGCCGTATATGTTTTTAGTGTAAGAACGCCCCACTGGTTAGCTCACAGTCGATGCTCTGTACTGCTCTCATACAGTGGTTACAGCTGATAATGCCGTCCCGACTGACGGGGTCGTAGCAGAAGCATAGCAGCCAACAAACATTTACAAAAAATGTAAAGGTCTATCTCTCTCTTTTCTCTCTCTCACTCTCACTCTCACACACACACAGACACACACATATATGTATGGTTTATTTGATAGAAAGAGATACAATATACATAGGCAAACTGAAAACCGCTATGAGATGTTAGTCTCAAAGCATATATTGCCGACGCAATACTGCATTGCGGTTTGCAACAGCCATCCTTGGGAGGGCTTTATGACTATAGGAGATAAGGACAGTGAGGTCAAAAGAAGATGAACTGAATACAGAAAGATACAATAAAGCACACAATAAAAACACGTGTTGAGGTTTGTTGATTAATGAACCAGGATTTAGTACCTATTTAAAAGTGCTGCTTTCAGCACTTTTAAAGTGATCAGGTAGCGAGTTCCAGGACTTTGTTCCTTTCACAGAAAATATTGTCTGAGGAAAAGAAGTTTTGCAGAGTGGCACCTTACAATTTCCTCCAGAAGCTGCTCTGGTGGATCCGCTGCTGCTCTGTTATCTCTTGAAGTATTTGCAGAAAGCCTTGAGAAACATTTAAACACAAGCTTTACACGTGTGTGGTATGAGTACACAGCCTTAGAGATAGGTACTTTCTTCAAATAAATGTTAAGACATATGCACAGTCTTGGCATATATGCATATACACGCCGCTGTGTGCACAGTGCAAACACACATAAGCATATGATAATATTCATTCTGTCACAAAAAACAGTGTTATAGGATTATAAGTGAAAGGAAGGCTGAAGGTGCTTTGATACTGAGTGTGAAAAATCTTAATGCTACTCATATGCATGAATCACCAAGCCTCAACAAATCCTCAAATGGCCTGTTAGCCTTGCACCACATTTCTTTAGACAAACCATTGAAATTGTTTTGAGTGCCTTTTTCCAAAGCGCACTCAAAGGATAAGTTGATTTTTGCAGATGTAGGCAAACGTACAGCAGGCAATGAAAATGTTGTTATTTTGGTACTCCAGTATGCACTTAATCTGAAGGTTTACATGCAGATGTGAGTCCAAGTGAGGAGAGAGCCGACATTCACAGATCCCGTACGTACAGGCGTGTTGGTAGTGCTTGTGTCAGTATGTGGTGTTTATTGGGCCATTTGGTGTCGGTGCATTACATCATCGAGGTTGAGAAGCAGCACAAACCCCCTTTTTATCTTCTCATAGAATATTAATCAGGGCTGAATGAATTAAGAATGCATGGGTTTATGCATCATGTTCCACTTAAGAATATGTGTGAATCTGCATGCGTTTAGTGTTTATGTGCATTGTTGTGTGTGCTTGTGCATAGATTATGGACAAAACTGTGTCCACACTTTTTTTGTGGGCACGTTTCCGCATGGATCCTCGTCCTGCCACTCTCGCGCTGCTGCTGCGCTCACTTTTCCAGATGAAAGCCACTGTGCTTGTCCTCTAGTGCTGACTCTTCCCCCACACATTAAAAGCATGTTGAACTACCAGAGCCACACATTCACACTTGCCTCTCAGTCTCACTTTGCTTCCACTGCCCTCATCTGCGATCAGCTGAGTCTGTAAGCCAACAGGAGGTCTGAGGTACTGATGCTGCACACTGACTACAGACATCAATGTTTGAGGAAAAAATAGGAAGAGATGGAAGAGGGCAGTGCCATTTGTTGCAAAACAAAATACAATTCTAAATGTCTGTGTTTCTGGCATAATTTTATCATAACTTTTCCCTCAAACCTAGATATGTAACCATTTTAAAATGTTCTCCAGTCCTCTAACTACTGTAAACACATATCAACATGTATTCAGAAAGAGCCATTTCCAATCCCTTTAGCAAATAGGTAATGTTAAATACATTAAATTAAATATCTTTATGATGTTTTCCTTTTAGAATATCAATTTCTTGTAATTTTAGACTAAATGTATCTACATTAATTATTTTAGTTACAGAGGAGCATAGCAAACATTGTATTACCCACCTCCCACTGGATTATTAAGCCTGTCTCAACGGGGCTTTAGTAATACAATTTACCAGCATGGTGCTTAAAGAGTCTTATTTTCTCCAGCAACTGACAGATCACAGCTCCTTTTTTTATTTGTAAATGAAGCACTACTGTAATCCACTGTAGGCCACTGTATACATAAAATGTCATCACCTTCAATGGTAAAATACTTTCAGAAATTGTCAATGGAGATGACCCAAAGAGAGAACAGAGGCTAAAAGGCACTCTTAATTAAAGAAATGGACCAAAGCTATTTGTGTAAATGTGCTGATGTGAGCGATCATAGAGAGAGAGTTCACTTTGTGTTTCTCCAGGACTCAGAGAAAAAGAGGGGCAGAGGGAGAAAGATAAAGCTTGAGATGTACTGTATGTGGTGGCAATACAAATGGGGTGGGAGACAAACAGAAATACAAAAAAAAACAGTATTGTTGAGGAAAGAGTTGTCAAGGTGAACATTTCACCTTTTTGGATACTGCATGTAGACTGAGATTAAACATTTATTTACACTACAAGGGAAGACAAAGGCGACATAGTGAAATAAATATCTGAAAGAAAAAGTTGTCAGCAGGGAACAATGATCATAGAAACAAACACTTGTAAAGTCAACGCCACAGCTTTTCAGATTTAATATCTCATGGTATATATAATCATTTGGCTATGAAATGGATGCAATGTTTGAGATTAAATACTTTATTTGCTACCTACTGGACTCTAAGACATGAAAAAGACAGAATGAGACAGGAAGAAAGAGACATTGGCCATGTGCAGAGTGCCACATCACTCTGCCAGTCATTTAACATTTGACTGTGGCAATCTGAGCCTCGAGTTTGCATTGACTGATTGTCGCCATTCAAGTTGGGAGCTGTCGTGGGATTAAATTTAGCTGCCATTACATGGGCCCTCTAGTGTTATTGCTCTCCCATTATCCCATTGCTTTAGTGCGCGTGCACACGTGTGTGAGCGTGTGCTCGTATGGCCATGAAGAAATCTCATATACAGTATTTGGTACCGGACCAAGTCTGCACACGATCAAAGGGCCTTTGATCAAATCATGCCCTCAGATCACCCACTTGCACTCTCAAGTGTGCACTGTAGGCGCAAATCATGCACAAACACGCTCACACAGGCACGCAAACACAAACCACAGATGCAGACGCACACACATTGTTGTGCATGTAATGTTAGGATTTCTTTCCATTTAACTATCAGACATGATCACATGCACACGCTCTCATTTGTGCTCATAGCTATGTATACATCCCCAGCTTCAAACACCAGTGATTTGACATTTCCTTCAGAGCTTTACTGTTAGTGACACAGTCTCTTTCCTCATGTGGGCTTTGCAGCCTCAGAAGTGAGAACCAACTTTGCTCGCTTCACACACTCCAAACTTCTGTCCCTTTGCTCCCTCTCTCATTACAGGCTCCCCCTGTGGACTGCCGGAGGTGTTTTTCTACTCTATAGACGTGTGTATGTGAAAAACTGTGAATTGTGTGTGTATCTGTGCATACATGCAAGCAAGCCACAATGTCTGTGTGCGGCGTCGGTGCATTCACGTATGTATTGTGTGACTACGTGCATTCGTTCTTTCATGCTGTTAGAAGAAAATCTTCTGCTGCGTTGATTCATGAGGGAAAATAAAGCTTAAGTTAGTTACTTATTCTGTTGATGATGAAGCCCTTCTACTCTATGAATATCATACCTGATCAGTGTGCCCAAGTGAATTTTTGTGGATCATTCATATGGTAATGCAGGTGCGTGTATAAATGTGTCCTCTTAGATCCCTCGGATTTTGGTTTTGTGTTTAATCTCATGGATTGTAACTTTAAAGATGGAGACAGGAGACTTAAACTGCCACCTTGATTCATAGAACATTCCGAGTTTTGAAACTGATTCGACCAAAGTTTCAGAGCAAACTGATCAAAGTCTCCCGATTCTTTTGTTAACACAACCCACATTAAGTTTTGATACATTAACGCCTGAGTCATCTTCAGAAACACAGTACCCAGGCCACTTCTGTCCAGATAAGAGTGTTTCTGAATCAAATGTCAATTCTCACAAAAGATTAAAATAACAGCCAGCCGACCTGCCAAAACACAGAAACATGTACCCACTTCTGAAGAATCACACTTTAATACTGATGATGAAGTGAATAAGAACAGCTCAGCGTGTCTCGCCCTTGATGTGTTAATTGTCCTTTTGAACATTTTATTAAAATGTCAACTTGCCTGCGGGTAGTGACAGAGTGACAAAACAGAGGCCGACAGAGGAATGAACCCTCCCCCGACCTTTATAATCCCAATTCTTCCTCTCAAAACCTCATTCCACCTGCGTCTAATGAGCTGGGAAAGAGAGGATGTGCCTTTGAAGATTGGAAACCACTGGTAAACTCCATCAATACGCTGCATCTACATTTAAACAGCTGCTGTATAAACTTTAGGCTACACATTCTTTACTTTAGTGCCATTTTTGTGATTCCTTTTAAATCTCCAGATATCAAAAATCTTTCTTTTCTATGTTTCTCACCTCCACACAGAATCCAGGATCAGTCATAGAGCAGAGACTTAGGTGAAAGGATAGTGACCCCATGGTGATCTTTCAGGCATATAAGAAAAGTAAAGAGTGGAAAAGTCTTTTATGTCAGAGAGTGCTGCTGGCGCTAGAGTGTCTTATTAATACAGGAGAGAGTCCCTATTAATACTAAGACTCTATTGATCCTACTAGACCTTCTGGCTGAAGATGAATTGGGCTTACATATTATCAAAGCTTCGAAATGGGCCCTCACATATCTGTGACATTTCCACCAAAGACAGCTGTAATTTCCAGAGCGACACACCCCATACCTCTTTCTTTTATTTTCACCCACTTACACTATTTTTTTCAAGCACTCACGCCGCTTCTTTCTCTTCGCACCCTTGCCCTTTTCTGAGTTTCTGCTCTTGGCATCTTCATGCCATCAGCCACTGTCTCTTGCCGTCTGTCTTTTTATCTTTTCCCCACCTTTTGCCATTTTGCTCTTTTCTTGCAATTCATCACTTTTTTTTCAGTCCATCTTTTCTTACTTGTACGAATCACTTTAATAGTTATCTGTCTACTTCGTGGTCTCTCTCTTCCTGAACTGTCTCTTCTTTCGGTTTCTGCCTCCTCATATTCCACCTCACCCCAGCTCACTCTCTCTCATCTGCTAAACCTCTCCACCTGTCTTTATCTGTGTCGTAACCCCTGCCTCTCATTTGGGTCTACTTTATTTATCTCTCTCAGTTTCTCCATCCTCTGTCTCCTCATACTCTTTCTCTTTGTATTTTACTCAGCAGCTCTGCTTTGTTTGGCACCCAGCAGACGAGGCTGCTGACAAAGGTGAGCGAGAGCATATTTAAAATGTCACTGGCAAAGTGACAAAAGGTCATATGGAAAGTAAGAGACTCCCAGCACAGTATGGACTGACTGCTAAACAGCATTCTTGCCTTTTTATGTGTGTGCGCGTGTGTGTTGGAGGTTTACGGCCATGCATGCATATGCATGTGTATGTCTGCATCTGGCCAGGTGTGTGTGTCTGTTTGTGTTTCTATATGAGAGAGAAAATTAAAGGTATTCAAGGTTCTGTGTATGTATGTGGATTACCCTAACTGTGCATCCATGCGTGCTCCAGTATCTGAGTCCGCATACATATGTGTGTGTGTTGCCATGTTTATGCTGCTGGCGTCCTTATACCTGAATGCTACTCCCTGCCTGAGGTGAAGTCTCTCTCTTTCTTTCTTCTAGAGAAAGTTGCCTGCCAGACACAAGACTGCACTGAGAGTGTGAGATTGTGCACTGACATAAAGGTTGCTGGTTTGAATCCAGAGGGAGTGGTTCAAAATATGAAAAACCTGCCAGCAGCCAGGTCTTTGTCATGGATCATAGGATCTCTGGCAAACTTTGCAAACAAGTTGGAATACAGGAGGAAGTGTAGCATTAATTTACAAAAGTATCTAAATATGAGGAAGCTACCCATGATAATCCACAGTCATTAGTGTCATTGGGCCCTATTTAAACGAGATAGAGTGCACGGTCTAAAGTGCATTAATTGTGTGTCAAACTCCAGTTTTTCTCTGTAAATGATGCATAATCTGTGCCCAAAGTAAGGCGCAAGTGGCAAAGGGGTTGTGTTGAGTCTCTTAATTATCATAGTTGTGTTTCGGGCACAAGATGAATTACACCAACCAGAGTGTCATTTCCCTTTCAGTTTAATAGCCAGGTGCACCTGGATTATACAGAGTAACCAGAACATTGTGGTGTTCGTAGTCTACTTTATGGGTATATTTTTGGTGTTACCTGTTTTGATTAATTGACATGAGTTTTGTGCTATTCCTTTTTTAATTGTACGAAAGCTAGTGAGGAAGACTATTGTTGTTACTATTCGTATAGTTTGTTGCATATATAGGCGGCCAACAAGGGCCTGTATGCAAAAATAGTATTGCCTGACTTCACATTTTGAGTCGGGGCGAAGAGCCTGCAGTCATCTTTGTTTCTCCGCACCTGAACTCGCATGACATTGTTTCGCTGATAGATTTGATATTGTGATATTATGCCCTAATTCAGGCCTATGGACTGAATAATCAACTTTATATTCATACAGGTTTCAAACATTAGCTGTAACCTCAAATATCGATGTGTCTGTCAAACATTAAAGTTTCTGACAATAGTGTGTGAAAGTGATGCATTTCTTTGGAAACTGAGTGTTTAACAGCAACTTAAGTATCTTTACTGTGTGTGTACTTTATGCGTGTGAGCAGAAACCGACACCTTTGCACACCTGTAAGAAATGACCCAACTCACATTCTTACAATCAGTCAATATTATGTTCTAATGAACTGCATAATTTGTGAGCTTACAGAGCTGTCTTGTTGCACTCCTAGAGCTAATTAAAAGCAACACATAGATGTTAATTATGTTACAAACTGCTGAGTGTTAGTGACAGGTAACTTAACTTGAAAATATGTTTGTGTGTATGCTTGTGAGGGTGCTTTCAGACACGATGAAGACATGAGCTCTATTCTTTTTATTTTGTTATTGTGTGGATAGCTTCTACTTCTGGCTGTGTTGAAAGGGTGTGAAGTTCAGCAGACAGACAGACAGACAGATGTTATAGAAGACAGAGAAAAGTAATTTTTTTGTTTAAGTCAGGTCATATAGTTTCCGCTTAAAGTAGAGTGCAATTGTTCTCTTTCTCTCTAACAGAGAGCTACTGTCTGGGGTGACTCATTTCACAATGCTCTTGTTTTTCCGAAGCACTTTATATAGCACTTAAAGTTGTCATTTGGAGTGTGTTTTTCCCTACTAGCACTTAATGTTCTGTATGGGTCTCATTTTCCGTTTGAGGCTCAGACTCTCCTCATTCACGTTGTGTGTATATACAGTATATACAGCCATCTGTCTACCTGCTACTCTTTTTACCCTCCTGCCTGTCTGCCTGCACCTGCTGGCCTACACCTCCCTCTGTTTTTCAAAATGAAGAGGTACAATAATCCATCTCTGGAGGTCCATATCCATAATGTGTGTGTGTGTGTGTGTGTGTGTGTGTGTGTGTGTGTGTGTGTGTAGCATGTGTTTGTGGGTAGTCTGTGATGCTGAGTGCTTTCCCATTGAAGCTCCTAGCTATGTACTAAATGTCACTGGCAGCTTGTGAAGTTTCACTCCCCCTTTCTCACTCTCCGCTCTTATCTTATTAGTCCTCATCCATGTTTTCTAACCTGAATCTGTCTTCTTTCTCATACCTGTTTTCTTTCATAACATCGAATTCTATTTCATTATGCATTTTTTTCTGTTACAGTATTTGGGTGGGTGCATGGATGGATATATGTATAAATGGATAGATGGATGGATGGATGGATGGATGGACATAGGAGACTATGTAAGAGAGGGATGTCAGCAGTGTGTCAGCAGTTTTGATGAGTTGATGGCAGAGCTGACACAGCATTGGGAATAAGAGGCCAGCCCTCTGCTTATCCCCCTATCCCTCTCTCTTTCTCTTTCACCATCCATCCATCTAGCCCCTGTCAAACTGAGTTTGTGCCAAGGGCGGAAAGGGAGGGGTGGCATGGAAAAGTCATTCATTTAACACAGCGCTTCCACTGTGGTTATACTTATAGATAATTTACAGGATGTCTACTCACCAAAATTCCAGAGCTTCTTTATATGCACACATTTGTGGAGATAGGGTTTAGTTGTGACTGACAAGATGACAGGTTATTACTCTAATATTTGTTTCATGTGATGAGATCATTTTAGAAGTAGTTCACCAAAGAGAGATACTGTTAACAGATCACTGCATGTTGAGGAGATCCAGTTCATGTTTGACTTCTAAATACACTTTTGTAGATTTTTCTAGAAACAACATGTCTTGTAATTGTATTAGGCTCCTGTGACTGTGCAAACACAGTCACAGGAGCTGGATTACAGTTTTGACAATAACGGGTAACTAACATTAAAAGTCACATTTATTCCCTGACCTCTGAACCCGGGGTAACACAACATGTAGGGGAAAAAAATGTGCCGAGGAAGTTAAGGGGATGCACAGAAGTAGTCGTTGTTTGTCTTGGAACTGCTTTTTTGTAAACAATGGTGCTGTTATCTCAGAATGATGATGCCCTTTTATTTTTGTTCACAATTCGGCCCTGCATTAAAATTATTTTTAACTGGTAATGTTGCATATTCTAGCTTATTCTCAAGGGAATTTGCTTATATCGGGTAAACCTCAAAACTATTACAAATGTTACCTGTCCCAGTATGATAATACATTTATTTATATTCTACTCCTGAGCATTTAGGATTTTTCTGGAATTGGCCTGAGGGGAATAACGTATTAAAAATGCCTAGTGGGAAGCTGTTGTCTCCTTAATTGGTCCTTTAGGAAGGAGAGAAAGTGTGTCCTCCCGTTTGATTGGTTGAATCACTGCTTGTGCGGTTCAGTTTTGCAGGTCAGTGGCTCTTTGATACCTTGGTACAGAATAGTGGTGTTGTTGCATATGATGCTGCAGCATTTTTCTGACTGTTAGACCAGGTCAGGGAGAAAATGCATTTCTTACCCCCAGGCATTTTTCCCATACAACACAATCTACGTCAGTCAGTCTACAGAGAGCCTGAGAACTCATCATAAGCAAAAATAATAGGACACATCCTAAGAGAGATCACCATCCTCATCCTCAGTGGAGGAGCCCTGATTCACCATTTAGATTTATTACAGCTTTTGTGTAAATAGAATCAGTCCTCAAAGTATTTTTGTCATAGCAAGTTGTAGATGGCTGTTTTCTTCTTTTTTTTAATATATATACGAAAATCGTGTTCCCTATCCTTACAACCATACACATTTCTACATGTTTTCGTTCTTTCTTATCTCTACACTGAACTAGTAACCTTAAAATTAGCACAATACAATATAAATACATACAGGTCAAATGTAATCTAATAAGATGTAGTTATCAGTGTAGGATCAGAGCTGATTGTGTATATGATGCAACACCTCTAAAGACTATGTTGTTGTCATGCCACTATCATAAAGATATTCTGCTCCGCTGTCTTTACTGAGAGCGGGAAAGGGGATGAGGGTGTGGGTGAGTGGAAGAAAATTCTAAAGTCTTTCTTGATTACGTTGAAAACTGATGGGTTGTGTGTGTAGTGTGTACTGGCTGTATGTATTACAAGTATGTCATCTATCCCTATTCTGGTGTAAGTCAACAACATTTGAGAGGCCTTGTTGATGGGGATTCAAAACTGCAACTGTGTGACGCTTATTGACTGTGTTTACATACTATTGTCAGCCGTCTGCAGTAACCTGACTTCTTAAACCCAGCTTTCTTAATTGGGACAGGGTTAGGCTAGATTTGTGCTGAATGGCCATCGATAAATGTATGCAGGTTCCTAACAATAATAATACTTAAAATATGAGGGGATAGTGGAGACCTCAGTTGCAATAAAAAGAAAATGTGAATGAGTAATTAAATCTAAAATCTGACTAAAATTAGGACAAAATGCACTCTAAAACAAACACTTACAGTAATATATGCCAGGCTTCAATTGGCATATATGGTAGTGGGTAGAATTATTGGTCTGTCACAGGTTTAATGTTAACCAGCTTACTGCAATGCAATGCACATAAACACCTTCTGTAATTTAAACCTGATCTCTCTCAGCAGCCTGACTTTACTGAGTGTGTTTTGTTTGTGTGCTAGAAAGAAGGTTGTGTATCTCATTAAAGGATGGAGGAGCTTGATAGTGCTTTGTTTGGTTAATTATATCCTCCACCTTAGCTGCTAGTCCATATTGCCCTGCATTCCACACACACACACACACACACACACACACACACACACACACACACACACAAATACACATTCAGATGCACACACTCTTTGACAATGTAAGATGTGAGCTGAGGAAGACCAGTTGCCATGTGTCTGTTATCATTTGTCATCACAAAGCTCTGTGGGTGAGAGAGAGAGTGAGAGCTTGTGGCTGCATACTGTACTCCTGTCCCTGTGTGGGATCAGTGTCGCCAGCTGATGACCAGGAAGTAATGAAGCTTAGCAGCTGTTAATGAGCACATTGCCATAGCAACACACTACATAAAGTACATGGCCCTTGTGCAGAAAGAGTCTTGAAAAAAATCTGCATCAGAATTTGTCTCCAAATATTGAAAGTTTTTGTTATTATTTAGAAGAATATGCTATGTGTCAAGTTGAGGGAGAAACATCTTACCAATTTTCTCCTAAAACAGAGATGAAAGTTGTTCATTTGCATAAGCGAAATGAGCCTCCAGGGAGGGCTTAAAAATGCCTGAAGTCAAAACAAAGAAACAAAAAATCAATAAAGTCAAAACACAAAACAGAGAATGATACACAAAAGATTGGGTGCCAAATTGTGAAATGTTTGAAGTCAGCACATTAACTTGAATCTTTTTGCATTGCTTATTTGACTTTGGTAGAAAAATATAAACAGTAAATGCATATGTAAAGTTAATGTTAAATATGTTCAGTTTGAGTCTATTTTATTTGTTTTAAGAAAAAACAAAACATGCATACAGGACATACTGTCAATAGCATGTGAATAGGTTTGATCCAGGTCCAATTATTATATATTTAGTTGTAATAACAGTCTGTACAGTTTTATCTGTACACATTAGTGAGAAATATATCTGGCTTTATAGGGGGAACGCCAGGCCCAGGTGTTCAGAGTTAGCCCTAACAATCCCCTGCCACAAGGTACCTGGAAAACATGGCACATGACAGATCAGCAGGAAAGGGCAGGGGTCGTCACAGAAAGTTGATGTTCAAAAGCAGTGCTCAGTGAATTCGCTGTCCAGGCAGCATGTGACAGTTGTTTCAGAAACAGACACAATTTCACCAATTTAGACCACTTTCCACATCCCCAGCAACTCACCTGCTTTGAACAGGATAAAGCAAAATGTTGATTTGACCGCACATTGTCAGGAAAGGAAGTCAGGAGTCTGGAGAGAAAATACATGACTGCGATCATAACTTGAATAGCCTTTTAACCTCTTCCACTCCCCCCCTCTTCACTGTCGACCCATTTTTGTCTTTTCAATGGGGGGGGCAATAAAATGTGACATTGAACAAGGGCTAAGAAAATCATGACAGAAGTATGTGATGGCCATCCACATGCTCACTTTTTGCCGATACCATTTGTTTCACAGATTTGATACTGGATTTAACCATTTTTACGGCAAGAATATTAATAAAAATTAACAAATACCTCCAAAATACCTCATCGAGACACCAAGACATTGAGGGACACCATAGAAAAAGTCACGTTGTGATTATGTGTCAAAAACCTTTGAAATTTTGAGATTCTTGAAAGAAATGCATTTTTCGACAACTTGATTTCAGGCACTTTTCTTCAGAAAACTGCTCAGAATTTACCCTATTGAAATTGCCAGGGTCACTAGTTTGTGGTTATAAAGTTTCCTGAGGCTGTGATTATCCTAGAGGTCACCACAGGTATTTTTATACAGTGAGGTCAAGTTTAAAAAAATTGTCTAACAATGTAAAATAGCTAATATGGGGACCAACATCATCACAAATTAATAAAAATAGTCTCATTGGATCCACAATAGTTTCAGCTTTCCAGCCATACCCAATTCATGCAATTCCAAGATTGTTTAGGGACCCCAGTATGCAGCTGTGGCATTATGTTATCAGGTTGTCCATCCTTCCAGTCCATTTCTGTGAACACGATATCCCAGGAATGCCGGGAGGGAATTTCTTCAAGTTAGGGACAAAAAGCCACCTAAACTCAAGGAAAACGCATATGAGAAGTGGGTGTAGTCATTGTGACATCAGCCATCGGTTGTAGAATGCTGTTTTAAAGCTTCTAGTTCAGCATTTTGGACATAGCCATCAGGTGTTTTTTGTCATCAATATCAACACGAAAGGGTCAGCTAAGGACAACCGAACGCTGAAAGGCATTTTTAGGCAACCAGAACGGTTACGTTTAACTCTTTACACATTGAAAACACACTGTGACAGAGTAAAAGACAAAACTCACAACACTCCCAGACCAGACAACGCCTGTCAATCATAAGGTAGCCCAAAACATACCCTGCTTTATTGCCTATTTTTTCTCTAAATGAGACTGTATTTTACCAAATGAACATCATGCTGTATTGTGGAAGACTTGAGACCATAAACTCGTGTTTACAACGTTTACTGAGGTAATAAATCAAGTGAGAAGTAGTGTCATTTTCTCATAGACTTCTATGCAATCTGACCTCTTTTTGCAACTAGAGGAGACTCCCCCTGATTGCCATTAGAAAGACATAGATAGACTCTGCTACATGACTGGATGGCGGATGCATACAACTGTGAGGTGGTAATTCTTGTTAGGATAGGTTCTAGATTAGGTGAAAATAACACATTTATAATATGCTATTCTCTTATGCAAAAAATGCATTGTTAGTACCCCAAACTGCATGGGGTTAGCATGAAGTGGGTATATCTGTAAAGGGGAGACTCGTGAGTACTAATATAACCCATTTTCATTCACATATCTTGAGGTGAGAGGTCAAAGGAACCCTGTGAATATGGCCATGCCAGGTTTTCCCTTGCCAAAATATAGGCTAAAGAATTTGTAGCGTAATATTGCCTACTTCACACTAAGCTAGTTTGGCATGGTATATGGATTTCCTAGGCTTTTTAGTTTCACCTGATACCTTCACTCAAGCTCCAAAGCTGCGCCTGCTAGACACCAGCGTCCAGTAAGAGTGGATGAAGTTAATGGCAGGTTTCAATGAATGCCAGAGGAAAGTGTAGTGAGACATGTCTTTGTGGTAACCAACAGCTCTTTGTGAACATTTAATAGATCCTTACATAGGTTAAATATTGTCAGTAGAGTCGGAAGAACCAGCACAAGGGAATATAAAAGAGCCCCTGTGTAACCTTGTATATGACATTTGGAAATCGTTTGTAACCCTTCAGCCACATTAAATAGAATATCTTGACATTGAAAATTAAATTGGTTGTTTTTCTCCAGCAAACACAAGTCTGACCGAAAGTGGAGATGGGAGGTTAAGATGCAACTTTTTTAATAATTGTACACTGTACTATTCCTTTTTCTAATAAAGCAAGTGAGGTACAAAATCGAGCACTTTGGGGGGGAAACTAATGTAATTCTAAACTGCATTCCTGCAATTTATGTCAAAGAACTCAAATGGACCTGTACTTGTATAGCACTTTTCTAGTCTTCCAACCACTCAAAGCGCTTTTAACACTACATGACATCATTCACCCATTCATACCCTGATGGGGGGGTTAAGGTACCACCTGGCCATCAGGAGTAGCTAGCATTCATACAACATTCACACACCGTAGGCTATGACAGCAATTGGGGTTAAGTGTCTTGCCCGAGGACACATCGACATGTGCTAGTGGAGCCGGGGATCAAACCACCGATCTTCTGATTGAAGGACGACCCTGTTCACCACCAAGCCACAGTCGCCCCATGTGGACATGAATACTCAAGATATATGTAATTATAGTAATTAAGTGCCAGAATAATGAATTATGGTTGAAGATCCTGATGTGTAATGTTTTCAGATCGATGTCATAGTTTGTGTTTATAACATTTTGTCCTAAAAGAACTCTCTTTTCTTCTGCATGCTCTCTGTTGGCAAACCCTTCACTGACATCTACAGGTAAGTCTCTTGTTGATTGTGGGAAAATGTTATTGTGTGTGCGCCCACATGTCTTTGTTTTTATCAACAGACCAAACTGTAAACTGCTCTTGACTTTTGACACTGACAGACAAATTATGTTTTTGCAATAGTGGCTTGATAACCCTTCTAAGAAAATTATAGTCACAATATTTAGTTTGTACGGCCTGAATAAACAGATTACATCAGTATGATTGCTTCTGACAAGCTGGAGGTAAATCCACATTCAATAGGGTTTTGATGGCTTTAACTTGATTATCTTTTGATTTCGCCTTAAGCTACCGTTTTTGTAACTGCTTAGTGGCACCCTGCCAATATCAAGTCTCCATGCACATTTATTTTGCTGCCTACGTGAAAATGACTACAGAAAAGAGGAGATGAAAGAACGTATTACTCTTATATTGGAAGGCTAGGTGGCAGCTAATTTTTTGTTCTGTGTTGTGTAGTGGTCTTTCTTTTCTGTGTGGCGATGTGGGAGTGCATGGCCGATGGTTCATTTTATCCAGGCCCTTTCTTGCTTTTCTCTCAATTCTCACTCTCTTTCCTGTCACGTATGTCTGTCTTTTTCTCTCTTTGTTTTCTTGTCTTCCATTCATCATTCATTTCACTTAATTTGTCGCACTGTTGTTGAGGTTATATGGGAGCAGTTTTATTTGAGCCTGAGTTTGATGTGGGCATTGGACAGCATACATTTTATAGTCTTCTTTAGTAATCATGAGTTCTACAGACATAAGGGACAAATTGGTGTTAAACTGCTATTTCAGGATCTGGATTGGTCTTTGTGTGTCTGCATATTCCTATTGTATGTGCTCTATTGTCTGTCTCAGGTGATTGTAAGTTAATTGCAAGTTTTTGGGAAATTTGGCAGAGAGGAGAGTAACGCAGATGGCCTTAAATAGATTTTTTTTTTGTGTAGTGGCAGATGCGTGTGAGAGCGTTCATGCTTTTGTATGTTCTTGTCACATCTGTCCATGCGTAGATTTCATCATTTTGCACACATTCATTTGTACCTGTGAATGTGAATGTGCCAGCATCTGGCGGCACAGAGCAGGTATCAGTTTTATTTGTGACCACTTGAAACCCTTGGCTTTGATACAACTTCCTCAAGTTATTAATCGTATTCATTGCCTTGTCTCAACTTATGTCCACCATGTACCGTGAAACACCTTGAGCTTGTCGCGATCAAGCACTTCTTAATGCCATTATACATTTATGACCACCTTGTAGGGACGTTCCGGGCATTGGCTTGTCAGCAACTCATTAGTGAAAACGCAGGCAAATGGAGCAGCTTGATGCTGGATCCTGTCACCCTCCCCACCCCTATCCCACCCTCCACATTAATGAGCCACATTTGCAAGGTGTGAGACGAAAGGTTCCTAGTCCGTCCACATCAACATGACAGCTAGTAGGAGACACCAACAGCTGGTGGAAGGTGGAATTGGGGATGAGGAGGTGAGAGAGGAAATGACAGACTGAAAGAATGAAGGAGGGGTAAGAGAAGTGGCTGGAGAGAATAGTACAGTAGGTGCAAGACAGCCACAGAAAAAGACGTGAGAGAGATGAGGAGTACAGCTGGTAATGGTCATTCTGTTCCTTGGGCCACGCTCGTCCTTCATTAGATTCATCACCTTGGTGGAGTATGAAGGACAGAAGAAGGGAGGAAGGAAATGTGACAGACATTGATTGGGAAAAGGTCGGAAAAGGCGAAATATGCTCCAGAGGAGAATGCGCACATGTGAACGGAAAATCCGTTGGAGCACAAACATTAATACATAATACATAATGCAAATACAACTGCACCAACACTGACACGTGGTGTTGTTGCAGTAGTCCTCTCATTAGTTCTGTCATTGGGAAGTCTGCTCAAGGCTGTTGAGATCATTAGCAATTTACAGAGAGTTTGAAGATTACGAGTGACCAAAAAAAGGGGACAAAGAGCGAGAAAAAGATAAAATCAGAGTAAAAGAGAAGGTAAGGAGGGAGGAATGCACAATGAGTGGGTGTGTTCATGCCCAAGGTCTGTTTCTTACCTTAATTAAAGAACTTGAGGACAAAAAGAAAACGTGGGCAAATAATAAAAAAGGCAGACCAAAAGATACCATTCTGCTCCATGCCCTGACGTATAATATTCATTCATCAAGAAAGGTTGACCCTGACATCATGTATTGGCTGGTGATACTGCAATATACGTATGTATCCAATTCATTCATTTGATTATTCTTGAGTCTAACAAGATAGTTTTTAGTCCTTCAAAATAACACCACTGCAACTCTCGTAACCAGGATTGGCAATGTGACTAAATGCAGGATCAATGTTAAAACTGATATTTTAAAACAAATACGCTCTTATTCTGTTCTATGCTACCCCCACTGCTTTGTTATGCTCTGGAGCTAAAATAAATACACTGTTGGTAAACCAAAGGAGTGCCGTGAAAGTGCTTTTTCCATCAATCGTATTCTAGAATATCACCAAAAAGGATATTTTCTCCCTTTTTAATGAAACTATATTACAGTCTGCCACAATATTTTCAAACAAGATAATGTATCTCTATGATGATTTTTCAACTTTCAGGAGAGGAGATTTTGCTCTGAGAAGCTATTCAGCAGTCAGATTTACACTGTGGTACAAACACCACTGACTTGTAAACCTTTTCCTGTAATAAATAAGAACACACAATAGCTGTGGTGTTGTATTGCTTGTATTGTCTTCATTTGTTGTTGAAACATTAAAGTTTCCCTTTTGATTATATGTTACTTAGGACTGTTTCGAACAACAAGAGCACTTGATTACACCAGAATATATTTCAGTATAGCTTCAGGATTGTGTTGCTGTCTAAAATTTAACAGCCTAAATTACGTCAGTCATTTTAGGACACTGGGAAGGACAAGATCAATTCATCAGTCACATTCTACTGTACTTGAATAGTTAGTTTTTGTCACACTGCCCTTTTTAATGATCTAAGTTGCCCTGTCTACCTGTTTTATATTTCAGAATTGCCTATAAAGCTACAAAGAAGAACAAGCACAGAGATAAAGTGCTGCTGAAGATCGACAGTGAAATTGACTTTTGGAACAAAGTGCTGTTAAAAGTCGGTGTACAGTAAAAGCAGGAAGTTTTGAGTGATTGCCACAGGAAATAGCTCAACATCGCTCGGTTGTATTTGTTTGAGATTAGATGTTGGTCTAATTTGGTTAAGTATCTTGACAATAGGAAGTGACCCATCACCTAAATCACACCATCAAAATCACAAGCCATCAATAAGGAAAGAATTGTCAATGTGCTTTTACAATACCCCTGCGAGTGTAGGATGAAGATCCAAGCTTGAGGTGTGAAGTGTATGGTTAAGAAATCAAATAGAAACTTAGCAGAAATACTGATTAGTGATTAGAGAGAATGTGATTAAATTGGGAGAGATTGCAGCGCTCTATGGCAAAGCAGGGAGTGACTATGCATTTATGAATGGAATGGGAAGGTCATTTTCTTCTTTTGGAGCCAAGAGGAAGATAGCTCGAATCCAGAGATACAATCTGCCGGTGCTTTGAACACACAAAAAATATGTCAGCATCCTTATTCTGATGTGCACTCATGTCATTGAATGTTACGATGGAGAATTTTTTGCCTTGACATTGAGTAGTTTTAATATTTAAAACACTAACTTGTTTTGTCGTATGGTAATTAGATCAGCCTGCTAGTCTGTAAATGAGCATTTTCAAGAGGATCCATTGCCACATCTCTACTCCCCAGGCTTTACACAGGGACTAATGGTGGTGTAACAGTGATGGCAGGCCCATAAAACTTCCAGCTAACTATAACTTCATATCAACCAAATTAGGCTCTCAGGTCCAGAAGGCTCATTAAAACTATAACTTTTTGTTCATTATTGAATGTAGCTGTAAATAATGAATTCTTCATCTTCAGTCTGCTGCAGTGGGGTTGGAAATGAAGACACGCAAGATAAATATTTAAATATTACACTGTGTTATATTTAGTTTCCCACAAAACATTTAACTGGATAAATTTCATTTATTTATTTATTTGTGTGTGTATTTGTGTATTTATGTGTATGTCTGTATGCATAAATGCATCAACATGTATACATCTAAAGCACCATCTCTTAATGGTATCAAGACCGGTCATATGTTCAATGTTTTACTGCCTCAAAGAGTTACATGCTATTGTGTCATTTTAGACTATATGTCACAATACCAGAAATCTAGTAGTAAAAAGACATTCCACAATTCACCATTCCCAATTCAATGTTATGGTAAAAAACGAACACAAAACTATTAATATGTAGTGTTAGATTTCCTTCAAACAACTGTATTCATTGAGGGTTTCTTGCACATTTTTTTTAACACATCATGATAACGTTATTATTTACTTTTGCCTAAAACTCATTTAGACCGAATAGAGCTTGAACTTATTATAATGAAACTAAATGCATGCCCGTTAATGTTAGCTGTTAGCTCTGCAGGACTGTGTAGCCTTATCAGGGGAAAAAATAGGACATGTAATTAGTGAGTTTACTGTGTTCTTTTTTAGATTCAGACACAATTAATCCTGTGCAGTCCAAAGTTCGCAAACATTTTCAGAATTTTGGTGGAACAAGAGAGGGTCCCCCCTTTGGGCCCTCTCTTGACTCAGGCCGCGGGAAAACCAACCCTGTGTTCCCCCTGTGCAGTCAAGCGTTTCTTAACAGTTTTACAAGAAAGTTCAGTGAGGCCAAGGAAATAGATATTTTTCCCAGAAGGTATTTTGACTTGTCAACAGAATCAGAATTGTTTATTACCAAGTACGTTGCACGTACAAAGAATTTGACTAGGTGAAAGGTGCATAACAATAAACATAGACATACAATAAAACAATAAAAATAATAAAAACAATAAAAAGTGCAATAATCGAGACATAATTTAAAAGAAAATACGGAAAACAAACAAACAGATAACAATACTTTAAAACAAGTATATATTATAAAATAAAAGTGTCAAGTGTATTTTAATAAAGAAAAAAAAGGCATAGCAGGGTGTAACTAATAACATTAATGGTGGCTCAATTCCATACTGTATGAGTGTGCCACTAAGCCATAGCACTAAGGCTGCATGCATAATAGCAGAACCCTGACACTAGAACACCTGAATAGAATGCATTCATCGTTAATCTTATCAATTACGCCTGTGTTCTTCCTTCATTTTCACTAATGAAAGGTTCATACAAACGCTTCTAAACAATCTTGAGCAGCATTTTATAGGTATGAAGGTTATAGAACATTAAAAGTTAATACAATACAACCATGTTTTGCATTGCAAAGATACTTGAAGTTCAACTTTATGTGTTGACCTCAGAACTTGGCTCTCTTTGTCATGTAGATTCCCATTTAGCTTTGAATAAAGCACAGAAAGGTATAATTTTCTTTTAAAAGAAAGGTTTGCAGGCTTGTATTTCTTGGCTCCATCAACTTTGTTGAAGAACGGTGCCCATTAGATTGCTCACTCTCACAGTCTACAGCTACGGTGGTGAGCTCAGAATAAGACAAAAAAAGGTGTATTTTCATACTTCAACATATATGTATTATATGCAGACACAATATAGTTTAAATAACAAGTTTAAAGCATATTTCAAATGAAAACTGGAAAACAAAAGCATGCTGTTTTTACCTTCACCGCCAGCCCAGCCAGTAATAGACGACTGGTAACTGATGATGCTTAATTGGTTGGACACCTGAGCCTCAAAATGTATTTTGAAAGGGAATAAAACAGCAATGGCACAATCAGTGCCGCAGACATTCTGAGCTTTAAGTGCTTACTTTGCCATCCCACCCTCTGTGAAGAAATGTTTTTGTGCGACTGAATCTAGGAAAAAGAATCAAACACAACATCCCCTCACTAGAGAAAAATGAGCACAATGGGATGTGATGTAAACTGTGCCATACACATCCCAGTTGAAAATGCAGCATTATCACAAAGCCACACACTATTTCAGTCGTAGTTTTTAAAAACACAATGGGACATTGTAGTTCAGGATATTAAAAACAATATAACTCACCTGCTAGACAGATGACTGCACACATTATGAATAAACCTCAAACACTTAATCAGTAATGTTGTCTGCTGTTAAAGAGAGCGCCAATACCTCTAAAGTCTGTTTGTCAATGTTTGTCTTTGAAGTAGAGAGGGTGCATTAAAATTGTGTTTATGGAAGGGTGGAAAGAGGAGGATGAGAAGTAGTGAGTAACAATATCAGGGGCCAGTGATATCACAAACTGAGTGGTTCAACATGTGATAAAGACTTGAGCTGTGAGAACCAGGGTGATAACAGGCAACACGGGAAGTTGCAACGACATGTATGAAAGAAACTGTTGAGAGTGAGAAATAAGTAACAGCAAGAGAAGGGCAAAAATAAAACAAGAGAGTATGGACACAGGTGATAGACACAGCGAGAGAAAAGGTGGGAAATGAGAGCTGGAGCATGTGAGAGAATATGAAGGAAGCTCAGACAAATGAAAAAAAAAAATGGAACAAGTGGGAGAGTGCGGTGTAATAGATGGAGAGCGGTTCTGTCTGTTGGTCTTCTAAGCCGGTGTGAAGAAGAGCTTAGAGACATAACGGATAAAAGCAAGTTCTCTTTGTCAGAGAGATGCTGTTATATTGAAGTAAATGCAGGTGCTTCTTTAATGGACAGCCTTGACTTTGGCTATACCTAAATGTGTTGAGGTTAACCAAAAATAAGTCCCTCTGCTTGACTTTTTGCATAGATACTTTCAAACACACCGGGTGAGATTTAATTGATCTCGCTATCTTTTAGTCTCTCAGTTGTGTTCTTTGGAAAGCAGAGGTCAGGCCTATGGATGAGAAAGGTCATTCCTTTGGAACGAGACGAGCTGTGACTGCTGTCAAGTATTGTCTTGTGATGAAGATGTTGTGTTGATGCACGACATTTATGCTTCTTACATAATAAATTACGCTTCCAGAAACTAAACACTTTGTTTGACCTTGTGTTTTAATTGCATCAGTGAATCCAAATTTCAGTGATAATTCATGCTTTAATAATTTAATAATTAGCCATATTTTATCTGTTTCAGTTAATTATTGCTCTATGGAGCCTGCCAAATACCCAAAAATCGCCTTATGAAATTGCACAGTAAAAAGACTAGTCTTTTTTTGTATTTTGTTCACTCATGTTAATGTGTTATGGCTATCACTGCTGAATTATTTTTTGTACATCTATTTAAATGTTGTGGTCTAATTGCAGGCATGCTATTTTAATAATGTCTTGGCATAGACATAAAACACACAAACACAAACATGGCAGCTTTAAGGTAAACAGTCTGGATTTACTTTTAATTTCAGGAAATCTCTTTTACATCATATTTTACTAATGCTAACATATGATGTAGCAACTTGGATGTTTGTCCCTTGCTCTGTTTTTGCTTTTCTTTACTGTATATGGATCAGACATTTTGATAAATATTGTCATTTAGCAAGCAACATGCTTGCAGTTGGCTTTTTGTTGCAGCAAAAAGGATGGTACTTTATTTACATGTAGTTAGTTCTGGCTGAGAAACAAATGCATTATTAGATAAACCTCTGTAAATGTTCTCACATAATTGATTACAATGTATACTGTATGCTTTATTGCACTAATATATTCTTATTTTGCTACATGAGATATTAAGAGGCAAATTCCTGCTCTGTTTGACATCATCGTGACTTGGTTTCATCCGTATCCACTTCAGTTCACCAAAGCTCTCCAAAATGGTTCAGTCCACTCCGTCCTGCTCTTAATACAGATATGTCTTACTCATCTCTGCTGTTGAGCTTTGCCGTGTAGCCTGTTTCCTGGAACAGTGTGTATTTATAAGGCAAAATGTTAAATACAGGTGTGTGTGTGTGCACATACAGTCCATATGTGGCTTCCCCATAAAGTAACCCTCACATTGAAATATCTATCTTGTTGAGAAAGTTAAAGATAGTTATTACATCAAACCAAAGAGACTCAAGTTTCTAAATTTCCCAGACTCTCTGATTCCAGGAAATGCATTTATCTGACTGTGTATGTTAGCATATTGACTGTGCTTTTAACCTTTTGAAAAGAAGAAAAGGAGGAGGAAGTCCGTCCCCTTGTTTGACTCAGCTCATAGTTTTCTAGTGATATCAACACTGTCATCTCTGCACCCATGCTGTTGCAGCTTCTGCTCTGGCAGTCCCAAGCATTCACTGTGATAGATCACTGTTATTACCACATGTTCTCCATTACTGGAGAACAACAGGAGGCCAGGAACACACACACACACGCACACACACACACACACACACACACACACAATGAGCACACAGCCAAGATCATGCAAGATCGTACATAAGCATAAACGCACAAACGGAAGTATAGATATTCCCACGTTGGTACATGTATATGCATATGTATTTGCATTTATAGACCCACTATGCAGATAAAGCTATTTTTATCATTACTATTATTACTAGTATTGTTAATGTTATAGCACACATTAGTGCTAAGACACACTGTGCATTGCTAGGGGTATAGAATAAATGCTTACATACATTGACAGGACAGAGACAAACACTTATATAAAATAAATAAATAAATATAAATATATCCTCACAGGAGGTAAAAAGGAGTAGGAGGAGATTTGCAAACCCAGCAAATATCAGCCACTGTGAAACTTAAGAAAGCTCCATGAGGTGGAGAAGTCTTATGTTAGAGCCAGCTGCAGTTGTTATTGGAGTAGGATGATGGAGTAGACCACAAGCTGTACTTTCCATAGAGATAGAATGAACTAGAGGGAGAGGCAACCAAAAAATGAGAGCATTGGCAAGACAAAGAGAGGCATGTGGTCAATAATAAACTCCAGTAAATTTAGTTTCAACTTCAGACTCTCTCTTGATTGATGTTGTATAATGACAAAGTCAATTACTAGAAGTCCAGACAAAACATGTTAGCTTCCTGATCCATAGTGTGAGGTTACTGTTTGTAGCCACATTCGTGTTCTTCTTGTGTTTATGTGCGTGTGCATGCACGGACAGGATGTGATACAACATTTCTTTCAAGACACGTATACATACTTTTCTGGATTCCTTTAATTCTGGATAACTCACTTAATAAGCAGAAAAATGGACGAAAAGAAATGTAGCCTTTGTCCTCCTTCCACAAGTCAAATTAAAAGCATATTTTCCTCAGTGCAAGGCTATTAACATAATGCACAGCTTGGCCAAAAGAAGGTGGGACATATGCTACAACAATACATTATCCAAAGCAATGGCTGCATATTTTGGGGGAGACGTATGTCTGCTGAGGAAAAAAATCTAATTAAATGTGCATTGGCGCATTTTAGCATGTGCTCTTTTGTGATCAGAGCTTAATTTTTCAAAGCACTGTGAATGTGTCTACAAGTATGTCTGAGTGCATTCAAGAGTGTGTGCAGGAGGAAGGAGCTGGTTCTTGAAACTGATTGAAGAACAATACCTGATTGATTGAGGAACAGAATTTACAGGAATTTGGAATGAACGTGAATTTCCTGTTTTGTTGTTACAGTTGTCCTCATCATTTGGCTTTTTTGCCACCTCTCTGTGCCTCCTACTTTTTTTGAAAGAAGAAAAGAAACAAAGATCCTCAGACCTCTGACCCTTTCTCACCTCTTTTATCAATCCTTAACCAGCAATATAAATAGTATATGTAGAAAAAGAAAAAGTGGGTACATTGCAGACACTGATATACTAGTGTCTACAAGTAAAGTGAGATCTTACAGGTTCAATTTAGTTTGTTTTTTTTATGAAAGAAACAACAAGGCAGACAATGCTGTCAAAAGCTGAAGACTTTGAAGGTGGAGAGAAGAGGATATGTATATTGTCACACTTCAGGAATAAAAGCGATACAGAGAATTGAGCAATTTCAGATATAAAAGAATACAGGCAGATGGAGTACTAGACGGAGACTTTAGGCTCAGCATGAAAAAGGCAAAGAAGAAGAAAAGCTAAGTGTGTCTCTTTTCGAAGTTGCTCCGGAACATGCCCGAGGGTTTGGCTTTAGTGAAGAGGATTGTGCTAAACCAGTTATGGTGCCAGGGGGGGGGGTGGCAGACACTGTCACAAAATAAACACAACTGAATGCACTGTCTCCAACCCACACTATGTTTACACAATAGCCGTCGTTATCCAACTTCTTATATTAACAATCCGAACATCAATATCCGAATTGCAGCATGAGTCACCTGTTCTGCTAGTGAGGAGAGATAAAAAGACAATAGAGATGAGAGAGAGCTGAGTTTTTGCCGTCAATAAAGGTGGCAGATGGAAAGGGAGGCAGAGGATGTGGAGTCAGCATGTAATATAAATAAAAATAAAGAGGTGTACGTCTGTTTGTTTCTGTGTGTTCCTGCTGCTGCAGACCATCGCCCGAGTTTTAGGTTTTACTGAACAGATAGATACGTGCTTTAATTGTTGAGCCAAAGGATAGGGAAAATTTCTATAGGCGGTAGTTTTGAGAAAGCAACCTCATTGGTTCAAGTAAGCTGATGATTCCCATTATGCCTTGTTTTATAGGAGTGATTTAGAAGAAAGAACAGGGGATTTAGGAACATTTTCAAAGGGGCATCTGGGCCAAGACAATCTCTGTGATTTATTTCTATAACATTGTATTGTTACCATGAGGCAATGGTGGACCCCATTGTGTAGGTATGACATCCACTGTTTTTATTGGTCATTGCTTAGGAAAATGAAGAATGTGTTTTTTTATCATTTTGAATACACACCTCACTTATTTAACTTACTTACTTATACTGATATAATGATAAAAAAGTGTGTGTGATTAATCCATTAATTTGTTAAATGTATCATTAAGAGGTGGTAAGAATGGTTAAAGTCTTTCATTAATTAATGATGATTTCTCACCCGATAACTATCACTGCTGTGGTTTTACAAGATAACTGTGCATTCAGTAATTCAGTAATGTGAGGTGTAAATAGTCTACATAACATAATTCACTGAATCAGAAATGTTAACACTACCGTGAACAAGAAGCTCTGATTTTGTGAATTATTCTGAATTATTATGGTAACTTCAAGAATTCCAGCTGCTTTTTTTAAGATCATTTTTACACATACTTTGGGATATTACCATATTGTACTGCAAAATAACAAGACAGTTTTAAAATTGCATCACAATCTTTCAGAAATATGTTTAAATCTTTTTGCTGCAATTACAAAACCTCAACATTGTTGTGGAATAAATAAACAGTAGGTTACAATGCTACTTTACTATGCCAAATGAATGTGTATGCATATTGCATATTCTACAAAGTCTCAAAAGTGAAACATTTGACTTTACTAAATAAATAAAAAAAACATTATTCCGCAAAATAATTTCCGGTCCAATTGTTTCTTTGCTTCCAGATTTGACTAGTCAGGTTTTTCAGTGCATATCTCCTCAGGGTGATCAAGGTATTGTTAGTCTCTCTATTCTGATATTCACCTTGTTGTAATATATATTACACCTCTCCTTCACACATCTGATCATATGCTACTTTAGACTATCTAGAGCATGTGGTTGACAGTCATGGGCATGCTCTGTAGTGGTTTGTCAGTGGTTTCCCTCCATAAAAAAACTGATCTGCGAACTTCTTCCCCTATGCCCTTCTTTTACATAGTATCACAAGGTTCCATTATACTGTGCTCCCATTCGACCTCCAAACCCCTTTGATCTTCCGTCCAATTAATTTTGTCCTTTCTACAGTCACAGATAAAATTCCAGCCTTTTCTGTCATTGCTGGCTGTTGAATGGTTTACTCATCTCTATTATATCTTCCACTCCCATTTTTTTTAATTCCTTTGCTCTTTTTATACTTCAGTTTTTCAATCATCTTAAAGGTTATTGAGACTTCACGAAAGTTCTTATCATGTCTTCGCTTCTATCTTTCTTTCCATGCCCATCATTTTCTATACATTAATTTATGTAACACTTTTGAGTCAAATTTTTGTTATCTAAATATATATTAATTCTCCATATGGCGCGTTGATTAATATTGAATACACAAATTGAATTGACTTGACTCTTCAACTCTGCATTCGATCCATTAATCTGTAAAGTGTTCTCCTCTGCAGAAAAACTTACAGTGCTATACAGGAAATAGTATCATCCTGATATTAATTATCAAATGTGTTATTCACAATATGAGCCTCTCCCAGTAGAATTAAGTGCATAATACTTTATAATAATACTTTAATACAGTTTATTTTACCTAATATGCACATTGATGTAATTTAGTTAGTGCAACCTCCTAATGATACAATTACCATTGTACCATTGATAACTTACTATTTCAATAACCACTGTGCTGCAACCACTGTGCTGCAACCACAGTCTTACACCTCTCAAATGCTCAATATGGATCTCTGTTGGTTGTATGACAAATATTAGAGGGTTTGTGTTTGTATTGTCACAATACAAGTCATCATGCAATGGGCTGTACATATTTATCTTAAGTATGTGAATCCCCAAACAGATTGTATTATATGTACAGTATGCAGAAGTATAATAAAGCTTTTCATTGATTACTTAAAGTAGCACAAACCTTTTTTTTAGTGTTGCATTTTCAATGATCGCAGTCACTTCCACACAGTGAGGCATACAGCTTTTTAATCAAACACTGGTATAAAATTGGTAATGTGTATTGTATCTGTACTCAATATTAGATTGGTACTCGGTATTGGCCGATACCCAAATATGGCCGGTATCCCTTATATTTTGTCAGTTAATATTTAATTTCTGAAATCTGAAAGAATGTGGGGCAAAACAAAAGAATTTCAGCAATTGATTAAAGCCATTATTTTCCCTTTGTGCTTACACCTTTAATGTGTCATTTGTTTAATTGCAACACATTTCTTTACAAAAACAGTGAAACTAGATGAATAAATAAATCCCAATCAACAGCTCCACACTGTTATATATCCCAGATGGACTAAGCTTTGTGCCAAAATTAGCCTTTGAAATAGATACTGGAGAATAGATTCTGCCATAAAGTGCTTTGTAAAATATTCATGCATCACTTTAGGATTGATTCATGTCTAGGTTTAATGCAAGTACAGCATCTTCAAGTCAGATGGAGGTTGGGTATTTGTAGCCATCTACAGTAGCTTAAAGCCACTTAACTCAGTGTCTCTCGCAGTACGCCAGCAGAGAAAATCCTGGAAGCCAAGTCACAATCTAAATCTCTTTTAGTCAAGCATCGAAGCTGCAGAGCAAAACAAAGCATATCTCACAAGTGAACATCCAGAGAATTTATGACCATATACAGTGTTTTTGCACTGTCAACATGACCTTCCATCTCATGACTGAGCACATTGAGCTGTTCTGGGATGCTAGAATCTACATGTTTTAAGCTGATCATCTCAATGAAAGCACTGTGGACTAACAGTAGTTTGAAAAATCAACTTACTCAAAACACAAATTGAAAAACAAATATGAAGGTCATAGCTGACTTGAGGTATGGTAAGACACCACTATATATGCTTAACATAAGGCAGAAAAACAAACAAACCAAAGTTTACTAAAGTAGTTGACAGACAAAAAATGTGCTGGTATAGCAATGAGTTTTATCTGTGCACAACAATTTAATATCAGAGTAGCATCTTTGGCAAAATCCAGTCAACATAGTTGCATGGTGGCAGTAAAAAAAAACAACTTCCTCAACATTTTTGGCATTATCCAGGCATTTCTCCAATCAACCAATGTGGCGAACCAGCATGAAAAGATTTAACACGTGAGTTTATCCTGTTCACAATGTTTGTATGTCAATATATTTACTTGCAAATATGTGTGCATGTCTGCGGAACACTGATATGCTGTAGAGCTTGTATTTATCGTACAGGTTATAAACATCTGGAGGGTATTCTTGAAATAATGCCCATTTCCTAATTTCCCATTGAAGAATCAGTCTTAATTAATGAAATATAAATAAACAGCAAAATATTCGGGGGTACCACTACTACTGGTGGAAGAAACCCTCAAATGAATGGAGATGAAAACATAAAAAACTAGCGCAGTTAAAAAAGACAAAGAAACAATAAAATCAAAAATAAAATGTAACTGCATCATTAAATTACACGTTAGATTTACTTTTATAGGCCATTAATCACCGTTATAGTCATCACAAGGGCTTCACAACACCCACGGTATGTGCATTGCCCCTGACCTTAGACTTTCACAGGGGAGAAAGAAAAGCTCCCACACAAACCTCATTAAGACAGCACAACACATTAAGCATAAAATATATGTATTATAAATAAAATCTTGAGTGCTGAGCTGGATTTAGCTGGACCTTGTGTGTTCATTCACTTGATTCCTCACCTGAAGAGCTAATCCTCACAGCTATGCCTCTCCAAAGTATTTTTAAAAACAATCTTTACAATGCCAAGACTGTGGTGGTTTGTAAAGGTCCAGACATTTTTCTACCTCAAAAATGAAATTCTCCATGTCCATTGTGACAGCTACAAGGCCACAGAAAAAGATGTGCTTTTACCGCAGTAAAGAATAACTCAAGGAACTGTAGCCAATATGTGCCAAGCAGGGAGCAAGACTGACACTTTTTCGGGTGGATCAACTCTGGAAATAGGACAGTGTCATAAGCAGTCATAAAACAGTGTCCACCTTGGTGTGCACCACCACTGTTTCGTTGTATTTATACAGAAAGACAAGCCCTTTGTCTTGACGTTTCAAATATATATGGAAATTATATGGATATTGTGATATGCGACTAGATATCATCTTAGAACGTGGATATTATAATATTGCATAAGTGTCTTTTCACGGTTTTAAAGGCTGTTTTAGAGTAAAGTGATTGATCATTTTATGGATTTATCAGACTGTTCTAGCTGTTCCATTATTTACCAATTACCCACTTAGTCACTTTATCCATTACTGTTGATTTAGGTTTAATCCCAGGAAACGGGATTCCAGGGGAATACACATCCAAACTATTTCCTGGGAAATATAATAATAGGGGGAACAATAATAATGGGAAAACAGGAAAAAAGGTCTGTGTTCACACACACACACACACACACACACACACACACACACACACACACACACACACATACACACAATTGTGGCTAGCACACAGACTCATACAAAGGAAAGGGTCTTGCTTTCAGCCAGCACACTCACTGAGCCTGCAAGCGCAGACACAACTGTTTCATCCACACTGTCGACGGGAACCGCCTTGCATCTTCTTCTGTCACACTGACACAACAAGAGAAATGCAGCGAGAAATACAAAGCTGGGGAGATGGAGGGGAAAGGGGAGAGGTGCAGAAACAGTGGGTGAAATAAAGCAGAAACAAAAAGAGAAGCAAAGAGAACGTTATCTGTAGCAGAAGCAGTCAATTGGCAAGGGTGTAAAAACCTGACTTCCTTCACCTTCTACTATCCGTTTCTTCTCTCCTTCTCCTCCTTTCATATTAGGCAAGGAATGACGGTGGCCTCAAGTAGTGTGTTGAGGAAAGATGAGGAACCACTAGATTGGAGGTGTACAAAAGAGTTATTTATAGTTTGCCAGTTGGATTCGCTAATGTACATACAGAGCTAGGAAACAGATGAATTATTTTATTTGGAACATATTAATCAATAATAAGTACATCAGCCTTTGTAATATCCTCTGACCCTGGCTACACAATAAACAACATCATGTAGGATCCTGAGCTCTCAGGTAGAGGTTTGATGATTTAATATATTAGTAATACTTGCTATGTGAGAGTATCTGTGCTTTTATTCAGTAAGAATGCGAGGGATCATACCTACTTACATTATAACTGTATATCTTGTTCCTGTGATTATCACTTTCTATATCAAAAGACGGTGAAGAGAAACCATTCAAGAAAAGGCAAATGAACTGCTGATTACGCACTAGAATGTCTCTAATTAAGAAATAACTTTTGTATTTCAATTTTAAACATTGGTAAATTCCCCAAAAACTAATGGTTTATTTCACAAAGCATGTGTATACTTGGTTTTAATGTGACATATTCCTGTAAATGTTTTTGTGGGACATCTACATGTGGCCCTTAAACATTTGGCACATTTCTGACTTACCAAAACCATAATCATGTACTGTACACTATGCGTGTGGTAACACACAGGAATCTTTCTGAAGTCACTCCCATTATGCAACTCTCCCCTTTTACAAACCTTCAACAAAATCTTTGCTTTTTCTCCCTCGGAAGTTACAGCAGAGGAGACAAACTGTCACCAATTTCACATCCTTGCTACAAAACCTGTTTTGACAGTAGTCAAAAGAGAAGAATTTTAAAATTGTCCAATCCATTCCTCTGTGGGGCAGAACAGCCAGAGATGCTTGCTGTACAAAGAAGGATGTCTCTGATGGCTACATCAGTAAGAATGTGTGAAAGTGGTATGGTATTTGCATTCTATTCTACAATATATGTACATGTGAACTTGTGTGGGTGGAAATGTGTATGAACATGTGCTTTGATCTCTGAATTTTCTGTTTTCATTTTTTTATGTGTGAGCCTGTTTATTTTGCCGTGTTTGTGTGTGTTGGTGTGTGTGTGTGTATGTGTGCGTATGTGTGCGTGCGTTTGAGTGTGTGCTTATACTGATGTGTGCTGCAGTAATAGAAGCTGTCCTGCAGCACACAGTCTGGTGTTTGCAGCCGGAAAGGTGTCATAAACAATCTGCTCCAGCGTCAGTTAAACAGCAAGCGTGGGAGATCCGGGTGCTCTATAGGCTACAAACAGCCCCACGCTCTCTAAATAGACCAACCCATCTGTCTAATGCACTGAAATCAAAATGAGCAATGGATATCCCATATGACATTGTGATGGTTATGCGACAACAGGTTGGCAAGGAGTGACACTGGCCGTTGACTCTGGTAGGTGTTGAGCTTTGACACTGAGTGAAGTTGAAGTCAATCTTATACTACACTGTGAAAACTGGCAGACTGTGGATATGTTCCTGCAGGAAATGTGGCTTTTTCAGGTTCAAATAATTTCACACATGAATGTGATGAGGTTGCTGTAATGTGTGGTAGAAATAGAATCCAGCCCATAAGCCAAAATACCCTTATACTATTCGAACAGGACACTTGCAGTGTAGCCTCTAAATATATTGAACCATTGTGGTAAACCAGAAGAAATAGTTTCTACCATTGAACTGTGTAGGCTGAAGGCCTTTTGAATGGCTAAAGAAACAGGTCTGTCTGTCTGTCCGATACATCAGGACCGTGAAATTCTATTTGACAATTTAGATTCTGGTGGCTATAATCAAGGCAAAACGTCCCTTGATCAACCTTCTTATCCATGGCAATGTATCTTGAAAGCTTTATTTCCATGAAATTTGCTGCAGATGTTCTGGTCACTTGTGAAGATGACTCATATTTGTGATGACTATGTTTCCACTTGTAAAACAAGAACTATTGGAATCTCATGGGCACACATCACAACGTTGCAGATATCTCGTGCCTCCAGTTGATGTATTGTTAAATGGGTTCACACTGCCTTTTTGGGTTGGGTCTCTACCACATCTCAAAATAAGCTATAATAATGATTACATTCCATTATCCAAACTGCTTATCCTATTCAGGGTCGCGGGGGCACTGTAGCCGATCCCAGCTGACATTGGGCGAAGGCAGGTTTCACCCTCGACAGGTCGCCAGTTCATCACAGGGCACATATAGACAGACAACCATTCACGCTCACATTCACACCTACGGGCAATTTTAGAGTCTTTAATTAACTTAAGCTGCATGTCTTTGGACTGTGGGAGGAAGCCGTAGAACTTGAAGGGAACCCACGCTGTTTCGGGGAGAACGTGCAAACTCCACACAGAAGGACCGCCCAGGATTGGGGATCAAACCCTGGTCCCTCTTGCTGTGAGGTGACAGTGCTAGCCACTACCGTGCAGCCCCCTATAATAATGATAATGAGCTATAATATATCTGCAGGGGTTTGATAGGTTTGTTGATCAATACCAGTGACTCAGCGATTGCTTCACTATCCACAGAGATTTCAGGCTTTGAAAAACTATCTTTCTAGCCTTTACTACATCAGGAATCCGTTATCCTCCTCTCACAGTTTAGACTTTTCAATGATGGAGCATGCTGCTATGGGCAAGCAACACATTTTACATTAAAGTGATTTGAAATTTAAAAATTAAAATGTGACTTAGGTCATGTCAATTATATGTCCCCATTAGCTGTGCCAGAGACAGTGTTTCAAATACCACTTCAGTTAGGTTTGAGGTTTAATCGTGGATGTGCAAGAATATGAAGCCCTGTATCCTGATATAATGCTGCTCATGTAAAAATATTGCTTCTTTAGTGGTGGTAGTTATTTAGACTCAAGATTGCATGAACATATTTTAGCATAATTCCGTGTGTTGAAAACCTCAAAATTTAAAACCTAGAAGATCAGATGGCATTAAAAATGTATCAACTATATTTAGGAAAAAAAGACAACCACCTTCCACCATCTTCATCTCCATTTCCAAATATATTTACAATTCTTCAATCAGAAATGAGGACGGACCATCTGCATTCCTTGTAAACTTTTTGACAGAATGAATATTGATTGGGTGCACTAAATCTTAAGCTTACCGTTATATCTGCCTAGTATTTTTATACACGCTTCCTTCAAAGTAATGCTAAACTTTAGATATGAAAAGATGTGTTTGCATATATGCCAACATGCTCAGTACTCACACCAAAGGCACATGCGTAAAGTAACACAAACCATATCATGTATCCCTAGGTATGTTCAGTAGATATTTTTTGGAGCATAAGTATTTAATTAGTGTGAGAACAAGTCCAATGGGAAAGGCAAAGAAATCAAAAATCTCAGTTTGTTGTTTTTGTATTCTTCATTTAGCCCACTTTTCTAATTCAACATATGATTCGTGTCCGTGATAGCGAATGTAATTTGAGGGTTTTGTACATTCGCTCTACCAGAGGAGTTGTTTTCCAGCCGCAGAGACTTTCTCAAAGCTGCAGCTGTTGTCTCCTTTCTATCGTCTCCCTATTTCTGCATCTCAAAGAGATGAATTCCAGAGCAATCATTTGCATGTTGCTTTAACACTGTGCCATCTGTCAAATTCCTCCCAGTGTCTAAATAATGGCAAGTAAAAAAAAGAAAAGAGTTTCTAGATTGTATTGCTAAATGATTCTAGAACACAAGGATAAAGAGTGTTGATACATAAAAATAATATCTATGAAATTTTGTCCAGACATTCATGTTCCCCAGAAGACGAAGCCTACTAAATGTGGCTAACCCCAAACCAGCTCTTCAAAGTTTCTACTTATCCAATGAATCAGTCGGATGCCCACTGTTTAACCAGTCATATCAAATAATTATACAGTTTATACTGTTTTATAAAACCATCAATAAATCCAAGCAGCGATGAAGGACAGTGTTGACATGAGCGTAATCGGCAGGGTCTCAGTGATAAGTGGCAGGTTATAATGTCTGCACTGTCCCCCTGCACGATTACGATTGTATGTTACACAGCCGAGAATGACCCACTAATTTTGAATCCAATTACATACAGCTCATGCAAATCAGCCAATACAAACGTGACTTAAGTGCTCTGCCTGGACTACTGTAACACTACTCTAAGCTTCATATTTGATGATCCCCTGCCTTTAAAGTGAAGGCATTATCAGGTCAAAATTTCAATTCATCCTGTACTTTGGTTCATTACAAAAGAAAAACTGTAGCCTTTATCCAAAACTAATGGTGACATTTCCACCAGCCTTAGCTATGCTTTGTATCTAGTGCTAATTAGTGAATGATAACATGCTTACACGCTAAATTAAGGGGGAGGACATGGTAAACAATATATCTGCTAAACATCAGGGTTTACGTTGATACTCTGAGCATGGTTGCGTGCTGTTGGCATTCAACTTACAGCAGGGTCTATAAGTATAGCAAAGCCACTAAGTTAGCTGACGACTCTTAAAGCAAACAATATCAACTCATGTTAAAACTGCCACCTTTCTCCACACCTGCTCAAAATTCCAATGTTCAGTCACCTTTCTTCCCTGGTTCCCATCTCTGAAGAAAATATATCCTGAGCAAGATCTTTCACTCTCCATTTCACAAAGGAATGGTAGAACACAACTTGTGTCTTGGGGAGGGTGCCGGCTGTGGGCGCAGATAATGTTGTCCCACAATCTAAATGCTTATCCTTCATGTTCTCCCATATCAAGATTAAATAAAACTATTTTCCTGCATTCAAAAGAACCTCTTTTTAGGCTTAAACTTTAAATTACCATTGTGTTATTATTTGTAGTTTATCTCTTCCTCAGACACATCAGTGTTTCTCTGTCTCCACTAATTAGGTATCTTATTAAACTCACTCCCTGAGCAGGAAAACTATTCAGCCAACACTGACTGAAGCCGTGTTATCATGTTTAGTTGATTAGAAGTTAAAAGGGTTCTGATGTCACCTCTTAGATTGTCATTGATCGTTATTCTCTCTATTAAACAACTAGAGAACAAAATGCTGTTTCTACTTCACTCAGTCGACTCTTTCTCTTTTGTTGCACACCTGCTCTTCACAGCTCGGTGTCTGATAAATTGATTTCTTGTGTTATATCATGATGACTTGTAGGTTGGAATTTCTTGGGTTACTTGAATAAACAGCAGCTAGTTTTTGTTTTTTTAAACTCTTGCCATTGAAATATTCCCCAGAGCTGCTTCTGAACTTGAAGTTTCTGATAGATGTCTCGTAGCCATATACTGTAAACCACATGCATGCAATGTAAATTTCTACCTTCTAGCCTGTCCCCCGTCCTCTATTTCCCTCTCCAGAGAATGGTGGTCCTAAAACTTTCACCAGCGGCTATATTCCCATGATGGATGTTTATGACAAGGATGTGATCCGCATATTTCTACACACACACTACATGCACTCAAACAGCAACAAACATGTACAGACACACCCACAGTGGACAAAGTGAACATCATTCCAAAGGAGATAATTCATTGCTATGGTTTTCCAGTCCAGCTGACGTGCCCATTTCCAGCATACACGCCTGTCGGTATTCATAATAGGATGCTTATCATTATTCAGCAATACCAGGAAGATAGGCAGATTTTTTAAATTAAATTTACACAAAAAGGACAGCAAAAAAATCCCAAAAATAAACCAGCTGTCAAGGAAGTGTATTCTGGTTTAGCTTTATGTGGATGTAGGGCGCATTTCTTTCCCATTTTTACCTCAGTTTTTGACACATTCCGAAGTTTCCTTTTACATGCTCATGCCTGCCTGCTCAGTGTCCAGTGTCCAGTGTCCAGTGTGATTAGACAAGGGAAGGAGTTGAGAGAAAACAACAACCATGCAACTCAAAAGCATGACACCATTTCAAGACTGAAAAGAAAAGTCAATGTTAAATCTGTTCCCCAGCTCTCTTTCAGGGATTTAGAGTCTGTACATTGTATCTCAGAACTGCGAGTTCCCAAAGGCTCCCTTGGGTCTACATACTGTACTGTATCGTTGTCACTCCCCTCTTTCATTGCTAAAACATTTCTCTCCATTCTCCTTCCTCTTCCACTGTTACCGCCACGTCGTGCTCTGAATAGTAATTCTTTAGTGGTGAGCACATGGACTCAGAATGGGCTAGGGTAAGAGACAAGAATATAAAAAAAGAGGGGATCCGAAAAAGAAAACTTCAAGGGTAGCAATGTAAAGACTTTCCCAGACCTTAACTGTCTTGAGTGTATGCCAATTAGTAAAACATGTCAGCAACCTTAGGAGCAATTGCTGAAAAACTGTTTCAAGATTATTTTAGAATGTTGAGATCTTTTGCATCAAATTGAACATCACGGTTTCTGACAGTGTATTGCAAGCATAACGTCCTACGTTGACTCCCAACGGGCCTAAGCATTGGGGAAATGTTTTTTGAGCTAATATGTGTTATACAAGTAGCAAAGTCATTTTAGGAATAACTCGTAGGTTAGGTGCATAACATCAGCAAGTGTGCAGGTTTTGGCTATTTGTGAATTAATGCTACAACTCCTCAAGACCGAAGTCAAGTTCCCATGTACCACTTACTGAAGGTCCGTCTAGCGGACCTGCCACCCTCTTTTTCCAGCGAAGTAGTCTGCTGATGGTTGGGAGGACGAAACAAATAATGATTTGTTTTCCCGTTTCTGAACGTATATGGACCACACAAGTCGACTCCATAGGTGAAGATAATAAAATGTGTTATTTTGACTATCTCGCAGAGTTTCAGTAGTTTGGTCGAATTTTGCGTATTCTTGCCCTGCTGGTAGTTAGTAGTTGGATTTTTTTCTGTAACCGATGACTGTACATTTAGATTGTGTGGACCGAGAAGAGGTGAAATTATTTCCAATATTTCTTTGGAGCATGTGGCCAATGTCACACAAATTGCACCTTTAAATGTCCCTGTAACTCCATTTGTGACCGGTGAAATTAATTGCTTTCTGAAAGTGAATTTAAAAAAAGGAGCTTTGGAAGTTGGAAGATCGCAGGTGTATGGTGTGTATAATAATTTCCTTTACAGATGATGCGGGTTGTATCACATCCATTGCATGTGTTTGTTTGCTTCCTGCGAAACTGAGCTAACATTGCTGTTCTGGCTATGTCCCTTATTTGATGCATCACCAAATTAGCTGTGTGGGTCTACTTGTTACTTTTTTATGAGCTACAACAGATGTGTTCTGGGACCTATCCCTCTTGTTTTAAGAATATTAATGTACAGGTGGCCTGTTGTCCTTCGCCAACCTTCTCCTCTCCTCTCCCTTACTTATCTTCAGTCCTCTGTACTTCCCTGTAGTACCCATCTCCTTTCAATGCCCACCGCTCAGCATTTACTGTTACTGTGATCTGACCCAGCCTCTCTGTCTCTCACTGCAGTACCACTGCAGCTCCATCAATCACGCACATGCACGCACACACACACACACACACACACACACACACACACTGAGCAATTCAGAGCAACGAGCTGAAACAAGGATGGCTCTGTGAAAGACACACAACTAGAAATGCGTGTCAGTTACACACACATGCTTACTCACTATATGGTCACCTCATAAAGCTATGAAAGACCCTGTAGGGAATTCATTATTTTCAAATGAGTTACCTCTATTTAAATCAAGAGTTATCTCTATAGATCTCCTCAGAGGTAGAAGAAGAGAAGACTGGTGTGTGCATGTATCCTGTGCATGGGCATCCACACTCATGCACACAATTTAGTTTCTGTGTTTTTGTCTTTCCTTGTCTTACAATTTCTTGTGTACTATAGATTGTGTACATGTGTGTGTTCACATTTATTGAGGGTAACACAGGGATTTGGGAAGAGGCCTCCCCAGACTCCTGGTAAACAAACACAGATATGCAGCATCAATTTACTGAATCATCAATTGCATTGAAAGTTGGACATTTTAAATTGGTGAGACTTGAGAGCAATTGATATGTTTACTTTTGTCTTTGACAAGTAATATTCTCCAGTCCACTTGAGCAATGACATTTTATTACAGAAAATCAAATAGTGTATGGCAGTTCATATACTTAACAAAACCAAATTGAAATTCTCTTGAGATTCCATACAGCGGGGTATTCATACACTGAAAAGGCATTAAGCAAATCCACAAAGAGACATTTATTACATTTGTGCACCCACAATGAAAATTGGTTCGGAGCATGGTTCGGTTAAAATAAACGACTTTCAGTTAGTGGATGTTGAGACCATTAACTCCAGACCCCTAATAGCATCACAGAGGCTTTAATTTCATGCCTTTTCCATGTGGAAAATGTCAGAGATAAATTGCTGTTTCTTGTGTAGTGGGACTAATTTCACTTGAAAGGCAAAATATCTCAGGACAATATTGCCAGCTAATGATATGCCATGCTGTTAATTAAAAAAATGCATTGTGCCTCGACTAGAGAATAACAAAATGGCAATTACATTACACCATCAAAATAGTTTTTATTTCTTTACCTAAGAAAGGAAAATATATTATTGATCAGACGTTACTGCCTTTCATCATCAAAAAACTAGCGAGACTAATTGTAATGTGCTTCTTTTTAATAATTTAAAGCCACTTTTTCAAAGCCTCAAACTCAAGCTCCCTGTTCCATTTTATGGTGTGTGTTTTGCATATTGCACGGTTGCACTGCTAATGAGCAGCGAGACAAACTACTCTTCACATTCGTCCCCCTTCAGAGTGGTGTTTCAGAATTAATCATCTTAAATTACCAAAAAGTTTGAACATAACAAGTAATATATCTTCAAGAAATGAATGTCTCGACACAAGTTTTCAAAGATGAAAGTCTGACGTTTGTGCATTGTCAATATGTACAGTAGCTTTGCTTTGGGTTCTCTCTCATTTTCTTTGATGGCTTTTTTTTTTTTTCTTGGACATAATTAGTTTTCTCTTCTTTGCTCTGTAATGTCTAAAATACTATTGTCATGGTCATTCTTTGATGTCTAGGCATAGTTTTCTGTATGTGATTGTATGTGTGTATTTCTGTTCTGCCACCTCACCATTTGTCCTTTCCCTCATGGCTGGCATGCTGTAGTGACACAATGGTGTGCCTTGATGTGGTCTTGCATGCATGCGGTCTCTCTGCGACTTCACAGCAGGGGAGAACTGTACTGACCCGCAATATTATGGTCCTGCCAGGGAACAGGGCCAGTCTGTGACCCTCTCCAAACTCAGCCAAGCTGTGTGGTCTAGAAGGCCTCTAGATGGGAGCATAATTCTTCGAAGGCTCACCAGAATGAGCCTTAAGTAGTTTTTGTAGCAACATGGGACTTAATGCGGGTTGGAGTTTTACTTTCATCAAACAAATACCCAGCAAGCTTTCAGTTTAGTAATCCAGTTCTTCATTGCACCATTTGAATCATTATGAAGTCTACTGATTAATCCACTCCCAAAGGATTCACCTGTAAACCACTGGAAGGCTATTATTGTGACAAAGCTTCAGGAAATGTTGAGCTAGTAGTAACTGTTAATATTTGGTAGTTTTTACTTTGACAGAGTTAAGATGAAATTAATTGCTAAAGAATAAGCAGCCACTGTGAGCTGTTTGGTTAGGAGGTAGGTGACAGGTGCTTACTTCAGTTTGGGTGAACATCAAACCTCACACTTGTCATCAAGGTAAACAACACCTTTAAGTGTGGATGCATCATGGCATGTAATCACAGTTGCTATTAGTTTTCCAGATGTATGGAAACTCAGCTGTAGTGTCCTTTGTAGAAACTCTTACGATGAGAAAATGGACTTAAAATAGACAAGTAACCGGAGATTTGAGTCTTCATTTGAGTGCGTCAGTTATTCATTGTTAATCAATTGTTTCAGGAATAAACACTCTTCCTCTCCCTCAATTTGCATGCTGTTTTACTACTCATGTGATTTTTTTTTCTTTCATTGCTGTTGTACATCAATGGCCATCCTCCTGTTTTCCAACAATTTCTATCCTTCAAACTCTCCTTCTCCTCCTCCGAGCATTTATACTTTTTCCTTCTTATTGAGCGGCCTTCAGAACCAATCCATTTCCACCATATCCTGCTTCTGAAAAAAAAAATACCTTAGGATGGAAGACAGAGCAAGACAGAGATGGAGAGGCAGAAGATGGCTATTGGTGGCAGGCAGGATGACAGTAGTGTAGGTGAAAGAGTGTGACAAAAATCAAGGGGGCAACAGGGCGAAGAAAAGAAAGAAACGCAGAGATGGAGAATAAGAGCATAGAATATATGAGAATGGAGAAGAAAAAGTTCAAGAGAAATAAACAGAGCGGAGCATGAGTGGGAAAACCTGCAGAGCCTTCCCATATCGCCTCAACTGTGCAGTGTTTCTGATACAAATTTAACCAATTTCTAATCCTTTCCATTAGCAGCAACGGTAATAATCTCATCTGAGAGCAGCGGATATTGTTAACATCAGTTAATACATGATGAGCAAACATAGTTAGCGCTTTATTGCCATAGCACAAACACAGCTAACCGCCATAAGCCGTGTTTTGTATTGCTTGGCCATGAGCAATGCTAATTCCTGGCTGCCAGGTATTACTGACACAGAAAACAATGCTAAATCCCCGTTAGTGAACCCCAGCCACTGCAGGGGCTTAGCACAGCTCGGGTTTCCATTAGCCTGGCAGTATAGGTGTACACACACTCACACACACGTGCACATGCATTGTCTCACATTCTCACACACACTCAGCCCCCTGATTCCCATTAACCTGTGGAAGCCCCTGCGTGGCTGGGAGAGAGAACCCTAATTTGTCAGGCTGCCGTGGGTCTAGAAGCTGAAGGTCGTTAGCAAATAGAGTTCACCTCTAATTACTGCTGGACTTCCATTTGCACGAGTGCGCATATGTGTGTGTGCATGCACATTCTATATGTAAGTGCATCAAACAGGAAACAATACTGTGTGTGTGCTTGCAAGTGTGTTTTTGATTGTGTACTGTTGCAGCATTCACGTGTATGCTGTCTATCAGCAGCAGAGTCTGCTACTTGTTTATTGTACTCAGACTCAGATTACCGTAAAAAAAATTAATTAGTCCAAAAACGTGCCACACTTTGATACTGCAAATATATTTAATTTCTTCCCCCTTTTTGATACTGTCAACATCTCCCCATCTTTGCCTTTCTGTTTTCATGTCTCCGCCTGTCTCTCCTCTACTGTAATGTATTTCTTTCTTTATCTTGCTCCCTGCTTGCCTCCTTCTGTCATTCCTCTCTCTCTTTCTCAGTCTCTGGTTGGAGTGCAGCAGATCCTTTGAAACAGAACTTATTGATTATAGAATTCCATAATACCCTCCTTGTTCTGTCTCCTGCTAGCTCTGAGTCCAAGATAGAAAATGTACTCAAGCCAACATGGTACTTCTGCGGTCCAGTTAAATCACTGACACTGATTCTTAACACCTGTCAGTAATCCATAGTTATTTATTCTTAGAGGTTTAGTCTGATGATGTATGAGACAGCCAGATATGAGTCAATGGTCAGGGTCGGCTACAGCGCGGTGCCCCCAAAGCCCTTGTGGGGATTCAATATTCCGCTCAAGGACACTTCAGCAGGGAAAATGTCTGATGACAGAGAGACTTCAATTTGGATCCTCCGTTTGAAGGGCTTTGCTTTTATCAATGGGCCACCATCATCATGTTGTCAACTTTATGGATTGATCTAATGTCTAAAAATGAAATGATTGGATTTGAATCCACAAGTGAGGATAAAAAGTGCCAAAACAAAAATGTTAAAGAAAAAACTGTTTCTAACATCACTACATGAAGTGGAATGTATGGTTTTGCAGTTCAACCTGACCAACGGAGTTGTGTGTTTACTGTGGTGAAATATTTAAATCAGTTTCTTTATTGAAAATACCTTCAGTTAAATGATTGATCAATAATTCAAGCCTATGAACATAGTCGTTCTGTTTCAGGATGTCCAGTATTTAGTGTGTTGCTTGTGAAATACATGATATGCTAAAGTAATCTGTTTCAGTGTATCAGATACATAACCATCATTTCATGTATTATGCTGCTCATCTCATTTACATGTATAGGTTGTGAGCATTAATCAAACTACCTCTCAAAACTCTAGTTTTTCTGCCTTCTTAGCCAACAAAAGGTAATTACAATTCTTAATTCAATCTTTGCGCATTCTATAACTTGTTTTACTTACAAATATTTAAACCTATATCTTAATAGATTCAGATTCAATAAGCAGATCTGATATTGGTTTTAGATTCTTTAAAATGTGTTCAAGCACTAGCTCTATAACACTTTAATGTGTATCTCTGCCTTGGCCAGCCTGTCTATATTTATACAGTCTTTGCTCCCCACCAACCTCTGCTCAGCACCCTCTTTCTGTTAGGCCATATTGAACACTACCACTATTTTGAAGGCAAGTTAATTGGGTACATGCATATATAGTGTATGGATGTCTGATTCTAACACACGTGCCACACACGTTTTTTTGTATCTCGCTGCTTTATTTTGCCCCTTCTCTTTCATCCCCTTTCCCTGTATCCATCTTATTCTGCCCGTCAGAACATATTGTTTCCCAGCAAGGTAGAGTTTAGGGCTGACAAAGGGGTGCAGTGTAGTGGAGGGAGTGATATTATGAGCTTCAGTTGCCCAATTGGCAACAAATCTTCTTTATGAGCACACAGGAGACTAGAGAGAGGCTCACGATTTCTCCCTGAGAGGAAATGACTGAGGCCCATTCAGGCCACACCAACAGCCAGTGATTCATTGATCACTCTAAAATTGACCTATTGTGCATGTATTCACAGTGGAGGAACTGTACACAAATTGTGCATATCTCAATATTTAGTAGTTTAGTGTATTTTAATGTTTCTCTGCTTCCTTCGTCTGTTTCTGTTAATAGTCGCGGTACTCTTGTGATACATTGAGATCAGGTGCACATTCACATGCACCATGAAGGACAAGCGCACAGTTAAATATGGTTGTACCCTGGGAAATTATTAGGAATTTAATACAAATGTGTATTTGGTAATTTGTTTCATTTTCACATACACACACACACACACACACACACACACACACACACACACACACACACAGTAGCACACACTAGCACACACAACATCCAGGCAATTGCAAACACATTTGTGTTGTATTAAATTTAATCGGTGTGGTTCTTCCCTATGTATGATGTACCAGAGACAATTTCACACATGGGATCTCAAGCTACAATTTCTCATTGCAAGGAGGAAAGTCTGTGTGTGTGTGTGTGTGTGTGTGTGTGTGTGTGTGTGTGTGTGTGTGTTTGATGTTGGAGCAAGAGGCAACCTCCAGGTCTGAAAAGTGAAGCCATTGTGGATGTGCCTTACACTTGCATTCTACTACTACTTTTACTATTCCTACGAATCCCACTTCGCACTTGCTTTATTACCACAGTAACCATTGTAAACATGAGTTTATGATCTCAATCACAAGTGTCAAGTCTTGTTCAATACAGCATGCTGTTCATTTAATAAATTATGGTTGCATTTGGAACAAAATAGATGATAAATACCTTGCAATTGGCAAGTCACTACAATGAGATTGTCCGTGTTTTACGTCTTAAAACTTTAGCTCTTTCACAGTATGCTTTCTGTTTATGAAAGTTCATTTTAACATTTTGCTCGCCTTAAAATGTCTTGTTCACCGTTTGGTTGTACTTAGTTCCATTCTCTCATGTCACTTCTGATCCCCAAAAAACAAAATGTTGACAGCCAAAAACAAAGAAGGCAATGCCCAAAGTGATGAACTTGAGGCTTAAAAAGGGCAACCAACAAACCAACGGGTGTGACTTTGTTCACTTCTTATATACAGTCTGTGTATTGGAGACTGTAAAAAGTTAAATGTATGGATTGAGAAACTGGAAATACTCCACTAATAATAACCAGAATAGTGAAACATTTCAGCTAATTAATTGTAAGTGTCCACTGAGAGTAGACATGGATGTACATGTATAGTGAAGTGGTATTTTTCAATTATAACATTTACATTAACATTCAGTCATAATGATTGTTGAAGGTATTATATAAACATGTTATATCATGTACTGTGCAACTGTGTATTGAACTACTTTACGTAATCATGGGGTTTCTGTAGCCTTAATGAATTAACTTGCTCAAGACCAGTTGTTAATTGGAATCCAGTAGTGTAATTGAGGGTATATGCAGGTATAGATTAGCTATCCATTTAACTTTGGTCATGATAGACTATGCTTATCAACCTAATTAGAACTGGCACAGAGTGGCAGCCAAAGAATTCCTCAACTCTGCAGCTTTCCCAGATGAATAGCCACTGCAGCCTTTTCATTTTCCAAATACTGTAAACTGCTTTATTGTCATTAATGTAACACCCACTTCCCAATGATTTGATACGAGACAGTCTTTTCCTATAACAGCCGGTCAAAATTTAAATCAGCTCTCTATGGCAGAACAAGGTGTGGTGAACAAGGTGAATATTTTTATAAAGTCAGACTATATTGATATTGATACTTTTGGACTAGATATAGGTTAATAGCTAGTTCACTCCTGTTTTTTCTTTGGTCTTAAGAACCCTGGGGTACTGACCTTTCTTATGATAACAGTGTTATTGAAACAGACTATCCTTGCATTTGTGTTTCTGTTTGAGCTCCTTTGATACCAACATAGTCACTAACTAATAAGCCAAATCCCCAAATCTCACTATGGTCTGTGTGTGATGGTATTTTAATGGCCTCTGAAATGAAAGCCATTCCCACCTGAGGAACCATGGGATATAATGAATAATCATCTGTTGTTGAGAGCATTGCACAACAACCTTACTGCTCTGAAAGGAAATACAATTGGCCACCATAGTCTTCTTTCTGTTCTACAATATTAGCAATAAAAAACAATGATCACATACTAAGACATCACAGGGCAAGATTTGATAAGATGTTTGTTCCTTCTTTGTAGACACATTGTGAATTTAAAGTTGTGCATACGATGTATCAAACAGGTGCAACAGCCTGGAAGCAGAGTTTAGCCATTATCTGAGGAATACTACGCATCATCAGGATATGCTGTACCAATAATAGGAGAACAGTATGGCTGAGAGCGTTCTGTTGGATTTCTCTAACTAACATTTGTATAATATATGTGGGCCAGTTTACGTTGGTCATGTTTTCCTCTCTTGGAAAAATAATGTGCAATTAAAACAATTAAAAGTAAATGATAAATGAATGAACTGAACAAAGACATTTTTACAAAGAAAGAGAGAGCAGTAATGATACAAAGCACACAAATGTGTCGTAGTCTCCGCTTACTAAATGTGAGCTGCTAATGCACTTTGGTGATGGCAATCCTTTATTATAAGACTAGTGTGCATTACAGTGCAGTTACTTTGGGATTCTGGTGAATTATTGGCCATATCTACACCATCTACACTCTCCACCTGTTCAAATGTGTGCTTATACTGGATCAGTTGCTGGACTGGGCAGATTTTCTTTTTACAAGATGCAGTGTTATACATAGAGGTCCCATTTCTTCCCTTTTAAATATTTAAATTACTCCTGCTGCCTTCATTTAAAGTAAATGTATTGGAATACTTCACTCAAAAGTATTTCTATTTAACAATCACTCCATTTAAATGTCTTTTCTGAACATTCTGATCTTTTAAACTCTCCTTCACTCAAAGAATGCAACTGGAAGGCAGTCTCAGTCATTGGCTGCATAATGAGCTGCTCACTTTAATCAGGTGCTAATTGCATACAGATTGTAAGTGCAAATTGAATAAAAGATGTGGCGCAAATTTTTCCCTGCACTTTCATGTATGGTTTAGCCCCCGCCACACCCACCCCATTTATTATAAGAGTCACTTAAGCTTGCCACATTTCAGTAATTGGTTATGCTTTGCTATGCTTGAGAAATGAACATAGCAACACAGACACATACATAAACACTTTCTCTCATTTACTCTTTCGTTATCATGTTTTTTGTTTTTCTGCCCGCTATTCCTTGTGCCATACTTACACATACATGTATCTAAACACTGTCTCGTTCTTTCTTTAACCTGCCATTCTTTTGCGCTCAGTCTCAAACACACACAAACACACACACACACACACACACACACACACACACACACACACACACACACACACACACACACACACCTATGCACACAGTGACACGATTCTGAAAGGAGAGACAGACGGTTATGCTTCATGCAGCTCTAAGCCAATCAGTCCTGGTTGAGAGTTTACTGATTCAGGCATGTATAACTGATAGATAGATAGATAGATAGATACATAGATAGATACATACTTTTATTTATTAATCCCGCGAGGGGACTTTTTTTTGCTACAGCAGCATTTATACATAAAGGTAAACAATAAAATATAAAAAAACACTGATTGGACCTGGCAACCAACTGGCCATGTCAAACAGGCATATTGCCACAGGGTGATAGAAACAGAGAGAGACAACAATGTACAGTGATGTGGTGTTGTTGATTTTGAATTTAGAGTGTAAGAGAATATTATTTTAATGTTTTGGAATATTAGGTTTAATGGGCAAAGTTTCAACCAGAGTTGTGGGTCTGGTCAGTGACATTAACTGCTGTAGTCTTTGAGGAGATTTCTGACGCTGCATGTCACATTGTGCTGATCTGTCTTCCTCTCGTTCTGAATCTCTGGGTTCACCTGATGGAGCAAGACTAGTGTAAGCAGTGTTTTGTTTGGCATTGCGACTTTTATCCCCTTGGACAACAATGTTACCTGGTCTGTGATCTTATCTTCATTTGGATCCATATTGATCTTACATCATTATGATTTGGTTTGCTGTTTAAAAGTAGTGAGAAAAGCAATGTGGCCGGCTTGCTTATGTTAAGCCCTTCGTGTAAAGTGTACTGCATTTGTGCTTGGATACTCACTCTATCCCTTTGTATGGGTCATGGTTGTTATTAGTAAGATTCAATCTTTATCTCCCACTTTTTATTTTGGCCCTTTCCTCTAATGGCCCACCTACCTACTTAATGTGTCTCTTTTCCTCCCTCTACTAAAGCTACATGTATTCATGTTCTCTTCTGCCCAACATCCCTTTCCAAAACTGCATAAAACAACACCAGAGGAGTCCAACCAGGGGGTCCATTCGGTCACCACAGACCTCCTGTAAACCAGCCCGAGGCGCCATGGATTACCAATGACACAGAGAATCAGTCATCCTGAGTAGCCTTTTAATTACTGGGATAAATAATAGATGAACTAATACAGCAGACCCACAAGGGTTTATTGAGCTGGCCGGGTTAACTGAATATTAGACTGAGAAGGGTCCATGGTTACATTATTGGACAAACTACAAAAGTGTTGGCCAATGTTGGGTCCAACAAACTGACTACAAGGACTTGATACGGAGACTGGGAACTAATGCAAGATGATTTCAGGATATTTTGAAGGAGGTAGGAATAATGATGGGACATAGAGACTGAAAGCTTGATTTCCACTAAAGTATTTTATGTAAATTATAATCTTTCAAATTGTCGATTGGTGAAAAGTCGCTTTTAACATTCTAAAATGTTTGTTGAGACCAAATGTTGGTTGTAAAATATCCGTCCAACACATCTCATGAAGCACCCACTGACGGTTGTTATAGTTGGTGCATTTCAGGGCCAAATGTGTTTCTTAATGGTTGCCTTTAGACAGCGTGAAATATCGCCAACATTAGCTACAATATCAGCTTGTCCAGCATTGATCATTGTTTCCATTCTTCTGGTCTAGTTGTGTGTGTTCTGATGAAGTTTCAGTCTACATTTTGTAGCTCTGACTTTTTTGTTTTTGTTGCATTTCAAAAGTTTTTTTATTTTTTTATTTCACTTGACAGATGTAAAAGTAGAGGGAGGCAGGAAAGAAAAGGTACATGCGCGCGCGTGTGTGTGTGTGTGTGAGTGTGAGTGTGAGTGCACGTGTTGTTGGATGTCTGTCTTTATGTGTGGTTGCTTCATCCAAAACATCTCATTATGCGCTTGGTCTGTGCACACATTGGCACAGGGCACCAGATCTGTTGACAAAAATTGTTTGGTGAGGGTTCCAAGACATGAAAAATGAATCTGGACCAAAAAATTTAGATTAACGGCTCAAGCAAAGAGCTGGCAAGCCTTGGGGTGGTGGTGGGTAGTTGGAGGGTGGTCGGAAAAGGCAGAGGATGGGAGGGGTGAAAAGCTAGAGTGAAAGTGTATAATAAGCAGCATGAGAAGAGATTTTTCTTTTTTATATATAACAGCTTCCAAGAAGTAGAGAGGGAAAAATAGCTAATTACTTTTTCAAATTCTCCCACTCACATTAAAACTCACTGAACAGACATGGAAAAGAGGAAATAAAATACAGAAGGGTATAAGAAGTGTGAGATAAATTAATAGATAGAATATTTAATAACAAGTAGGTCTGCAAAAAATAGCTAAAAATCTTATCTAGATGTGTGGGTTTTTTTGCTTTATATTTTATCAAATTGATAATTATAATGTATTTATTAATCAATGCCAGTACTTATCACAGTATATATATTTAATAACAATTCTGCTCAATTTACTTTATTTATTTCTCCTGGGACAGAAACACTAAAGGAACCAGAAGGTTAATTATGGTTAATTATGGTTAATTATGGTTTAGGGTGGGCTGCATGGTGGTGTAGTGGCTAGCACTGTCACCTCACAGCAAGAGGGGTCTGGGTTCGTCTCCCGGTCTGGGCGGTCCTTCTGTGTGGAGTTTGCATGTTCTCCCCGTGGCAGTGTGGGTTCCCTCCGGGTTCTCCAGCTTCCTCCCACAGTCCAAAGACATGGAGCTCAGGTTAATTGGACTCTAAATTCCCCGTGGGCGTGAATGGTTGTCTGTCTCTATATGTCTGCCCTGCGATGAACTGGCGACCTGTCCAGGGTGTACCCTGCCTTCGCCCGATGTCAGCTGGGATCGGCTCCAGCGTCCCGCGACCCTGAAAAGGATAAGCGGTTCGGATAATGGATGGATGGATGGATGGTTTAGGGTTCTTGACCATCTAACTGATGCGCACTACTGGTGGTCGGCTGTGAAATGCACCGCAGCTGATGAAATTCTCATTGGTTGTAGAAATCCAAGATAATATAAAATAGCATGACATAATTGCAGAACAGAGCATCAGTAGTTTTCCATATAGTATTTGTGTAAAAACGCTGCAGTGAACCCGTGCTGTCAGGCGCACAGAGCGCATTGGTGACACAGCGGTGCGCCACACACACTCTGCCTTCTCCAGTCACCTCACCATAACAGATAGCTGTTTTAGTGTTAGCTGTCAGTTTCACGCGATTCATTTGCAGAGAGACAGGTAATAATAACCAACGTCCAGACCTCGGTGCCCTGACCTCATAGCTGGCTGCGGTCGTGCTGTTCACACCAGGAGCACATTTCTCCTTGCCGGTCAACAAGCAATTCTACTTCTCTGCTCCGCTCCCTCTATATGTGTGTATGTGTGTGTTCACTCCAAATATTTTTAGGGAGAATTCTGTCCTCCCCTGCCATATGCAAACCTTTGCCCTTGACCTCCTCCCGGGCAAAGTGAGTCAGATTCCAGCAGGTTTCTAAATACAGAGAGAGTTGGGGGAAGCATCTTGCCTTTCTTCAGGAGCTCAGTTGAAAACAACCAATTTTTGATAACAACAGTTGAGTTGAAACTGTTGAGATTTCATCTGAAAAAACTGCATGAAAAGACAGTTTTCCTCAGTGAAAACCTTCATTACCATCTTATTTAGAATATTATTATTTAAGCAATAGTAATATCTCTTCCTGTTTGGATTTCTTTTCTTTAAAAATATGAATACCTCCCCACCCCCCTCGCCCTTACCTCTATCCAATACTAACAGAACACATTTCACATTTAGCGCATTGTCACAGAGTTAAATGGTCATTTTAATTCCCACTGGGGTATTGTGTGATTTGAAATTGAATGGGCTCTCACCCTGGGGTCTAGATGATTGTTATTCACTCCACTGCCATCTACTATTTCATGCCGCAAGGCTCAGGGAGCCCTGTGCAGAAAGGTACATAATTTAACTTTGTTTTGGAATTACTGTAATACAGAGTGTGTAACTACATACACAGTGGATGGATTGACAAAACTTTGATATGCCCAATCTGGATATCATGAACGAAAACGGTTAGCCGGTGTCAGGAAAACTGTTTGTTATTTCTTCTTTGGAGCAGCAGGAGATCTGAGTCAAGTAGTCAGAAAATATGTTTTTCCAATACAAATTTATGTCCCAGATATGAATTATCTATACATCAGAGCACTGTCCAATTTTCACAAATATAAAATGAACATAATATCCCTTTTTGTTTGTCTTGTTGGTGTTTTCACTTAATTTTGTGTCGCACTTAACTATAGAGCAGTGAAGTTCAACTCTGTCACTGTTACATCTCTTATAAAATGTCTTTGTTATGTCTTTTATTCTTCCTGCTGCTTTGTGAATATGTATCAGACGCTTGTTGGACTGCGTTGCGTTCATAGACTGTGAAGCTTCCAAGACTTGAAGGTCACCGGCTCAACAGAGTCTTTTGAATGCAAGATGCCACCAAAATCGCGTCATTCTTTTTATACTGTGCAATACTGTTTGACCGTTTTATTATGAACAAACAAAAGTTATCATTACATTCTGTGTTGTTCTCCAAAGCACATTGTGTGTATCCTTGAGGTCTCACAGAGGTGAAAAGTGAATTGAATTCTTTGTAAAACATTTCCAAAGAAAGCCATTTTCTAAGTATTTTGAATCCATTATTGTTAACATCCAGGTTTACTATATGTTGTGTTACCGGCACTTGCCATTTAGGTGAAATAACGTCAAACAATTTTTGTCATCCGTAATTTTATTAACAATAAATTACAGTATCCACCCTGCTAAAGTGTATATCATGACATACAATGAGTCATACTTGTGTTTACTTCACAATTTTTGTTTGGGAGTCAAGACACTGGCAAATGGTAGCAACAACCATCTGTAATGCCAATTACTGAAGCCTTTTCTACGCTGTGGAACATCTGTTAATTTGTGTACCATACCTCTTTGTGAAGCCCACTAGGGAGCTGCTGTCGCGCAAATCCAGGTGTACATGACAACACGCATATGTAACTTCTTGCTAATTAGTGAGTGGCCATTTGACCGCTTTTGAAACTCTGTTTCTGTGACCCCAAGAAAAAGAGGAGCAGCTTCAATCCACTTTTTAAAGCAGTTTTTAAATCAGTCACTTTAATTTGCCGGATTTGACAACTCTTCATAGAATGTGCCTTGGCTAAAGTATACTGATATATTACATTACAGTTCAACAGGATATTTACTGCAGATGATTCATAGGTACCCTGTGTGTCCAGAGGGATCAGTTTTATGATGCTTTTGTTTACATTAGTAACACCAGCAGAAAGCAAATCTGTGTTAATGGTTTGTTGACAGCATTTTATTTGACAGCTGACAAGTAAAACAGTCGTTTATATTTATCAACAGAGAGTACATACTAAATAGTGCATTTGCCAGCAAAATCAGCAATTCATCCCTGCATGTTCTCCTGTCAAAGAAAACCTCTCATGGACTGATGGAGATCAGACAAAAATAACTGAGATAGACTACACTGAGTTTATAAATATTTCAGACAAAACTAAGTCACTGCAGAAGGGTTCTAAGGTAGCAAACACAATTTAGTTAAAGACCACCTCTCAATCTGCTCCAGATGGACTTTGTCAAACTGAAGCGTGAATGTGGGCAAACATGGAAAACAAAGCAGAGGCCCACGCTGCTCCCACCCACACCCGAGACCAAAGGCCTGTGCAGACGGAGACTCAGTGGCAATTGGGAGAGTCAGGCTGCATCTCCATGCAGCTGTTGGCACTTTTGACAGCTTCCACTGTGTTTATGACTTGAGTCCAGAAAAAGCCCCAAAGCCCCCAAACTTCAACATTCAGTGTTGTTGAGCGGACAGACTTGACAGCACCACAGAAAAAGTATTCACACAATGGTTTCACAGTTGTTAAATAAAGATAGCAGAGATTTGTGTTGAGTCTTTTGCGGGTCTGCTCAGCAGTCTGACAAAAAAACACTGATAGGCGAGTTCACTAAAGGATTGCACGGCTTCTGCCGATGCTAAACCTAAAAGAATAAGAAAAAAATCTCAAAACACCTGCAAAGGGTGAAATGCTCCCTGAACTGCGCTGCTAAGCAAATAGCATCTCAATGCGCCCATATTCAAATATGGTAATATGCATACATTTGTGGCAAAATTGGCCCATTTTATGCTAATCAGCCTCATGCAAAAACAGAACAATTTACAAAGGCAACCTTTGCCTTGAGGATAATTGCAAACAGACGTAAATAAGACTTTATGGGCGTGTTTGCGCTTTAATACCATTAGCGAAATATCTTTAGTGAGTTGGACCTTGAGACGGGGCAGATAGGGTTTCAAATGTTCACAATTGACAGGGCTGTCAGCCAATGCAGTCCATTCTTTGTGAATTCACCTGGCAATGTTCTTCACTGGCTGACTAATTTACCAACCGCTATGTAAAAAAGTGCATGTTAAAGGTGAAGATTTAGCAGACTTTTCCATCCAAATTGGTTATTTTTTTAAATATGCATTGACTTAGTCCTTTGTGCTAAGTACTTGTAAACTCTCTGTCAGGGCTCATTGCCTGGATGGCCAATGTGGCAGGTAGGGCAATTCATTAAAGGAGTTGGCGCTTGGCTGTTTTCCATGTTATTATGCCACATTCTTGATGCCAAGATGTAGCTCTGTGGCTGCAATCAGTGATTTTATGCCAACTGATCTTTAGGGTGTCATGAATTTCACTCTGAATGTATTATGCTCTATTTGTATCCAATTCCCTTTGGCTCCAGAGATGTGGCAGCGATGTAAAGACATTTGAACAAGCTGGCCAAACCCTGTCTATCCATGGCTCTGGTCCCCAATGGTGGCAGCCGGCTGACACTTCTCTTGGTTGCTATTTTTCCACATTCTAGTTATTTACCTAGCTGGAAAGGCCACTAAGAAGGTTTTGGTATGCAGCCATTTTCCTTTGCTCTTAGGTCTTCTTTCTCTCTTCCTTCTATTTTATCTTATCTCTCTCTTCCTCACTGCACATACCGGTTTCTCCTCTCTCATCATATCATCATGTGTAAAACTATCTGTCTCTTGCTCTCTGGGGAAAAGGCTGACATTTGCAATTGGATATTGTAGTCATTTGCTTGCCCTAAAGTACATGGACATAGAGAACCCTACTTTGCACTTCAGACATTGGCAAATATCAGCAACTACAATCTGAAACTTAAGTCTCGAGCATATGACTGTGTGGTCTGCATTCATGAATGTGTTCTACCCTCTTGTCACAAACCAGGTCACTAGTCACACTGAGCAAACATGCACTATTTGAGGTGTTTTGCATATTTAACCATGTATAGTGGGTGTGCATGTGGGTAGCACCGGGTATCGTATCAGTTCCAAAACCACTACCCCAAAAGGTGATACCGATACCAACAGAGTACTTCATTTGATACCCAACATGTGACTTCACCACACCACAGAATATGAGTTGTAGCTGCTATAGTAGGCTAATCACACATTACATTAAATCAAAGAAAGCTTGCTGTGATTGCCTGCTGGAGAAATCATCAATAATATTTTTCTAGATCTTGGAACAAAAAATATTGAATTCAGGTATCTTTCAAGTTTCAAAATGTGCTGAAGCAGGTGGCGTCGTGATATATCAGTGAATTATTAATGGGTATGCTATTTAATCATCTCAAAGCAATAAATCACTTGTTTTACTACTGCTGGTAAAGGTGTGCTCCTTTAAGATGCTTAAAATTGGGAAAACAGACTATGACAGATTTACTGTCAATAATTTCAAGGTTGTTGCCCAACCCAAATTCCCTACTCAGCCCTAAAAGTCCAAACAGTAAAAAAAAAAGAAAAAAAAATTCCTTCTTTTTCTTCACTGGCCATATGTTGAAGAAATGCAGCATATATACACTGCTAAGGAATGCATGTTTTTTTCCTTACATGTCACAATAAATTGGATTTACTACAGCAGCAACCAACATTTCCCCTTTTCACTGCTGTATCCTTGATTTTTTCTTGTCATCTCATCGTCATGTCCAGACCAACAAGTGATGATTGAAAATGGAAAGTATTCAGAAAATGTTACGTGGTTCTAATCGCAGTTACAATTGATTTGATATAACGTAAGTTAAATAGGTCACACAATAATATAAACATATTTATTATCCTACAATGTAGGCTTTGTTGACAGCTATACACGTAAAGGAAGTAAATCAATACCATGATAACTGAACACAGATCTTTCCACTTTTTCCAATCATAACAGAATTACCTGTCTACAGTCATGTTTGCTTTTGTGTGTGTGCGCATCACTGTAGCCACACACTGTACAGAAGATTGTACACTGCAGACAATCTACTGTTGCATGTCACTCATCATTGAAGTACTTTAGGTTTGACAAAGAAACTTTTTAAAACAGCCTTGATGATGAACTCTACTATAGTGTAATATAGACTTTGGTATTCACTCTCAGCCCAGACATCAAAATGCTGGTGACTATAATGGTCTAGTTTGCATGAAGAGGTCTCATTATCAAGTGTATTGACAAGACAACAGTAGTCTTCTTCTTTTGGTTTGTTAAGGTTTCTAAAATAAAATTGTGTTAGTTTCATCTTTTAATGATAGACATCCAATCAAAGCAAGTATGGACATGAAATAGGAGAGTGCAACTTACTCTGTGTGCAGTATATCTGTACCTTAAAGCACAGTACAGCTCAGTACTAAAGCAATAAATTGCTATTAAAGCAATTCAGTTCAATTGAGGGAAAATAACTGAGTTCTTCTTTAATGTGAACAGTTGAATTATTATTTGTTATTTTACATCACAGACTAAAGCTAAAATCCAGCTTTTGTAAAACTGTGAAGGTTTTGATATGAAAATTAAACATTTTATGAACATTGTCATTGATAGTCAAAACTAAATACATCTTAAAAGGCTGTTAAATTATAATAAAGTGTACATGATGCAAATGTATTGTAGCCGGATTTGCAATTGATCGCCACATAAATCCAAGCAGCGTGCTAAATATTTAACTGGTCAAATTGATTGCCCTTGTGGTATAATGTACAGAACAGAAGCCAGCAGACAAATAATTAAAATATTGAATATATACTGTACAATGCAAACGGCAAAGGATGCCATCATATGTGTAATTACTAAGAAATAGAAGAGGAGGAGACTGGGGAATCAGCCCAATCAGTAACAACAGCATGTAGAAGAAGTAAGCTGCACAGACAAAGGTCCAAGAATGATGAGGTGTTGGCAGCTAAACTGACCTCCTCATTTGACTGTGCAACATATCTGCAGGTTTTTTAGATCAGCTGACATCAACACAGAGGACTTAATGTAGATGTACTTTGGTGGTAAAATCAATTCAAGCTTTGTCGGGGCAAAATATATTTAAATCTAATCAGTCTCTTTGTAAACAAAGCCAGTAACACGGTAACAGTGCCTCAGGAGGGGTTGCCATTATCACAATTGAGACTTTAATTTCAAAAAGTTGTTAGTGATTCACTGGCCAAACACGTTTTCACACATAATCCAGCCAGTAATGTAATAGATATTTTTTTTTGCCAGTATCATTTGTGTCTTGTAGGCAAGCATTAGTCAGTTGATAAGGTATCTTTTTTTTTTACTATCCAATCACTAAAACCCTCTCACATAGTGGTTTTCCCCCATCAGAAAGTTAAGGATGCTCCGCAGAAATAACTTGAGGCACTGAAGAAATGCATGACATTTTTCACCACACTTCCACACCTCCATTTCTTAAAAATGCACTTTCTCTCCATTAACTTCCCTCTCCAATTCCATTCAGTCCTTCCCTGCCAGCAGTTATTCTATGTAATTATATGTATTTGCGTGTCTGCATGTTCTTGTGCAGCTGGAAGAACTCAGTGCTGAGAAACCTATTGAGATACTCTTGGGACTGAAGCTGCAGGAAAGGCATTGTGTCTGCGCACATTAGTGTGAATTGATAAGAGGGAACCTGTATATATGAATGCATTCGTTTCAGTGCAAGTGTTTCTGTCTCTGTGGATCAGTGCTAGAGGGCTGTGCAAGGGCTTGGTAATCTTCGTCAAAAAACAGATTTCTTATATTTGTTGAAATTCTCTTTCCATCCAGACAGCAATCAATAAATTAAATGCACTGACAAAAAAACTGTAAAAATGTCTGGTATCTGTGGCGGTCACAGGACTGTAATAAGCCCGTCAAATCCTTTCATTCAGCCCAAATAAAATGATTGGACAGCCTGCCTGCCTGCCTGCGCCAGCGCCATTGCGCATCAGGAGAGTTTTTCACAACCTGCTAGCTTCACAGCTGTAAGTATTAAAAAGAGCCATATTCGCTGTTTACGTTAATTGGTATATGCAAACGTTAAAATTATCATTTTGGGGGAATAGCTTTGGAAGGAGACCTGAAGGGACGGGCTGTCAGTCTTGTTAACTTGGCGACTTTCTCACTAGATTTAGCGACTTTTGGAGCGAGTGCTGATAGCTGCCTTAAGTGCAACATTGGGCTGGGTTTTATGGTTGGATTTTCTTCATAATCTAGCTTGCTTTTACTGCTTTCTGAAGAATAGCAACCCTAGTTTTCATATATGGATGCACACGTGTGTATGTGTGTTAAAGACTCTTAATTAGGGATGCCCCGACGGATCGGCCAGCCATCGTTATCCATCAATATTTAGTTAAAAGCTCACCACCTTGTTCACCGGCAAATGTAGTTGCTCAGACACGCGATGCAGTATTAAAACGAAACTAACCTTGTCGGCAGTGTGAAACTTTTACAAAGTGAGGGATTATAATCAATTATAATGTGTTCATGATGCGTTCAAATATATCTTGTAAAATAAAATGAGTTTAGCGACAAAATAAATACTCTGTGCAGATTATTATGCATAATTAAAACTACTAATGCCAAGCAAATATTTAAATAAAAATAATGATGTTGAAAAAAACTTAGTCTGGAGCCTTGTTTACCACCTTCTATAACAAAAACAACTCCAACAACTTGTATCGCATCTCTAGTCTTAGTATTTGTGTGTGTGTGTGTGTGTGTGTGTGTGTGTGTGTGTGTGTGTGTGTGTGTGGAGTGAAAGAGAGTCTTGTTTTCATAAGTGAAGCTGCAAGAATAGTTTCTTAGACACTTCAGCATGACCCAAAGATTTCTCCCAAATTCATGACCAGATGCTGCTGCATGAGAGGTGCACCTATAGCACGCTTTCAAAGGGCGATAAGCAGGAACACATCACTAGGTGTGCTGGCATGAGTCACATGAAATCAGCTAATCTTGTAATGAACACTTGCAAAGGTGTGAATGTAACCCCTCGTGCTCAAATATGCACATATACTATGTGACACAGTGGAAGTATAGTTTATTGTATATAAAATGACTCTGCCCAACCCCATTTCTTTGGACACTCCCCTCTCGTATACATCACACTCCATTTCTGTGGCGATGAGCCAGTTACATAATGCTAGTGGATTTTACTACTATGCCAGTGCAAGGTCAATGTGCCAGAGACCTCATTATGTTTTGTGTGTGTTTATACGGGATAACTTGTGTGTCAGTGTGTGTATTTCCTGTCAAAACAGGCAGGGGTGTAAAATAGGGACCAGGAGGGAGGCTGCAGACCATTTCCCCTTCCAAACACACACAAATACACACATAAGCATCATTGTGCTTTGATAATGTTATTTTTTTCTTTTTGAGCTCACCTGTGACTCAAAGTAATGGGGCTAACAAGCCAACAACCCAAGAAGGTAACATGACTTTGATTTTCACCCACAATGTACTGTCCACACCCAGATAAAGAATATTGTACATACACATGCACAAAGGCACAAACAAATTCCCTTTCTTCTAGATCTGACTCTCCCTTCATACACACTGAAACACACACACACACACACACACACACACACTAACACTGTGGGGCATGACAGAGAGCTATTGACTGCCTACCTGGCCTGACAGACCATTCACAATTTCTCTCTGTGTGAAACCTTATGTACTGGAAGAGGTGAGTGTGTTTGTGCATGAGTGAGTGAAAGGGGCGAATTGAGAGGGCGGAAGGAAAATGACTTCATGACCGTATGACAGGAATATATATTTTTGTATTTGTTCTAGATGACTTTTGCTGCCTTTTTGTGTCTCATGCATACAGTGCATGCATCACACTGTAGTCGCTTTCTCAGATTTATTTTGAGAGTGCCAGGAAATGCGAGTTGACATGGAGGTTGGCTTGGACAGAGCAGCATTACAGCGCTGATCTTTCTGACTAATTTCCTCTTGGCCTTTCCAGGTCATTGGATCCACAGTTCATTCAATTAGACATTTAGAAGTGTGTATTTGGACTCAACGTCTACATGATTGCATTCAGCATAATCTGCAGAAAAGGTTATCATAAAGCTACTGCATTTTCCATTTTAATGTTCATCCTCTTTTTTTAAGTAATTAATCCATCCATCCATCCATTGGCATCCACTTATCCAGGGTCGGGTCGCGGTGGCAGCAGGCCTAGCAGGCCGACCCAGGCTCCCCTCTCACCCGCAACACGTTCCAGCTCGTTCTGCGGGATCCCGAGGCGTTCGCAGGCCAGCTGGGAGATATAATCCCTCCAGCGTGTCCTGGGTCTTCCCCGGGGCCTCCTACCAGTTGGGCGTGCCTGGAAAACCTCTAACGGGAGGCATCCAGGAGGCATCCTGATTAGATGCCCGAACCACCTCAGATGACTCCTTTCGATATGAAGGAGTAGTGCCTCAACTCCAAGTTCCCTCCTGATGTCCGAGCTCCTTACCCTATCTCTAAGGCTGAGCCCAGCCACCCTACGGAGAAAACTCATTTCGGCCGCTTGTATCCTAGACCTCGTTCTTTCGGTCAAGACCCAGAGTTCGTGACCATAGGTGAGGGTCGGAACGTAGACCGCCCGGTAAATTGAGAGCTTTGCCTTCCGGCTCAGCTCCCTCTTCACCAAGACGGTCCGGTGCAGCGCCTGTTTCACTGCTGCAGCCGCACCGATCCGTCGGTCGATCTCCCGCTCCATCTTACCCTCACTCGTGAACAAGACCCCGAGATACTTGAAATCCTTCGCTTGCGGTAGGCACTGCGTCCCCACCTGGAGGGAGCAATCCGGCAGAGCACCATGGCCTCAGATTTGGAGGTGCTTACTCTCATCCCCGCCGCTTCACACTCAGCTGCAAATCGTCCCCAGTGAATGCTGGAGGTCATGGTCCGAAGATTCCAACAGGACCACATAGTCTGCGAACAGCAGAGAGGCGATCCCGAGACCCCCAAACCCGACATTCTCCTCCCCCCGGCTGCGCCTAGATATCCTGTCCATGAAAGTCACGAACAGGACCGGTGATAAAGGGCAGCCCTGGCGGAGGCCAACACCCACCGGGAACGCGTCTGACTTATTGCAGAGAATACGAACACAGCTCCCACTGCACTCGTACAGAGACCGGATGGCCCGTTGTAATGGGTCTGGCACCCCATACTCCCGCAGCACCCCCCACAAAAACCCCCGAGGTACCCGGTCGAAGGCCTTCTCCAAGTCCACAAAACACATGTAGACTGGTTGGGCAAACTCCCAGAACCCCTCCAGTAGTCTTGCGAGGGTAAAGAGCTGGTCCACTGTTCCACGACCGGGACGGAATCCGCACTGCTCCTCTTGAATCCGAGGTTCGACAATCGGTCGGAGCCTCCTTTCCAGCACCCTGGCATACACTTTCCCCGGGAGGCTGAGTAGTGTGATACCCCGATAATTCGAGCACACTCTCCGGTCCCCCTTTTTGAAAATGGGAACCACCACCCCGGTCTGCCAGTCCATGGGCACTGTTCCCGACCCCCATGCGACATTGAAAAGGCGTGTCAGCCAAGACAGCCCAACAACGTCCAGCGCCTTCAACATCTCAGGCCGGATCTCATGCACCCCCGGCGCCTTGCCACCAAGGAGCTTTTTGACTACCTTAGTGGCCTCTGCCAAGGATATGGATGCAACCCCCCCCCCAAAGTCCAACCTTTCTCCAGGAGCTTGGTTCCAGAGCCAGTGCTGTGCGTAGAGGTGAGGCCAACTATATCTAGCTGGTACCGCTCCACCTCCCGCACCAGCTCCAGCTCTTTCCCCGCTAGCAAGGTGACGTTCCACGTCCCTAGAGCTAGTCTATGCTGCCGGCGATCGGCTTGCCCAGGCCCCCTGCCCGGCCCGCCGCCCGGTCTACATAGCACCCGACCCCGATGCTTATCCCTGCGGGTGGTGGGTCCACAGGATGGCTGCTCCATGTTGTTTCTTCGGGCTGAGCCCGACCGGCCCGTCCACCAGATGCTCGCCTACGAGCTCCCCTCTTGGGTCTGGCTCCGGGAGGGTGCCCAGGTTTCCCTGGTCCGGGCGAGGTGGCTGTAGTCCGTGGGCTGCAATTCATCAGGGTTTTTTTAACCGCTCTTAGTCTGGGCTCTCCCCTAAGACCTGTTTATCTTGGGAGACCCTACTAGGGGCTGATGCCCTGGACAACATACCTCCCAGGATCACTGAGCCACTCAAACTCCTCCACCACGTTAAGGTGGCGATTCTCGGAGAAGCTACCTAGCTATCATAAAGCTACTGCATTTTCCATTTTAATTTTCATCCTCTTTTTTTAAGTAATTAATTATTTTCACAAATGAGCATCTCAAAGCTAAATTATACAATCAACATTTAATGTTCAAGCATGAGATTGAAGGAACCAACATACATCCAAGTATTACAGGAGTTGAAGAGGAATTGTGAGTTGTATTCATTTAATCAAACATTAAAACCAGGGTCATTGCAGACACACCTGACACACCATTCTAGTTTTTAATTGTTTTATTGAGTCATGTGACTTGTTGCGAGAAGACAACGGAGCAAATGTAAGTGAGAGTTGGAGTGAGACGTGCTGTTGTTGTCAGAGTGTGTTGTGTTGAAGTACAGAATGTGTAGCTTAGCATAATCTAAACTATTTTCAATGTTGAGTTTGACACTGTGGAAGTGACGTGAGATTTGAGAACAAGACTTCACCAAAAATAAGGCTAATCAAACATTCAAAATTAAGGCAGAATAAGACAGATCCCTGCCATTATTGGTGAATCGTATTGTGGAGAACCTGATCTACTGGGAACAGTGCAATCCGCCACTTAACTTATTTAACAAACATTTATTTGTTCCTCTTTTCTAAATCAATTGAGCATCCTAATTTGGCTTGTCAAAACTGCTTGTTGTAGTGGATATTTTGCAGTGCACTCTTGAGATTGCCAGTGAAGTCAACAATGTTTTGAATGGCCCTGACTGACCTGACTGAGTTCTTGAACCACAAACAGCTTCTCTTAACCTCCAGCTATGCCTTGTGTTTCTGCTCTTGTGAGCAAGTCTCCTTTTGACAATGCAGTGAATGTGGAAAATACAAGACTTCAGACTTTTTAGCCGAGAGTACTTGAATTTAAGAAGGTCTTATCCGAGTCATTTGTTTAACATTTAATTAACAATGTTGTGATTTAGAACTACTTTAACCACTCAATGGACTTAAATGCTGAGCATAAATTTATGTACAGCATTGATGCATATTTTCTAATTAATATGAAATATACTAATGTTCACTGTTTTCTCTTTTTTCCCCCTCCTTCCTCTCCATTCTATCTATTTTCCCTTTCTCTCCTATTTCTCTCTCCCTTGTTCCTCTTATTCTTTCTCTGTCCACAGAGAAGTGTGATGAGGCTCTAGCCTCTCCTCTGCCTCACACCGCCTTCACCAGCTCGTCTGTGTTCTCCAACGGCTATGCACCCGGATATGCCAAGCTCAACAGGAGAGGAGGTAGACACACACACACACACACAGACACACACACACACACACACACACACACACACACACACACACACACACACACACACACACACACACACATGATTGATATACAAATAGGGAAGTTCAAACGTGCATGCTGTCGAGAGAGAGAGAGAGTAAATCTACGAGTAAATATCTAGTTCAGGAATGTGTACATACATCCTTATTAATGATTTTACAGATGACACACTGAGAGGTAAATGTCCAGCCTGCATAGAGAGACAGGCTTGATTGTGCTGCACAGCTGCTCTCACCCTCCTCCTCCTCCATATCCCCTTCTTTTTCTCTCTCTCTCTCTATTTCCTTTTTTCTTCTTCTCTCCCTTCTGTCTCTCGGCTCCAGTCATTATCTCAGTGACTCAGACTGGAGCTCATTTCCACATCAGTCCACAGCAGACAGAGATAGGACCAGACAATTACACCCCTCTATGTTTATACAATTAATATTTTATACTTTTCCATCTAATGTAGTCACACCACAGCTGAGGCAACAGAGCTTAGAGTTGGCAAATAAACACAAGGTAAGCTGGTGTATTTAATCATATCAATAGAAATATTGCTGGGAGAGGACAGGACTGTTCCTCATTTAACAATGACACCCACCAGCAAGGGGCAAAGAAGGAAGAGAAGAAGGAAAGAAATAAAGACCAACTTGTCAATGACAGCATCAATGGATGAGTGTAAATACACAGCTTGCGCATTCTGTCCCCACATGCTTTTATTTATTCAATCTCCTCAAGGATGGAGGTCCTTGGGGAACATGTAATGGTTGAAGCATTTAAATCCAGTTCTCATGGATTGTTGTTGTACAGAAAAGCTACAGTAATATATAGATCCAGTGTTAAATGCACTTACACATGGTCTAAATAAGTTTGTCCCTCTAGCACCATATTTGTATTCTATTATTGAAGTAAAGCTGTCACTAAAGTTATTTATTTCTAAAATAGCTTCATCCTTGGACAAGTTTCATGAAATATGTCGATCAATCTGCTGATGTGTAGATGATGTCTCTTCATCAAGAACATGTTTTAGATAAGTTTGGGCTTAAAAAGAAGTGACGTTTTCTTACTTCTCAGAAAGAATTACAAGATGCATTATCCAGATTAAATGACTTGTTTAGGTGTATAATGGTTATATATCCAAAAGACATTGAACTGGTTCTGTACAGTTGAGCAGTGCATAATCTTATTGCAAAGATTAGAAATACTCAGCTATCTCCCTTTTCCAAAACCTGTCAATTGTGGCTTGTAATTAGGAGCCCAGCATGTTCTAGTGAGACCTAGTTCTACCACGTCTCCAAAGTGAGATGACATGACAATCAGAACCACCACTGTGATTAACTATGTTTTAGATTTTGACACAAGTGTACCAAAATGGATACATACTGTACCCAGGCAAGTGTCAGAGTAGCAGGGGGAATTAGGGAAAAGTATAAAGTTTCATCTCATCCTCTTGGTGTCCTCTACAGAACGACAATGTGTTTTTATGATGAGGTCATCACCTTGTTAGCATACAGCATCTGACAAGGGGGGAATATAAAATAAGATAAGTTCTGCACGGACGGATGATGAGGTTCAAAGAACATCCAAAGAAAAACTTCTTCACAAAGTTTAGAAATATGTGCGAAAATCAACTTCTTTTTTTCTTAAAACCAAATCTCATTTGATCTTCTGTGAAGGGAGATGCTGCTCAAAATTGAAATCAGCATTATTATTTCTTGTCAGTTTCTAACAGAATACAAAACACATGAACACAAAACAGAAACACAGACATCGTGGAACACAAACACAATCAAATCTAAATATACACGTCCAAACAGTGAAATATTTGCAGAAAACACTAGTGAATGAGACATGAACACTTTCGCAGAAACACTCTAAGGCACAAAAAAATTCGACATAACATTCCCCGGCCCACAGACATCTCAAAAGCAGCACTGTACCACACACTTGCCCATGTGTCAATGAAAACACAAACATCTACTGCAGCATGGAACTGCTCACATTCAACACCCATTTACATTCACAAAAACACAGGATCACAAACTCATGCCCACACAGTCATACTATAAAGAGGGGTCCCTCCAAGCAGCTACATTTGGCAGCCAAATGTGCCATCAGTGGCATGAGTGTGTGCTGATAAGCCAATCTTCCCTAATCTCCCACTGCTATGGAACAGGGGAGGCACAAAATCAATGGGACACACCACTCATATTAAGCTTGTGTTGTGGATGCTGACAGCTATTAGGGTTTTAGGCCATAGGCTTGTGTGTGTCCGGGTGCGTGCGTCTATATGTATCTTCGTTTCTGGGTGCACGCTCCTATGTCTATGTGTGTGTGTGTGTGTGTGTGTGTGTGTGTGTGTGGGTGAAAGAGAGAGAGAGAGAGAGAGGTAAAATGATGCCGTAACGATTTTCAGGCAGGCAGCTGTCTGCTGAGTGCCAGCCAGTCACCAGGCCCCTGGTCCCTACCCTGCTGGTTCATTTGACTGCTGGCACACACACACACACACACACACACACACACACACACACACACACACACACACACACACACACACACACACACGCACACACGCACACACGCACACACTCACACCCACACACTGTGCTCTCCATCCATGTATGTGTGTGTGTTTTTATATGAGAAACTTTGTTTTTAAGAGAGTATGTGTGCATGTGTGTATGAATACCTAAATAGGAATAAGCTTGTGCACATTACTTTATTTATGTGTATATTTGGAAGAAGGAGCTCACTAAATGCTCCGTGTCTGGCTCCTGAAACACATTCTTTAACTAACAGACTCATCATCATGATGCTAAATGCCCTTTATCTTTGTTTCGAAAACACAATCACTCACAAGCTGTTATTCTACGCTACATGTTGATTGTAAACTTACACCATAGCATCTTTTTAAGACCAGCTCCGTTTAATTGCCTCAGGCTTTTGAAGATAGAATAGATTGATGAAAACATTCTCCTTTGTTCTCTCTTTTACCCTCCCTCTCTCCATATGTTAATATCTAATTCTCACCATCCTTCTTTTTTTTGCTCTCTTTCTTTTTAATGGTGGTGAGTCCTCCCTACCTCTCACCATTAATCCTCTTCCTCTTCTCTCGCTCAAATGTACCACATCCCCCCCCCCCCCCTCATCGTCTCTCCTTAGTGCCAGTTCATGTATGAGACCCTGTTCATCTCAATAGTGTCAGACAGAGAGAAAGGTGGGCCCACTGTTGGAGCCAAAACCCTTTGGGCTATTTGCACGGAGAGAGGGAGGAAGAGTGAGCGAGAGAGCAGGATAGATGATGGAGATAGAGAGAGAGAGAGAAAAATGAGATGGCATCTAATGAAATGGAGAGACGGTTCCTTTCCTCACATTTCTTCAACTTCACCCAACCACATAGTATCACTTGGTTTGAAAATGGGTCACAGAACATGTTCAGCACTGAAATTAGCTTTTGTTTGACATAATGTTAAACTATGTTGTTAACTATAATTTTTTGAAATATCATTTGTATGTACTGTAATTCCTAATGAGTTCCTTAATGTTCTGAAAGTGTACTGCGGCAATTTAGTACAGACCTTAATGAAGCTAAGGCATTCGAGAGACATCTTAACGCAGGAATGGCCAAATGTAAGCTACAGAGGCCGGATATCTAATACCTAGTATGCATCAAGCTCCAAAAACTCTGGATCCTACACTTCCAATGATGCAAATCAATACCATCTATTATTTATGGACCTAGAAACACAGTTGTGCCAGAAAAGGTTTGAAAAACAGAAAAGTGATAAGCTCCATACAGCTTTTTAATAGTGACATAGTAACCACATTAGCTCCAAACGCAAGGCTCTGTTCAGTGCTGCCAGCCAGAGAGCGCTGCCCTGTGGATACAGGTTAAAATAGAGTAGGCATGGAGAGAGGAGGGGGTGTGAAGATGCAGAGAGAGGAGGTGAGGGAGGAACGCAAGACATGGAGAGGGTGAAAGAAGGCTGAAGAGTGAAAGCAGACTGAAATGGGCAAAAGCAACAATGTTAAAGCGATAAGCGATGAGCCATGCATGGGTGACAATTCAAGCTCAAATTGTTGAATGCTGAAATTCGATGAAGCAATCTCAAACTTCAAGTCTTGTGTAATCGCAAAAAAACTATTTCCATGTGGGTGCATTTTATTATCTCTGCCACCATGGAACTGCACCTGCTAATGTGTTATTTTGACATAGCCTTCATTCATGGAAATACTTGTCATGAAGTCGTTTGGGCTTTGGACCGAGCCAAGCACCTCCCAAAATAATGAATACCTTTTTTGTTTGTGAAGAAAGTGAAAGGGGAATGGGTGGACTGATTTTGTGTGTGTGCGTAAATATCCCTGCTGCTACGCGTGCATGGGGGCATATACTATGCATGCCCACGTTGCTGCACAGCACAGACATGGCCAAGCATGAGATTGGGCCGCTAATCACAAACACATGGCCAGTTATCTTTATATTCCATTTTCTTTTCTCCTCCTCCCTCTCTTTATCCATCTCCCTCTGTGTTTCTCTCTCCTCCACATCACATCCTTGTCTCCCCTTTCTCGCTCTCCATCTCATTTTCCCTCCATCCACTTTCTATTTTCTACAGTAACGCTCTCAATCCCACACTCCATTTTCTCAGCCTGTTCCCTCTTTCTTTGCAGACCTCATTATCTACTTTTTTTCTTCATTCACATTCCCACCTTAATACTTACTTTTCAAAGTTTCTCCAAAGTTTTAAACTCCCCCCCTCAACCCCCCTTATCCAAACAAAGAATGCCACAGTACTGCAGTACAACTGTGCTCTGACTTGCTGCACAATTAACCATATTGCCCCCCCCCCCTCCCCTTTATTATGCATTGCTTTTCACTCTGTGTCATCTGGCAAAGTTTTTTGATGTCTCTAGTCGTTGCAGTCATCCATCGATAATGTCGGTCCGCTCCTAATTAAATTACTTTGTCTTCATCCGCTCCCTTTGCTTCATGACAGAAAGATGAAGTACTAGCAGAGGGCTAACCAGCTGTTTTCTCTCTGCTCCCTTTTCCGGCGGCCCTAACATCTTAATTAATTAAGATACTTCTGTTAATGTGGTTGTGGTTGTTATGAAAAGAGGCAACTTTGATAAACATACTCTCATATGTTCTCTCGGGTCCTGCAACGCGGCAGACATAAAGGCAACACACCATGAGCCACCCGCATGCAGAGAACCAAATTTTGTAATGTGCGCGCGCCCACCCACACGCTCTCCCACACTGACAGTAAGACCTAGGAGAGATGTTCTCTTGTTTGATGCTCTGCTTTGCCACTGTCACTTTTGTCTGTGTGTCATGCCTGTCACCGGCTGCTCGTTACTCGTCCAAAATCACACTCTGTCTCCATTACTCACTCTCAGAACTCATGTCCTTCCTTCGGTGTCCTTTTTTTGTACTCTCTCACACATTTACTCTTCTTCACTTCCTATTTTGTTCCTGTTGCTGCTCTATCTTGCTCACTTGCTCTCTCTGCTTTTCTCCACTGTTCACTCTTTTCCTCTCATCTGACTCATTTTCTACCATCAGTACCGTAAAAGCCATTTAATGTATCCAGTAAGGCTGTTGAGTGAAACCTCCTACTTTCCATTTCCCTCCTGGGCTGGTAAAGTTTAAATCATCTTTGTAATCATCACACACGCATACACAGATATACGACCACGTAGGCCATTGTAGGTTCTGTGAAAAAAAAGAAAAATGTCAGATTAAAGTTGTAAATTTAGGAGATAAAAACTTGGATATTCCTTGCAATTAAAGTGGTAAATTTGCGAGAGATTAATCACAAATGTCCTTCTGTCAAGGAACCATATTGCTTCACTTTGTAAGGTTGGATCAACTTGCGTCTCTATGGTCAAATCACCAGATGGTAAAATGTACGCATTCACTCCCCAGGAGCAATGGACAACCCTGTGACTTGTCCAGTTAGGTGAGGTTTGATCAAACATCATAAAAAAACAAAAGGAAGGAGCCAACTCGACAGCCTAAGAAGCGATGAACAGAGGAGAGAGAAGTCGACTGAGACAGTGGAACACAGTTTGATTCAAAGCAACCAAAGGGAGCTTTCATACATTTACTCATGGGCTGGTCTAATGACCCATAGCCGAGGGTTTCTTGAACAGTGTGAACTGAGATATGTGAGATGTGACACAAGAAAAATATCTACACGGGTTGCATTAGCTGACCGTTTCAGAAGGCAGCCATTTTTGGCAATGGTTCCCACAGGGCATTTCCTGGTTTGATTATGTTCCACCGCCTTTGCTTAGTCAGCGCATTGCTGTTAGTGCATCCCCCAAATTGCCAAGAGGACTTTTTAGTGGCTCTTACTGTATGTTCATTGTTATTGGTTTTGATGTTCAATGTGCAATAACTGGCTTTGTGTGGTCCTTTGTTTGCAGCCTACAGAAACTGAACAATTGATAAAACCTGTGTGTGTGTGTGTGTGTATGTGTGTGTGTGTGTGTATGCATGTGTGGGCGTGCATGTATATACACACATATGTTTATACGCACTCTTATGTGTGCTTGTGTGTGAAAATATTTGTCACAATCAGTATAGTAGTAGATTACACTGAAACACATGCTCCGACTGTGCTACCACTGCAGGGTTATCTGTGTCATCACAGATAGCTTAAACCTTGTTGTGCAAGCTTGAAGAAACTCCAGCCATATTTTTTGGCCACGGTTGGCTCCTTTTATCTCAGAAGGAGTCTCTCTCTCTGAATTCCATTTGGCCAGTTCTGACCTGTGAAGGGCACCGCACAGGGACATTTTCACCAGGGTGGCTTTCAGGTAGCAGATTAATCTAATTTCTAACTTGCTGCTTGTTGGAAATTCCAGTGTCAGTGTTGCCACTAGAACTAGTCCCAATTTAAATGCATTATGTGGATATATTATAGAGCAGCCATAAGGGGATAGAGGTTTTATGAGACATTGTAGAATGGGTTGATAAATTGCTACGGTATATCATCAATACCAGTGAATTTCCCTCGTGTTCCTTTGTTCATTAAAGGATGTTCGATCTGTTTTACAGTGGCTGTTATTAATTATTGTTAATTTGCATTCATCCACTAACTGTTTAATTTATAAAACATCAAACAAATTATGATTTTCAAACTTTGAGTTATATTCAAATGATATGAAATAATGAGAAAACACTAAGTCCTCACATTTAGGAAGCTAATCCACTGAATATTTGATATTTTTGGTGGATTACACATAAAAAAAATGGTGCAAACTAAGCAATAAACCAGCACCATTTGATCTGGACAAAAAAAGTTTAGTTTTTTTTATTTCTTTTCTTTTCTCACTGTTTCATCCCTTCACTGAATGATTCAATGTAGACTTGCAATGTACTATACGACAAGGAATTTCTGTGTGTCTTTGGACTTATCCTTTGCATATCTCAAGAACCGTTCATCCGATCTACACGTTAAATATTCATAAACTTTGAATAAACAAGCGACAGCGCTCTCTGCAACAGCGGGGGGAGGCTCAGTGCTTTGCGAAGTGAGTCGAGCATGTTGGTTGCAGCAGGCCATTACAGGCAGAGGCTCATTGACTGCAGCCACAAAGTGCGTCTCGCCGCAATAATTGCAGTGTTCTGGGGCCGGAAGACGTGTTCATGTGTTTCAGGCGGGAATACATTATTTGTAAAATAAGGCAAACTGTCACAGGAGTCACAGAATTTGGCTGCAGGTATTCTCTGGCGGAAATTCACCGCTAAAGGTTTGACTATCCCCAACCTTTAGTTTGGCCGCACTCTGCTGCAGAATCAAACCGCCCAACACAACTTCCCATTGATATTGCATGACAGCTCGTCGTTGGCTGCAATTCACCGCTGCTTGCTGTGTTTCCGGCACTACGATCGAACTCTTCTTCACTTCCCTGAACTCAACGAGCGATTCTCGAGTCATTCTCGACAGTTGAGGGAGTGACGCTTCCCACGCTCATCATGTGCGCTTCCTATCCCCTGACCAGTAAGCTATCTGAACCTTAACTATTTGTCCTTCTGGATTGTCCATTCTAGCATCAACCCTCAACGATGCTACGCTCCGGGTGCCAAATCATCCTGAACAGGCATGTCCTGAATGTGAACGTCCTGAATGGGAACGTCCTGAACGGGCACTGCACTCGTGTTTGAAACAAGCACACACATATAAATTGATGCTCTAGCATCTATTATCCAGAAAACAACCTGTTATCAACAGCATTCTCAAGACTTTTGTCAGCTTCAATGGAGTAAAATATCATTGGCAGTGCTCCCCTAGTTTAGCCTCTTGTGCTTTCAATGCTTTGTTCTCTCCGTCTTCCTCTTGGATCATACTTATTCTCCATCCTTTGTCCTAATCTCTATCTCCTGATCTTTTTCTCTGTTACTTTCCTTTCTCCTTTTCTTCATCTCTTTCTCAAATGTGGTTTCTTTGACCTTCTCTGCTCCCCTGTTCTCTCCCCTATCCTCCTCCTGCTCCTCCTCTCCTCCCCGAACATCTGTGTGTGTGACAGGTGAGAGGACTGTGACAGTCCCCCGACGTTCCTCCCCTCCCATTTCTCCTCCCATTTTTTCCTGCCTTTTTCTGCGCTGATGCTCCTGTTCGCTCACAAGCACTCTCTCACCTTCCATCCCCCCACAGCCAGCCTCCTCCATCTCCACTTTATTCTGTCAACCTTTTCTCGCTTCTCCCCTTTCTCCCTCAGGCTTTCACCTTTCACTGCACCTCTGTTCTTTTTTTATATATATATATCACTCTTCACCCCATTTCTAACCTCTGTCAAGCTGCCCCTCCTCACCTCTCACCGCTCATCTGTTCCTCTTTTTCCAGCCCTATTCCTTCCTCTCCAATCTATGACAGCATCACTTTTCTGGCCGCTTCTTTATTTTGTTCCCCCACATCCTTTATTCGTGTCCCTTGTTCCTCCTCTGAACTCAAAACATTGGGCTCTGTAGCCCACAGCTCTCTTCTCTCATTGCTTTTTTTAGTCCGTCTTTCCAAATGCTTGCCATCACTTTTACGATCTTTTGAACCTTTTCCTCTCTCCACTTTTCAATCTATCTGTCTCTCTGTCATTCCTATCTGTTACTTCTAATAACCCTGTAACCCTAACATGCCTTCTACCCCATCTGTCCCCTTCAACCTTTTTTTTCCTATCCATTACTCTGTCCTTTCATATACACCTTAAAGCCATGTTCAGACCGACAGAAGCACTTTTTCAAAAAAGCAGTCTCCTCATTCATTTTGGTGAGACAGCGTCGTTGGGCTCCGTTACAGAAAGGCAGAGTTGTCCGTCAAATAAAGTTAAACCTGGCTGAACTTTTGATACAAAACACAATGCAACATCATCCAGCATTGCACGGAGCTGGTCAATTAAATAGTATGTTTTTTTTGTATATTACATCGTAACATGAATGCCTTAATTCTAATGTTTAGGGCTTGTCGAGACGGAAGATCAAATTATTGTTGCCCTGATACCTTTCCAGAGTTGTAAAATCCTCTCTCCTAGTTTTATGAACGGTTTTGCATCTGAAAAGTCTTCAAAATCGTAGGTGTATCGATTGCACTGAATGATGTCACTCTCTCACCTTTTCTCACATCATCAATACATCCATACTGTAACAGTTTGTTTACAAGACAACATGGAAGAAGACCTAGATGCAAACTTAGGCCAGAACGGTAACTATACTAGAAATAATGGTGGCAAACAGGCTTAGAGGCAGTATGTTCAAACAAAGGCAGCATGTAATTAACAAATCAACAGGACACGGCAGGCACAAGATGCAGGCAGGTACAGGGAAAGATGTACATACAGGGAGGACGGTCTGGAACATAAAGGCGTACATTCAATATCTGGCAGAAAGCCAGTTAGAGAGCAGGTATAAATACAGAGAGTGGCTCTTCAGGAATGAAAGACAGGTGTGCAGGATTCAGGTGACTGGGACTGGAGGGAGAATCCGGGGGCATCTGGTAGACGGGTGGTGAATAGAAGATTTGGAAAGTTCTCAAGCATTGCAGGGGCCCCGGAGGGGAAGTGAAGTGTGAAGTGGCTGAGGTGTAGAACAGGCACACAAAATGTCTGGTCATGATGTCACATGCCAATGCAGTCTTTTTTTGCAAATTTCAGTGGTTTGAGTTTGGTCACTCTGTCTGTAGCACTGCAGGGTCGACAATATTGGAGATTTGAAATGTGATACCTATCAACCAAAAAACGACCATTTAATTGACCTTGAACAATGTGCAAAAAATTGCCAACTGCTTGCTTTGTGTTTCTCAGTGACTGGTTTGACTCACTGCATGTAGACTGTGCAAATAAGCCTGCCATTAGCCGCCTATTTCAGATGGATTGTGATGGGTTTAAAGAAATACAAACAACTTATAGTGTTTTATTCCCTTTGTGTCCAAGTATGATCGGTTCAGCCAGGCCTTTCTCCAGCACTGGTACAGTGATAAAACGAAGGGTGAAGATAGGTTTGGCTATGCGAGACTACTCAGTGACGACAGGAGTAGGGACACACTGATACCAGTATCGGGTATGAAATCCGATACTGTGCTCATGTACTCGTGAAAATACAACTGCACCCGATACCGCTAGAGCAACGTGAAGTTAACCTCTTGCCAGTTGAGCCTAATAAGCCGCCCAGCTGCAACGATAACAACAAGTAGTCTCCAGTTCATACGTCAGGTAGAGTTAGCAGCCACACTGTTGCGTGCATTTTCATGGACACATGCAGACAATTTAGTCTCCACCGCATCATTTAGTTTAGCCTTAAGGTTATCACCTGTGTGTCTTCCTAGCATACTCTGTCATGTTTTCCGCCGGGGGATTGCAAACCTGGCATAGCTTTAGAGAGTCCGATCAAGAGAGAGAGCATGTGTTTGACAATGAGTATGAAGATAGCAGTAACATTACAGCAGTGAACATAGCAGTGTAGTGTATGTATAGTGTAAATGCTACAGCTCTCCAAGACCCGTGAGGAGATCCAAGCCGTGTTTTGCTTGTCGGCCTGCTGATGATTAAAGTGATGGAGGTTAGTCCTGAAGTTAGAAACAACTCTGGTGCACTTAAGGTGGACTGACCTTTAGAGTAGACCAGTTAGAATTGTTTTGCACTTAAGCAGTGTGAATATGAAGCAGGAGGTTGGATGAAGAACAGAACGGCAGGTCAGCCTGCCCTGGATGAAACCATTTTTGAAGAAATATAAGACAATTTTGCTTCTTGTATTTGACACCAAAATAGGTGTGTCAATAGAGTGATTGAGGTTACAGAAATGGAGCACTCACATTTTGGCTTAACTTTCAGAGGGACTGACACTGAAATATTTCAGCAGCATATCCACCTCTACAATGTACCACTATTATTCAGGAATTTGCAGTAACGGCCCCGTACATTGCACATATATTCTAACTGTTCCTCTCTCACTTCCTTCTATTGTCCTGAACTCTACCCATAACTTTCTGTTCCATGTCATTTGAACCCACTTGCAGTCTCATTCTCCGTTGATGTTGCCCCCTATCCAGTGTTGAATGGGTTCAGTTTATCTCTTTCTCCTAAATTACTCATCCTTTTCCCTCTGCTCCGTTCATCCTCCCCTCTTCACTTTTGGCCTCATCTATCACCTTCTTTACCATAACTACATTGCTTACTTTTTTCTGTCCTTTTTTTCATCCCATCCGCATGCTATCTACCAGAGCCATAAAAGCCTCTCTCATCACTCCCTCTTCTCCACACCTCATCCATCTCTGTTACTCGCCCTCGTTTCCATTTTTATGCCTCCTCCCTTTGCTTGTCACCCCCTCAACACACACCTTCTCATCATTCTTTTTGACACCCCATCCTCGATCTTGTTCATAGCGTCACACTGCCTTGGTCATTGTCCACTCAGCCTGCTTTCTTAATCTTTATTTTCTGTTTACTGTCTGTTTACGATCACTATCACCTTGCCCCTCCCAAACCCAATGCCTTACCCTACATCCCCTCCCCTTCACCCGTTTCTGATAGTGTTTTATCCCCACAAGGGAATGGCTTTGCTGCAACGTGTTTTTTGAGGTATTGACGTTTCCACTGATACGGGCCTGGTTATCTGTCAAGGCCGGGGCTGGAGTGTAATGGCTCTGTAATTGGATAAGATATAGGATTTTTGCCAGGGGGGGATACATCGCAAACTGCCTCACCCTCTATTTTATCATATGACTATCATCTTTCATGCCTCCTCCACTATACTTGGTGCTCCTCTCCCACTCCTTTGTACGTTATTGGTCTTACTATCTCTCTTTCTCTAACTTTGTCCACATGGTTATGTTTTTTCTCTCTCATTGTCATTTTTAAATCAGTCATTGTCCTTCACTTGTGCTTTCAGCCTGTCACTTTTTTATCTGTATTTGAGTCCTTTCAAAAATTCCATCAGAGAGAATCAAAGATGACGGCCATGACATGGCCAGTTCGCAGTCCATCCACCACCCACTCTTCCCGACAATCATTTCACAGTTGCATTCTGTCACAAGCTTGGCTGTTTGTTGCACTGATCAATTTTTGGTGCTTGGCGTGTGTGTGTGTGTGTGTGTGTGTGTGTGTGTGTGTGTGTGTGTGAGTGGCGGGCGTGCGTGCGTGCGTGTGTGCACTCGTCTCTCTGTCTGTTTTATGTACTCTAATGCTCTCGTCATGCATTGTTCTTGTATTTCTTCACTCTGGTTTGACTGCTCTCACAGTAGCCCACATGCCATGTTGGCATCATGTCTCGCTTTACTCTTACTTTCTAATGGCAGATGACATCAGGTTAGTGGAATCTGTCCAGCATTTTAATTTATTTTCTATCTTGCAGTTGCCTTGCTCTTTTGTTTCCACAACATTTAATCTAAGGCTCATTTAACCTGTGAGGTCTAGGGCAGAGCCATGAGGTTTGAGGCTTGCACAAGAACGCAGACTGCCACAGAGAGGATTACGACACAAACACAATCATCTATTCCAACAGTCGACACTGTAGCAATGGGAAAATAACATTGAAACGCTCTCCTTTAATCAATTTAGTCATTTTCTTCAAAAGCAATAGTTCACCTTGGTTGAATGTTTTCCACTTGTGCTCCCACCCTGTATAGGATAAACCTTCAACTTGGGAGCTGTGTTTTTGTACATATTGTCACCTAATTTCACTCTCAACATTTAGAGTATGTCCCTCTGCTTTTATTGTCCATTTTTGAGACAAAAATGATGCATGTTCCACTAGAGTTTAATATCAAGGATGCACATATGGAACCAGAACTTAGCTGGAAACAGTATGAAGTGGGTTCTATTCGTGTTGACAGTATTTACATTTCCCCTTATTTATATCTGTCTCGTTCCTGTTTCACTCTGTGTATGTTCTTTGTGATTAATATATATCATCAGTAACGTAAGTAATGTGCTCATTTTCAAATCATGGATTTCATTCTTGACCAATTGTATATCTGTGTTTGAACATATCTGTAGTTATGTGGATGACAGTGGACTCCACAGAATACATCAAATATATTATGTCTAGCATATTAATATTAAAATATTGCTGTGACAACAGGTAAATAACTAGATGGTACTGAAGAAGAGTTTATATACTATGCCAGTGTCAGTCTTGGAGCAAATGTCTGGGGTTGCTCTCTGCTGGACACTGACCATTAATAATAGGAAAGACTACTGTAACTCCACAGTCTCTTTTGGAAAATGTCATTATGGTGGAACCATGCTGGCCCTCTGCCCGTCTTGGACTCTAGAGCGTGTCTTCCTTGAACAGCAGTAACTCAGCCTGCATGTGCAGAAGGCAGTCTTTGCTAATAAGATATATTGAAGTAAAAAAAAAGTTTCTACTCTTTGCTACTATTTATTTAATCATACCAGGGGCAAGCCATTTTACTTCAGACAGAACGATACGGTCAAGGGATATAATATATCTGAAGACAAACTGACTTCCAACCCATTGTCACCAACTCTGCAGGTGCTGGTGGTTGGTCTCCTCTGGACAGCGACCACTACCAGTGGCTACAGGTGGACCTTGGTTCCAGAAAGCAGGTGAGCGCCATAGCAACACAGGGTCGCTACAGCAGCTCCGATTGGACAACGCGGTACCGTCTCCTCTACAGCGACACAGGAAGGAACTGGAAACCATATCACCAAGACGGCAACATTTGGGTGAGTGAACAAGAGAGTGTGTGAGTGTGTATGCGTTTGCAATGGCCACAGGTTTTAAGATAACAGTAGGACAATCAAAAACAGCTCTATAGCGTTACATTGTTGGGTAATAATTGTAGATAACCATATGTTCTGGGGGTGGGGAGGCATTATTTCTACTACTATTTTTTGTATTGTTACAATATTACTCAAGATGCATGTGTTAAAAGAACTGATCAAAAGGGAAATACTTTATGATAGAAGGAGATATCAAATGACACTACGCAAAATAGGAAGAAAAAAAAAATATGAAGGCTTCCTTTTCACACTTACGTAACCCAGAGCAGAAACCTTGTGAGATAGTGCCACTGCGTGGTGCACAAAGTCATCAATTGATTTGCTTAGTTTTAACCAAATGTAATATCTCAACCACAGCCCTTATTCAAGCACTGATGGGTTCTAGATTTAAAAATACAGACCCAACATTTTTGAATGAGCCTAGTTTATTCTTTAACATTGATGTGATCTCTGTGGCTATATTGTCTACTGTATTTCTCTTACTCCAAACAGACCTCTGTCACAGCACTTACCAAGCACTCGAGTTCGGCATCGTTGATCATTAGCTGACGGGTTAAAAGCCCACACTATTCAATGTTGGTGAAGAGCTACAGGTGATAACAGATGGGCTTTCAGCAAGACGAGAGGAGAAGAAAATAGCCCCGTCATGAATAATGTTGATACACTAAGCTAGTCAGCATTAATATAAAACCTGGAAGAGGGGCATTTTGCTTTTTTATCTCCACCGGTGGAGACATGCGTATTTCCTTTTCCCCCAGTCCATCTTATTCTTATCTGCTAGAAGACCATAAGGTATACCCTTTACTTTAATGGTCAGGGACTGCACATTAATTACCAATATTATGTAAATGTAACAGATTTCACAAAAAGGCATTAATCAAAAGGAAACACATAAAAAAAAACATGAAAATCATTTTACATGGAAATCAGTAAAAACAGATCATACGTACAGTATAAGCGTCTACGTTAGTGTGGCGGGGCCTTAAGGAGAAACTGAGGGAACCAACAACGCTTAAGAAACCTGAAGATATTGTTTTGAGAAATGATGAGGCGCAGATTTTTTACCGATATGAGACAGAGGTGTTTTGTAAAATTAATTTCAGGTTTTATTTAAGGAAGCAAAGTAAAATTTGCAGGGACAGGAGAAGGAAAGAATATTAATGGAGAAAATGAAAATTACTGGAAGAGATTAAAACTAATTATGTATTACATGTTATGCTAAAAAGACCGTACTAAAAACTCATAACTATCATAATCTCATATTCTAAAACATCCCTTCCAACATAAACTAAGCAAAATGGTGGACTTTAAGTTGAGGCCACTGGTGGGGAGACAGAGTGCTCAGGGGTGCTACCGGTACCCCCAACTAAGGTGTAATACAGCAATCCTCAACAGAAATGGTGCAGTTTGCACTCGTATCCCAGTGTTTGTACATGCATGCATAAGGTATAGGGACCTCACCACAGGTGCCTAGCCTCCCAACAATCACCTAAAGAAAAAGGGAACTAGTACCAAAAAGAATCAAGACAAACAAACTAACACAGTTGGTTTAACAATGTAAATTAAACAAAACGGCAAGGCAAACAACAGCAAAACAGCAGCAGGTGAACCTATAAATGAAAAACAGGGATTAACAGGGCTCACCTGCTGCAAAGTAATACAATTTAATGGTGTGACTACTTTTCACCTCATTTATGGGGTATTAACATATGGAGTCACTCATTGAAGACAACACAACAATGGAGTTTATAAAACAATTTACTGCCAACATGTCAGTCCAGAGTTAAAATAGGCAGCTGTGTTTCACAAAGGTTGGCATGCTAACTAATCACATCAAATACATACCCGTAACACAAAATACGAGCCACCAGAGAAAGGAGGACAAGGGCCAAAACAGAATGTGGTCATGCCAACAGGTGCCTTTTACAAGTTGGCCCTGATTAGAGAATTGTTTGGGGGAGGAGCCAGCCTGAGGGCTGCGTTCACAACACTACAACCTATGCTGGGGAGCATTCCCCACCTCATTAGACTGAAAAAAAAAGCTTTGAAAACACATGGAATAAACAGAAGCTGACCCTGTTGACCGCTGTTTCTGAAAGTTCACTACATATCTGATTATTATTAAGTAGTGAATCCGATAACTGAACATTTATTTTTCAAAATGCTAAAAAGAATTGAAAACAAAAGCCAAGCAGTTACACATCACCATGATAAGCATTTTTACTTATATGGGGTTAGCTGTCCTTATTACATAGAATTGTAGCTCAATGCTTACCCTCTCACCCACCACACTGACACACATATGGTCTGATCATGACATGAACATCCTACAGCTGAATATTTTAACATAAGCAAATCATTGGTGCAGCTTGTTGATTGTTAGGAAGTATTTACTGACAGACTTAATTCTGAGCAGAGTATCTTTTAATGACTCTTTTCTCTCAAATGTATTCATTAAACGCTGCCAGGCAATTCACACTGGTCAACCAATGTGTGGACAGTGAGCATATCCTCTTCTTCTAAGGTATAAAGCCTAAATAAAGATGAATGTGCGCCATCACACGTTCTGTATGAAAAGATCCGACATGTGAAGAATCTTGTTTACCAGACACAGAGTTAAAATCTCTAGTGGGTGGGTGTTTTCATACATGTTTGTTTTTTTGCATAAAGGCATTTTTCTTCTGTGGGTATTAAGCTGCATTCAGCCCCAAATAGCTTCATCATTATTCTCTCTTTTAGTACTGTTAGGACTGGATGCAGTGACAAATATGGATCAATTACAGTTGAAAGTAAATTAAGCTGTTGTTTTGGTGTGCAGCATCATAATTGTTTGCCGATCATTTATTCAGAAGTGTTTTCCTTCTGCCATTAACCCTGATTCATTGCCTCTAATATTTCTGCAAATACTCCAAAACACATTAATCTTGGATGTATTTGTAACTAAAGACAAGGTTTTTTTTTCTGTTTTGCCTCGATGTATGACATATATATTGCTTTTTTTATTTATTGCCAGTGTAATTCAAAATATTGCTTATGTAAACAAATACAGAGCCAATAATTTTAAGCTGGGCATATACCATCAATAACCCCCAGTGCAGTAACGAGCAAATCTGGAGCCATTTGTTTCTCTCTGTCTCTTGTCTTATTTGGAAGAGGCTTTGGGTTTGCAGCAATCTACGTGAGTGCACACAGACACACATACATGCGCAAAGCTAAAGATTAGACCTTTTTTTTGTGAATACGTCTGTTTGTGTGAAACTGGCGATAATTTCGGAGCTATCAGCCCTATTGATCAAAGGGACGAGTTGGGATGATAGGGCGCTTAAGCCAACTTAATGTTTCAGACACACACACACACTCACACATACACACATACACACTGCTACCATCAGGCCGTGTTTCAAGCCATTCAATCACATTCGGCTCAATCCCATTCACCGCTGGATGAGGTTCACACAGCGATCCCCAGAGAGAAAACCACCTGTCCTGCAGTCTTATGCATGAAGGTTCTATTCTGGCACATTTTGCCACCAATCATCGCCTGCGGTTACTCCACACTGATGGCTTAACTCTTTCACTGCCAAACTGAGAGGGCAACTTTCAGTCAAAGCAACAGTGTTGATGATACCTAAATTGCTGTGACTGTGAGTCACTGTGTAGGCCTGACAACTGCAGTGTTGGCTTTTCTTGAAAAATAATATTTTAATGCATTGCTAACGTACTAATGAGGACTCACAATGACAATGATGAATTACTGCGATGATTAACACTGGTCGAACAGAAGACAATGCCTAAGAGGCTGTCAATGCTTGCAAACTTGAATTAATCAGTTACACAATAATCATACTTGGGGGAGCAATCGTTGGCCGTAATGGAAGATGCATACAGTAAATGCAGAGTCGAGTTTTGAACCAAGAGTTTGCTATCGTGTAATGTGTTGATTAGCAGGTCCACCTCATTGTTGTATCTTGTGTTTTACCAGGATGCACATACACACTAGAACCGTAGTGAGGTGATACACAGTCCTGCCTGCTACAGAAGTTAGTTATAGAATCTGGTAGTAATGCACTTTAACAATATGCCTAAAGAGAAGAAGAGCTCGACAAGCAAATGCAAAGAATCAAGATTTAAATGTGTTGGTTAGACCTTAATGATACACATAATATGGTTTGCACTTTGGCAATAAATGGCAATATATCCAAATAAATTTAAAAAAAAAAGATTAATGGATTTACGTACTTACGTATCCTAAAAATCTTCACTCATAGACAGACATGCATTTTAGAAATTCGCTGCTCTCAATTTGTCACGTGACTGTCTTGGAAACCTTTCAAGTGATCATCTTGTCTTTTGTCAGTTTAAGTGTCAGACTTTGATCGACAATTACAGCATCATGATTTAACGTGTCTCAGCAGGAACATAAAAAGCTAAATGTAGTGTGTGGTGAATTCTGTGAAAGTGCAGGACAAAAAACATTGTTTGACTGCACATTAAAAACGCAATGAACCTAACAAACTAACAAACATTTGAAGTAACATTTTCCTCCCATACACTTGTTTACCATAACTCTTGTTCAGATAATGCCAGCAGGCCCTGTCAGAATGTTTATTAATGTGGATGAGAAGCTTGTAGCTGCAAGCACCCCAGGTCAGTTGACAGTAATGTATGTATTCAATAAACTAGCACAGTTCGTACCGCAAATCCTAAGCTGATCCAGGATCAAACTTAGACACATTAATAATGGTTTCTCACTGGACCAGTGAAACATGCTATATGTGATTTTTGGTTTTTGGACTATACTTAAATATGGCAAAAGTTCCTGCAACCCAAAACTTTCTCCATTTGGCTGGTTTCTATTCCATAATGTATTACGTCAACGTCTCTTTTTTATGTTACTTCTGTGTGTGCCTCTATGAGGTTTGTAGACAGCACAGGGTTGGTTTTTGTTGGTGTTAGGGGTTAGATGCTTCCAGATTATACCAGATAGGAGAAATAGTGCATCATATACAGATGCCTGTGCTTCACTCAAGCACTCTGTACTGTAAATGTCGTGTATCTATGTTGCTAATATTCATCAAGATATCTTGACACTTAACAGCAGTTACCTCAGAACAAAATAATGCATAGAGAAACTGGGATCTTTGAGATTAACTTGGAAACACATTACTGACCTTGTTATCTTGTCAACTGGCTGGGTAATCATTTTGGTTCCAGCTTGAAAAAAAAAAACAAGGCATAAGGAAAGTGAATTAGTTACCCAAAACACATATCATACAGTAGTATCACAATTATGGATCTACACATGTTGTAAGATTAACACTTCTATTTCCCAGTGTTTTTAGTTTCCTAGAAATAGGAATTTCACAGCTAGGTAGATGGCCATTTGTTGGAACTAGGTCACCTATGTAGTAAAAATGTGCAAAAAATGTGTGGTTTCTGGACTGAGAAACCGATTCCTGATTAAAAATGTACGGAGCGCTGTTCACAAGCCAGAATACTGAGGGAGCACAGCAGCAGACAGAAACTGACCACAGGGAAGTTTGTTGGTGTTTCCATCTTTGTGCACATGCCGTACAAACATCCCAGCTGTAAACTGCTTCGGAGCGAGCCACCTCAGCCACGGGGGCCTCTCTGTCGGCTGTGATTGTAACAAAGCTCCGCCTCCTTCGTCTCATTCCACAGCTCTATATTCTACTTTGTAACAGTTGCACCAAATATCTGATTCCAACTTTATTTCATGAAACCAGTTATTTTACAAATACACTGATAAGTGTCAGCTTGTCTGTGTCGCTAGCGAGGAAACAATATGGCGGCCCTGGAGTTTGGAGACTCCTAGCTGACTAACTTTGGAGACAAGTTTGCAAAGAATGAGGCACAGATTGTAGTCCAAAGCAAGTTTCTGCACTTGTACTGGAGTAAATGTATATACTAGCACCCTCACTTTTAAAGAACTGGAACTTGATTCATTTTTGTGTGATATTTTGCAGTCAGTTATAAGAAAGAAAAGATAGGAGAAGCATGAAAGCGCAACACTGACTTTTTGAACTTGAGTGATTTCCCTAGTTGTAAGATTTAAATCTTCTTGCATTTTTGCATCTGACTAAATACAGACATCAAGTGCCTCATACATTTCCATTTAGGCATTTGGCCGACACTTTTATCTAGAGGGCTTACATTAAGATGGAAGTAAGTGCACATTAGTGCAAGGGACCTCAAAGACACCACCAAAGCAAGGTGAACTAGTAGAAAAAAGTAGAAAAAGAGTGCTCAAAATATTTTGCATTTACTGTATGTATTAAAATGTTCATAAAGGAGGGGTGTATATGAAGGGAACTGGTCTGGAATTCAAACAAGTCTTGGCCTACAGTCTTTAGACTTACTCTTCTAATAGAATCTGTATTATTACGACTTATACTTTTTTAAAGTATGCATTTTTACGTATAACAAAAGACAATTTATAAGTGCCGTTTAGGTGCAATGGCAAACTACCATCTTACGGCTTTTGGAAGGTCCAATAGCTGGCGCTTGTGAAATTTTAGCATGAATTACAGACTTACAGAATACATTGGTAATGTCCATTTTTGAAACAGACTCATAGCTTCATCATCCCCAAGTATTCTTGGGTAGACCCCTGTGTTATGAAGGACCAAATACCTCACTCATAAATTAATATTCAGCTGGCGAATCTGTAGCCTGCTAAATGTCAGCTTGTAATTGAGTGATCGGGAGGAGTGCTACAGATCTCAGTGTGACCGTGCTGTAGTTTCACTTTGTATTTATTATGCTCTTTGTATTTGTTTCAATTATTGAATTTATCATAAAATGATATTTTTAAGCTCCACTTATGATGAGTCTGGCATGAACCATTTTCTTTTCCTTGTGAAGCCTCTGAATCAAAAGCATGTAGGTGTGAGTGGGAGAGAGAGAGAGAGAGAGAGAGAGAGAGAGAGAGAATGAAGTGTTGGCTTCGCTCTGATAGTATCAGGGGTTATAGGAGAGGTGGGGGATATTATGTAGAGACAAATATTTGACTAATTTCTGCAATAATTATAGCACAATCTAGCAGCAACTACATTCAGTACAACAGCTGTTAAGAAAAGCCTCCGATGTTTGAATAATGATAGCCTTTCATTAAGTCATCTCAAAATCATTTCAAACAGCCCAATATTACACCCAAACCTAGTGGTCTAAGTGGGGCTTCACATCAATGACATTAATTGCTTTTGCCATTAACACAAGAGAAACAAACAGCCATTGTTGATCTGTCGAAGTATTCGTGAATGCCTATTTTCTCACTTATTACGAAGTGTTCTGGAGAAAGGCCTCCATTACAAAATGTTATTTTAAAGATGCACACTCCATTCCACCATGCATTGTGGAACTTAAGCCAGTGACACTATGCAATGAGTTAAGTCGAAGATGGAGATGATCTTTAGCTTCGACCCAAACAGCAACTGGTACCAGCTGATAGGATTGATTGGGGAGGGGATCAAAGAAGATTATTTACGTCAGAGGAAATGAGGTGCACTCATTTGATATTAATGCAAGCTCTTTAAGAGGTTTAGCATTCTGTTTGATGTGTGTATTAATAGATATTATCTTAAAAAAGGCAACTAGGCACCCACATGCATTGAAAAGATGTTCATGCACACACAAGCATTCACTCACAGAAACTGCTGCTGACCAGCAGTCAGCTTCTCAAAGGAATTATTACATCCAGAATTAAAGTCCAACATGTTTGAACTTTATTAGACCACAGAGGAACGCATTGCTCGCAGTCATGAATATGACTTTTACGGCTTTTTTTGTTCATCTACATTGATATGAAGTCTCTTCTAACTTTCAGCTCTGTATCTTGATCCGCTGCAGTGACTTCACAGGCCTTGAACGTCAGCCTCTTTAATGTCGCTTCACTCCATTGCAGATAAGAGTTGTATGGAAATTAAAAATTGCTGAGTGTGAATAACGAGGATGATGAATTGAATCAGATAGTGAGGACACTTCCCAGTGAGCCATGGAAGTCTCCTGTGCTACAGCTTGAGCGGCTGCTATGAAAATGTAATAGTACACAGTCATGAACATGAACATTGTACTTTTGTGACGGTGGACAAGACATGGCACTGAAAATTACACCTTTCCCATTTTATAGCAACAGTCCACAGGTGGTGCCATGATAATCACTTAAAATTATAGTTTTTTTATATTTGTATTATTTGTCCACAAGACTGTTGGCGATGAGTTGCATCTGTCTGCCTCATTTTACGAAATAGAACTTCCCTCTTTCAAATTGGTTCTCGTGGGTCCGACAACGTCAAAGCTCCGGGTGAGTTGGCGGTGTTCTGCTCAAGGGGGAGTCGAACATGAATGAGTGAATATGCTGGCTCCCTCAAACATCATGTCAAAACACACATACACTCACAAATAATGAGTTGTTAGCGGGCGCAGACGCGTGCACGTACACAAACACTGCGACATACACTGCATGTGGTGTGTGAGGTTTCATAGCAGAGCCAGGGAGGCAGTCTTCACTTCATCAGTGTTGGTCCCTGGTGAGCAGAGGGGAGAGAGGGTGCCAAATGTTCACAGCCTGAGTAATGGGCTCTTAAGTTCTATTCTTTCCCTTTGAGTGTGTGTGTGTGTGTGCGTGTGTGTGTGTGTGTGTGTGTGTGTGTGTGTGCGTGCATGCGTGCGTGCGTGCGCACGTGTGTGTGTGTGTGTCTGTCTGACTCTCTGTAAAATGTAATTCAGTGCAGAAGAATATTTTGCACACTAAAGATAATTTTGTGAAGTTATATGGGGGAAAAAAATTGATGATGGTATGATCCTTAAACTTTTTTTTTTTTTTTTGATGGAGGCCTTTCTTTCTTTCAGTTACTCCACAGTAATTAATGATCCCAAATGGAAGTGTAAAGAAAAGTATTAGCATGACATTTTCTGGAAGTGTTCCTCATTTTTCAGCTAATAATATTATGTGAAGCAAAGAAAAGGATTGCAGTTCCCTTTGTCACCAGCTCTTCAGGAGCTCCTTTTAGCAGGTGAGAGCAGTTAATGAGAAACTGAACTGAATAGCAGTGATTTGGCACATGGCTGGAACGGACACAAAGGGTTGTGATAATGTCCCAGCTCCAAATAGAACATTGGAAACACCTTGCTTGCGCAAATAAAAACATGTATTAAAGTATTTGATGCAAATCATCAAAAGTGTACAGAGCAAAAGATGGACATGAAGTAAAATTATTATAATGAAACATGCAGATGTGCTGTGCAGTTCAAGTTCAGTTTTTTTTTTTTTTTTTCTCAGATAGCATTGAAGAGTGTTGGGGGAATACTGTAGAAATGAGGAGAGGAGACAGGATAACAGGAGACCTGAAGTGAACTCTCCACTATCATAGGCAGCATGATGATCAAAAGCTAATAGATACATATGAAACTGAGGAGGATATGCATGTCCATAATATAACAGTAATTAGAAGAAATTACGTATTTCAGAATAATGCCTTTATTATTAGCAACAAATTGTCAGGGATGAGGAGGGCAACCAATCAATACTATTCATTTATATTTTTTTAAACAATCGAATCACAAAAAAAGGATAAAGTGCAGGTCAAGTTCCTTATTCAGCCCGACTGAAACTTTTGACCCAGATCAAAAGTCCATTTAGCTTCTGCCTGCAGCAGAACTTGGTTGTGGTCCTCACCCCTGATGGGAGGCTTGATTGACTGTGTAGCTCAGACATTTTACTCTGTGTCAATAAGTATTTAGCCAGAGGAGATGAAGAATCTCTCCCACTGTGGCAGCTTTTTGTGTTCAATGAGTCCTGTTCCCATTCGCTGTATTTTTTTACCCACATTGTCTCAAGCAAGGCAGATGAATAATATAAAGCCACCCATGGGAGGCTCAATCAGATATTTAAGTTAGAATATGTTCTACTTTTGGGATTCATAAACGGCTATAGTTTGTTGGAAAGAGCGCAGACGAAGCTTGTGTAATGGGCGTTGAAGTGCTATTTTGTAGTGGTAGATGAGAATTGATCACAGCAGTCTCTGAGGTTGGTGTTACATTTAAGAGGTTCACTGTTTTTTTTCTCTGAAAACATCATGCAATTTGCAACACTTCACCCCATCAGCCATTTTTCTTAAAAAAGCCTGTGCTGTAGGCATTCACTCACAGTCTCATGTGACTTTTGTCCCTGCACTTGTTGACGAGAAACAAAAGATTATTCTATTCTACTTTAAAATGTTAAGATTCATGACTTAAATTTATCATTACTACAGTTTGCCCTGTCTTGGCACAGTAGAGGCCCATACCAGCGCAAACACAACCACCCACAGGGCTTCACAGAAACACAAATTTCTCTATGGTCCTTCTGTTTTGTCCTGTACACTTGTCGATAAAAACAAAAGACCAGACCAGGCCGGACTGATTTCCCCTGCCTCTGTTAGGAAGGAGCACACACACCCATGCACACACATGCACACACAATGGCCCTTACTCTGGGCTGGTCGAACAAAGCGTCCAGCAGCAACAAGAAAACATCAGAAAATAGCTTTCACTTGTTGTTTGTCAGTATCTGGAGATCTGTTCTCTAGAAAGGCCTGTCTCTGGCTGTCAAAACAGAGACACACAAACACATACATACACTCACACTCACACACGATAGGTATTCACTGACACGCGCACACAGACACACACAGGTAGAAATGACAGATGCACGTTCAGGAAATGAAAAACATGCATCCATGGAGAATAAGTAAGTAACTGAGGTGAAGAAGGAGGGAAAGCTGCTCAGCAAGTAGATGATGGGGGTGTGTGTGTGTGTGTGTGTGTGTGTGTGTGTGTGTGTGTGTGTGTGTGTGTGTGTGTGTGTGTGTGTGTGGGCCCGGGTTTGTGTATGGGCACCAGCATGCCAACATGCATGATTATCTGAACATGTCGAGTGATGTGTGTTTGTGTGAGACAGGGCAGACCACAAGGGTATTTGTTGACCAGCTGTAGTAAAGTGATTGGCTTGTTGTTTCTTGAATGACAGCAGCCCTGGTGTTCCAAATGGCCAACAAGGAAACCGGCTGGCTCTCAGCATCCCTCATTATTTTTGTTTTCCAAGTTTCCTCCACTGATCTCATGGATTGCTTAAATCACGTGACAGCTCTGCTTTGTTTTGATTCTCATCCAAGGTTTTCTCACTAACTTAGCTTATTTTATACTTTTAAAACACAGCATGTTCATTTTTTAATATTCTTAAACTTTATGCCCATCTTCATAGGAGTATAAAAAATTTGAGTAAATATTTTTCGGTTTAAATCTACTAAGAATTCCCAAGTGCACCATGCTCTTTTCTTTTTTAAGAAATACTGCGGTACATTTAAAAGTAGTTTAATGAACCTAGCATGAATACACATCAATCTTAGGTTAAAAAAAATATGTGGAAAGAAACACACAAATCCATATAAGCATGTGTACACACATACACAGACATACACTGGGTGAAATCTGAAAGTTGCCTCGGGTACTTTGTGGCCTTTGTTGCCATAAATTGCCTCAGTTCTTGATTAAGCTAAACGTCAAAGTGTCTAAGCTCTTAAGTTGCCGAACACTTACACACACATTCACCGACATAAACGGACACACATACACACTATATGAAGTGACACACAAGCACCCCCAAATTCCCAATTACTCATTGGATGCCGGTTAATGATTGGACTTTGGAGGAGAGGGAATTAAATGGTTGACTAAGCAGACTTTTGCAAGGCGTTCAGCATCCACAACGTTTTCCTCATCTTTATCCTCCTCCTCTTCCTCTTTTCCCTATCCTACCTTCTACCCTCTGCTCTGCATAGTAATGCCTTTGAATTGAGCTGTTCATTCAGCCAAGCACAGATAAGTGCCGTATAGCGGCAAGAACACAATAGAGAAATAAAAGAAGGAAGCTGGATATTGGGGATGGAGCTTTTGGGTTGAGCTGGAAAATGGTTTTGTTCTCTCTTCCTTTCTATCGCTTATACCTTGACGGGCAAGGAGAGGAAAGTGTCAGCTGGACAAAAAGAAGTAAAGTCTTAGACACGCAGTCAGCTAAATCCTCCGTAGATATACAGTATTCAGAGTTTTTTATTATTATTTCATTTCCAACTGTGAAATAAGCTTATGGGTGATATCAGGTTTTAACGCTGCAGAAAAGTTTAAATGGCAAGGTGGTGTGTGGGCAGTCGTGTGTATGTGTGCATATGTGCTCCACGTGTGCATGCAAATTGATACATTTGTGCTTTTTGTGCTTCAAAACCTGAGCCAGGACCACAGGCATTTTGGAAACTGAATAGTAAAGGACACACGCGCAATAGAGAGCGCAGGATGTGAGGGAGGATTTAGCATTTGACAGAAAAAGAGACTAAAGAGACGAGTTTGAGAGAAAATCTGAGAAATGTACCAACGACTCCACAGAGTGGTAGTAGCGCCAGTGGTGAGAGGAATATTTCATTTTTGAGGACATCTTTGACAATTTATTTGATTTCAGAAGCTGTTTTAATGTCTTGGTACATATATTAAAATGTGAACTTATATTAGCTCAGCTGCAGCTCTGAGGACTCTCTGCCTTATAGCCTTGTCTTAGGTAAAGATGTGTCTATTTAGCCCTTATTGTTCACAGACCTCATCACCGGCTCGGCCTTCTTTATGTTGCCCCCCCATTGTCCAGCCTTCAGTTCCTGAAGTGTTGAGCGGCACATAGGGCAGAGACAGAATATCACGGCGTTTTAGCTGCTGTGTCACAGTTGGTCCCTCTTCCGCTAACACAGTTTTACAGGAAGTGGCGAGGAAGTGGCGAGGCGACTGAACATTTACTGAAAGCATGGCTAGGAGACTGAGACTGGGTCTATCTCTCCAGTTCTGCAGCGCCCTCCCAGGGGAAGATAGATTACCTCTCATTAGAGATCTAGGCCATGTTACAGATACAGGCTGCGTCTGTTGTCCCCACTCACAACAGATGGGAAGAGTTTTACTCCTTCGTACTTTATGGTTCCCAAGAAGGTGAAGGAGTTGAGACTCGTTGTGGATATTGGCATCCTTTCTGTATGCTAATCGAGCAGTTACTGGAACTGGTTCAGCGGGGTGATCTGTTCACCACCGTTTGCACATACTTTCATTTTGAGGTGGCTCCGATTCACAGGGAATTCTTTTGTTTCGCCTTCCTTAACCTAAGTGTACAATAAGCTGGCTATTCCCTGGCCTTCAGCAAGTCACTTAACCCAGAACTTTAGGACCTGTGCACCTGCAGAGACTAGAAGCTGCAGTTAAAGTATACTGAAGGGCTCCCTGCTGAGTCATGTGGAGCTGTGTGAATTTGAAGCAGGGTGCTAATAAAAAAGCGTGTGTTTGTGGTCTCGCTTAACCTTTCCTGGATAAATAAAGATTAAAAATGAAAGTGAGGGAAAGGCACAGAGGATATAGAAGCACTGTTCACCCCATGTCTCTCCCCTGCCACAGTAGAAGTACAGTGGCTCTGAGCTTAGGGTGAACTCTTGACCATCTCCTTCTTTGCAGATAGCATATCTTCAGGGGTACATATGGGTCACTGAGGAGTCAGCTCAAAGCAGACTGACTAAGCAGAGCTTTTCTGCCTCCACCCTCATCCACTGCCCTGCCCACTTCATGTCTTATCTAGAATAACACATGGCTGTCTAGTGTCTTGCTCTCGTCAAGTTACCTGCTCGGCTTTTAATGATGCTTCTCCCAAATGGTCCGTGCTTGCTGTTTAGTGCATATGTGTGTAGAAGAAAAGCAGGGGGAACATGGTGGATGTGTGTATGGTTGCTGCAGAGAGGAGGAGAAAGTAGAGAAGTGAAAATAGTTCAGGGACTGCGGTGAGGTGGATTAGTGGGTGGTTCGAGGTTCTCCCCATCATGTGTCAGGTCAAGTGAAGGAAGAGACACAGAGCGGGAGGAGCAGAGGGGAGGAGGAAAGAAGGAAGAAAATGAGAAGAAAGGTGTCGAACGAAGGGATGTGTTTAACTGTGCATTTCCTTTTAACTTTTGTCAGTATCTGAGGTTTCTGCAATGCTGTGAAACAAGTGGGTTTGCTCTGTTTTGTCCCTTGTTTCTTCTGTGTGAACAAAAAGGCAAACATACTACATGTACATATTTGACTACCCCTCTCAAACAAGATTGCTTCACCAAATAGGTCAGTGTAAAATGTATCACAGCAAAGCAGAAATGAAGAAAGAGTGATAATCAAATCACAACCAGAATGAATTCCTTGGAATTAAGCTCTGCCTCTGCTGACAATTTTTTTGAGAGGCCACAGCTAATGTTTTTCTTTTAGGCCATTACATTTCAAAAGAAATGACAAACTGCCAAACGTAGCCTGCTGTCCTCAAATCCAAACCACTTTATTGTTGCAGCCTTCCTGTTATTTGCTGACTATGGTGAATTGCTGCCATCCTGCCCTTTTAAAGATTAGTGTTTGGATGTGATTTTACACAAGAACCAAAAAGAAAACGTTTGATCTTCTGTCTCATATACTTTATTGCATGTGCAGAGTTAGGTAAATAAATCAACAGACTAATCTTCTTTTCTTTGAAGGCAATAAAGTATGTTGTTTTTCTAGAGGCTGAGATCTCAGAGACTGCATTAAAAGAATGTGTTGAACGCAGTGCTAATATGACAAGGAACTGTAAACCTCATCAGTCACTCGCCCCTGTGGAGCTTTTGGGACCCAGAAATCAGCCTAAATATGAAATGATGTGAACAGGGACTTTCTTACATCCACTCCGAGCTGAATACAATATGCAATTTCCTCTTCAAATCCCCTGCAGTCAGATTGTCTTATGGGGGGCTTATTAGATATGTAGACTCGTAATTATTTTGTATGTTTTGTGAGTGTGCATCTTTAGGGCAGGATGTGGGGAATGGAACAAATACTCTTGCTCCTAGTCTCAAAGCTGCTTGTTTGACTGCAGGCTTGTGGCTTTGATGTATTTAATTTCATTGTGTGTGTGTGTTTTGTGTGTGTGTGTGTGTGTGTGTGTGTGTGTGTGTGTCTGTGTGCGTGTGTGTGCATGCGTGCGTGCGTGTGTGTTTGTCTTCACAGGCCTTCTCCGGGAACTCCAACTCAGAGAGCTCAGTTCGCCACGAGCTGCAGCAGGGAATCGTGGCACGCTTCCTGAGGCTCGTCCCGCTGGACTGGAGCGAGGAGGGACGGATTGGTCTGCGCATAGAAGTTTATGGCTGCTCCTACTGTGAGTGGAGACAAACATACACACACACACACACTCACACACACACACACACACACACACACACACACACACACACAAACACACATACACACACACACACACACATTCAACTTGTAACAAAACATATTCAGGTACTGAAATATGCAGAGCACAGTTTCAGGCGGACAGACACACAGATGCACACACACTTGGACACTGTCTCTCGCTTTCTAACAAATGAATCATCCAGGGAACTGACTCTCTCGCAGCCCCTTTGCTCTCATCCTATTAAAGGCTGCCAAATTGATTTTGATAACAAATTTCAATTAAGGCTCTGCATAAATTACTGTTATAAGTGACACACGTACATCTTTCATTCCGGAGAATGCACTTCACTGTGTGTGGATATGGTCCTGAGTGTGTGTGTGCGCGCACGTGTGTGTGTGTGAACACAAGGGCATGTATTGCATTCAAGTCAGCCCTCATCCCTTTGATTATATTTCCCTTGTTTCATTTCCTTCCCACGTTAAAAGAAAAGCAAGTCAGTAATGATAAAGATGACAAGATGTGGTACTCACACAGAGAGAGTGAGAGATGCATAACGCATGCACAGATGCACAGAACAATAAAACACAGAAATCCAGCCCACTCTGAGTTTATATCCATCACCTGTCCCCTCCAACAAAACACTCCTGCACTCACAAACAACTTTGACAGGGAAATAATTCACTTCTAATACACATGACTGCTTTTGTGCTTAGGTAAAGTCAAGTTGTTGCTGTTGCTGTTTTTAACTGGAATAGCTTCTTCCCGTGTATTCTCTAACAGTGTAAGTCTCACTGATCTTAAGTTGGACTCTAAAAATGGTAAAAAATGGTAACATCTGCGTTGTTATTTGAAAGCATAGTTTGGATGTTTTGAAGTGGGACTGTGTGAGGTACAAAGTCAGTTTATTGCAGACAGTAGACAATAGATGGCACAATCCCAGCTTGGAGAAGCAGACAGGACACTCAATGTTTGCTACATTATTTTGCTCTTGTCTGGTCTACTCTAGTCTGCTTCTCCAAGCTGGGTGTGTGCCAATCGCCATCTACTTTATGTATTACACTGACTAAAGATAAGTATCTCATACAAGCACACAGTTTTAGTATAAGCCACGTCAACTTTAAATAGTGTCTTGTAGGTTCAGCATAATACTGCTGTTATTCTTTGCCTTTTGGTGACAATTAAGAAGGTATAGAGAAGATATTTTTTAACGGTTTCCAAAAGTAGGGTAACACCTTGAGGCAGGTAGCAATCATTACAGGGCCTGCACAGGTTCTTTCATAATTGATGAGCATTATTTACTTTTCCAAATACAGTATAGCATGGAAACATTCAAGTATAACACAACCAGATATATTTCTCAACTTTAGAGAAAGAAATGTCGGAACAATCAATAGCTTACACAACGTCAAGTCAAGCTGGGTGTCAAGCACCAGCGGGTTTGTGAGTTGTAAACAACATTTTTGCAGGACTAAGAAACAAACCTGAAAAACAGTATATACTATTTATATACAAGCTTTCTTTTTAGAAATGGATAGAAGTTGTCTATAAATTTAGAGTTTGATCCAATTTGGCTTATTAACACAGTCTGTTTGTCACTACTGTAGCTAGCTAAATGTGAAAGTAAGTACTTAGACTCAATGAAGACTAGATTTGATGTAGATATGATTTATATTTTGCAGCTTTTCCACCAACTTGTCAATTGACTTCAAACAGTGTGTCATATACAGTATTAAAATGGTTTATGCAAACAATCTGTTTGAATGAAATATTAACTGGTTGTAATTTCCATTTGAATACAAAGCGGGTTTGTGTATTCAAAATGTCATCTCTTTTCTGTTTCTTTTGCTGTCCAAGCATTGATAATTCAAAAGAGGTTTTATTACTTAAAATCATACTCTACCCAATTACAGCTGTCGTTTCTCCTTCACCCAGTCATATACCAAAGAATAAGAGATACAGCACAACAGAATCTATGCCCTCCAAAATCCCCCAATATACACAACAGTAGAATGAGACTATGGTATAGTAAAATATGGGCATTATAGAGAATGAGTTTCACTTTTTCCTACCTCCACAACCACTACCATAGACGTGACCTTAGCCAGCATCTGCTCCAGTGGAGCGGCTCATGGGCCAGTAGGGGAACACTGCGATTATGCTTAACTCCCGGATGTAAATGGATTTCAGCTGTGTGAAATAACTCATGATGAAATAGATCATGTGTGCACTATCTAGCCCTGGGGCCTCGTTACAGAAAAAATATCCTAACTGCTTGTCCTATCTTAACTTAAGTTTCAAAGATAGGAAAAATGCTATTTTCCTATTCCAGAATTGGCTCATGGTCAGGGCTGTGTCCTATCCTATCTAAGACCTCTTTTCTTATCTTAACTTAAGAAATCCTAACTATAACTGTAAATTAGATTTTTCAACCGGCAATGGTCCTGTTATGCCTGTATCTATTTCAGAATGTTTGCAACTGCCTGTATCCTTGATTAGAATCGGCCAGTAGGCTACATGAGATAGACAAGCCATAATATCAACAGCTCTCACTAGCTAGCTAACTTTCAAAAAAAGATGGACATTCAGTTTTCGATACGAGGAGTCAGAAGCACTAATCGTGTCGGTCAAGGAGAGGAAACCCCACATTTCTTTATGGATTATTTGACTTTATAGTCAATATAAATACCCATTAACACAGTCTGGGAAATTTAAAGCGTCATCATTGAGTAGCCTTCCAAGCATTATAGTTCAACGTTCATGTTCCCCATCTTCATTTGTCATTGCCGTACAGACCTAACAACCATGCTGCTGCAATTTCTACCAGTTATTTTGAATAAAGTACAGGGTTTATGACTCAGGATTCCTAACTTGGGAAATCCTTAAATTAGGACTGTTCTGTAAAAACTAGATTTTACGATATTCTACGACAAGATAGATATCCTAAATGCAGCTAGGAGAAACAACGACACAATTTAAAGAACATATTGTTTTTCAGGGCCAAATAAGCACAAAGAATTGAACACGCTGACAGAAAGAAACACATAATACATACACAAACTCAGATATCAGTGATGAGAGAGAGAAGAGAGAGAGATATAGATAGAGAGAGCGAGAGAGAGAGCGAGAGAGAGAGAGAGAGAGAGAGAGAGAGAGAGAGTTGCTTGTACTCACACACCACACTCCACCTGGTCAGGTGTGTCTTTCAGAGTTGTTTGTCAGCTGTGATTTAATGCCCACAGTGCTTTCTCATGATTACGCTGTCACTGGTCCTTCCTTCAGCATTCAGTCAGAAAATGAGAACTCGCACATTTGTCTGTTCATCTACCCACCCTTCACTCCCCAACTCTCCAGTTCTCTTAGAATCAACTTCTCCTAAATTTTATTTTCCTCCCTCCCAATCTAAAGATGAAAGAGTAAAGTGCTGGGCAACGGCAAGAAAAAAAGAGGAGGAAAGAAGAAAGCACAAAAGAGAATTAGTAGGAGGAGAAGGAGGCAGATAAATATAGATGTAATGTTCCCAGCATAATCACCAAATATGTTGGTCGTAAATGATAATTCTGGGTTTTGAAAATGTATGATAATTAAATGCAATAGCATATTATGACTCATCTAGGACTATGCAATGAAAGGCTGTGTGTGTATGTGTCTATGCCAGAGCTAGAGGGTATAAAGAAGTCGTGAGCCACCATGCTGTGGAATTTACGTGCTCATTTCCATTTTGATTAACATAGGATCAACAGAAAATCAATTATTTCATAGATGAGTCAGGAAATAGTAGCGCCAGTATGTGAGAGAAAGGGAGGTGGGACGGAAACAGAGTACAAATTAAATTTTCTACACAAACCAATCACTCTCATGCAAGTAGAATTTCAAATGAATGCAACCATATCATATCTGACTTCAACCTGTGGCCGTTATGCCAACAATACTCTAAATCTGCTGTCAGGATGATGTATCACCATCATTATCTGTTGAGTCCAAGAAATGTACTTATGTAGATTTGTTTATTGTTAGCATCTATTTATGGAGCAGGACTGAGGCCAAACACAAACGAACAAAAAAACATCATTGTAGCCTTCAGGCTCTGGCGTGTAATAAGTATAGGAGAAACAGGGGAGTACATACAGCATTACAGTTTAGGACTGAGGCACACATTTATTTTCATTATGGATAAACATATTGACTATTATTTTTATCATTTGTTTTATCATGTAATCTATAGAATATAAAAAGCATCGAGCAAATTTATACCAGAGCATAAAGTAAATCTAATATTAGATTATTGTGTCTTACCAACAGTCACAAATGCAAATACACATTTTCCAATTATATGAAAAGCACCCAAATCCATTAGCTTAGTAAAGGCTGGTCATACTGTGAGTGACCTGCTTTTGTGCTCGCAGCCATCTAATTTGCTGCTTGCCCAATGACACATGTTGCCATGGATACAATTTAACATGCCAGTTAAGTGCACCTTCAATTTGCCCTGACATGACACAGGTGTTTTCTCTGCGGTATTGCTTTACATTGGCTGATTTCAATTTTTTTGGGGGTTTTGTTGTGAATAACACAATCAAGCATTTATCTAAAGTGACACATTGAATAGACATTCAATGTGAAGGACAACATGTGTTGTAAATATGTAGTAATCTATGATATTTTGCCACTTGAAGTGGATAATGACTGCTAATATATAGTGTAATCATTTAGATTCCAATAGTTCCTTCCATTAGATTACATTTTTTTCCTATGCAATACCTCACTTAATAAACGTTAAGTGACATTTTTTTGGGGGCATTGGCAAATCATCAACAACCATAAAACAGTTTTTGCTGTGTAGCACTACACACCACACCCACCCACCATTGTGCAGGAACATCAACTTCTAATTTTCATATTGTGATGAATAATAACTTCCAAATGAAATGTATTTGAAGATTATATTGGCTGTCACATGCAGCTGTCTATGATAAACCACCATCTGGGTCGGGGTCCAAAATGGCATGGTCTCCTGGGCCAGGGTCGGAAAATCTCTGCCATCTTGTGTGCATGTCGTCATCATCTGGCTTCAGACCAAGCATTCGTTCCTTGTTAGTCTCCATCGCAGTGGGTCACCCTCCTCTCTCTTTCGCTCTCATTCTTTGCATCTCACAGTCGTCTGCAGATGGTGGAAAAGCCCTCCATCCCTCATAAAGTCTCCCCCCTGACACCAAGCACTCAGCTGAGCCGGCAACTCTTTTCCGAGCAGCACACCTAGATCTGTAATATCTCATAAAACAACTGCAGAACTGTCAACTAACACCACTGGTTGCACCACAAATGTGACAGAAGAAGATGATGGGTTGGGAGAGAAAGAGAGAGAAAGAGAGGGATGAAGAAACTGAAGTGATAGAAGGAAAGGGAAGAGAGAAGTAAAATAAATAGGAGTGGAGCAGAAAGAAGAGTAATGGAAAAAGATGAAAGTGTAAATGTAGAACAATAACTAGTGCAGGAAAAGAGTGGCATGGCATGGGATCATTTGGGGAACACTGAAGTTACAAACAAAGGAAACAGATGTAATTTCCTCTAACCCTCCTCTCCAGGTGTTTATAAACTTTATTACAATCATATCATACTGCTACCTCTGCATTTAACCCATCCTAAGCATTAGGAACAGTGGGTTGCTGTAAAGCGTCTTGTGGCTCAGCGTCTCGCTCAAGGATCGAACTGACAACCCTACAGGACGAGCCACTCTCTCACTGAGTGTAGTCATAGTTGTGTGCAGGTTATATAAACGAGAAAGCATGTGGGGAGCTAGGGAAGGTATAGGAAAAGGTATAGTATAGGAAAAGGTATAGGAAAAGGTATAGTATAGGAAAAGGTATAGACACGGCGTGACTGCGTACCAGTCTATATATATATATGATAGACCTTTCCCGAACTCAGTTATACTATCATAGCCCATACCTAAACTCCTATCTACCTCCCTTAACCAATTACACACACACACACACACACACACACACACACTTTCTCCCTTAACCACTTGAACAATTGGGATGATGATAGTTAGATTGAAGGGGGCCTCCAGGACTGCACTTTGCTTTGTTTCTCTTCTCAAAATCTCCTCCACAATGTTGCCTGTCTCCTTTCTGCCCTGTCTAGATTTAAACATTCATTTTTACAAGCAAAATATCTTTTGGAGCTAATTATATTTTACATTTTACAGAATATGTGCAGCATTCAAACCTGTTGATAAGTATCTTCAACTGGCCTAAGCACACACACACAGGTGTTTTAATTTCTGGCTGATTAGACCTCAGCTCGGGTTGAAGCTGGGCAGAGTTGTGGCTCCAATCAGCCACAGTGAAAACACCTGGTAGTTGTGTCATCGGCATTTAGTTTTAATGCAATTACCATGTTTTATTCTTCCACACATTCTCAGTATTAGTTAAATATCTTCTCATTCACCCCATTCAAAAGTTGCCATGTGTGAAAATATTACTAATTAATTTCCCATAGAACCTTTAGATACATGACAATGCAATAAATAGGAAATGTTTACTGTGAAGTGTCTCTGATCACTAACAGTATTTTATACAATGTGAGTAATTTATATCGGTTTCTGTTTCTGGAAAATATCACACAGCACAGGCGTTACTAATAAAATTAACATTGGCTCTATTCTATTCAACGATCCCAGTGAGCCATGGCAGTGTGATAGTGAGTCAAAGCGTATCAGGACCCTGAAACAGCATAGCAAAATAGAATTCAGTCATCATGCATTGTATTATTTCACACCTGTGCTTTTCATACTGTGAATTGTCAAGATGTTCTCTTTGAAAAAGGCCTATTGTGTACAGTATCATTAAATAAGTCTCTATTGCAGCAATAGTAACCTGTAAAGAAGACATTTTGGATCCACCTACAGTTTTATTTTGGCTTTTCTGTAATGATTTTGTAATCAATTACTGGTTTCTTGACCCAGTCTTAAAAGAGCATATAGGCTTTAGTATGCTCTTTAGCAATTTGTGATGAGGGTCTTGACCTTTTCCTCTCTGCAATCACAATTTACTTCACTCATCTCCAAACCTTTTCAGTCTTGCCTTTTCTCTATGTCTCTTCCTGTCACTGTCTTTCTGTTGTGTTTTCCTCTTTAATATTTTTGTTCTTATCGCTCTTGTTTTTAAATCTGTCTACTTTCTGTCTTTTTCAGGGGCGGGCGTGATCAACTTTGATGGACAGGGTGTAATCTCATATCGTTTTAAGGTACTGGATGTTATTTTGACAAAACCTTCCCATTAAAAGTCATACTGTCAAGACATAATTCTATATTCTAGACATAAAGTTTAAATTATAAAAATCAACAACACAAACAAACAAGCAATGATATAATATGACGGGAAATTAATAATTTGATGTAGATTCTGAGCAGGTGGCTGGAAGACCTGGGAAAGTGTTATTGTTTTGTAGTAAAATAGTAATAAAGTTGTTTTTCATTATTTGTTTTCATTTTTTTTTTGTTTCTTTTTATCGACCACATAAGGTGCATTGTGTTTTTTTCACATGTGTTCAGGTGAAAAAGATGAAGATCATTAAGGATGTGATTGCACTGAGGTTCAAGACGTCCGAGAGTGAGGGTGTGATTCTTCATGGGGAGGGCCAACAGGGAGACTACATCACCCTGGAGCTTCGCAAGGCCAAGCTGCTGCTGCAGATAAACCTGGGTGAGCAACACATGCATTTACTTAGACAACGAAATACAACGCGAAGTATGCTGACCCTCCTGCCACAATGACTTTGATGTAGCTGTCAATCCATTATAGGCATGTTTTACCTTCTGAGAATATTCAAACTTTGAAGAAGCTTCGTTTGTAAAACCATAACTGTCACTGTACATCTTAAGCAGTTTTAAAATATTGAATATAAAATATCCAAGTGATATGTCTAAGGCCAAGCTATACCCATTCTGATCCTTGAATGTAATAAGTTCTCAGTCTAATGCATGCAGCAACACTACACTGGTGTTTGCAGCAATTTGACAGGTTGAAAGAATAATTCCATCATTATTGTCTTGACAATAATGCTAAACCTTTGTAATCTAAATTAATGACCGTCTGTCAAGATATAATTATCTTGGAGCAAAGACAAAGCATCCAGGCACCGCTTTTTACTCTTTACGCTGTAAACAACAGCCACAACATTCCATAATGCTGTGGAGTATCACTCACTGTCGACCAGCTGTGTTGCTGACAGAACTGTTGTAACCTTAAAGGACGCTCACTGCAGCATCGGAAGCAAGAACTCCACTGGTGCATTCTCTTACCCAGTGTTACAACTAAATGTCAGGTGTGTTACTGTTGGAAGGAAACAGTAATGAAATTAATTACATTCTAATGTGAGTGAGGATGACTTAATTTGCGAAAACAAAGACTTGAATCTGTTTGTGCTATGTGCTGTAAATTTGAATAATGATATGAACATTTTGGGATATTTAGGAAACCAACGTACGAGGCATAGTTAATATCCCATATGTGGAGCACTAAGCTTATTTCTGTCTATTTTGGTAAATCCCTGCCAAAGAAGTCACAAATACATTTTGGGTCCATTGGTCCTTGTCAAGCTGCCCAAAATATCTAATAATAGCTTTTAGAATAAAGGCAAATTCAACTGTTGTTTGTACATATTCTCCCTGACATATATTAAATCATCTTGCTTTATTTACAATATCCAATTTCTGTGTTTTTAATATCATGTATTATTATGACATGTTAATTACAGGCAGTAATCAGTATGGTTCTATCCTGGGTCATACTTCTGTGACCACCGGCAGCCTCTTGGATGACAATCACTGGCACTCAGTGGTGATCGAACGCTATCGGCGTAACATCAACTTCACCTTGGACAGACACACTCAGCACTTCAGGACCAATGGAGAGTTTGACCACCTCGATTTAGACTATGAGGTGAGAAGCAAAGTATTCTGAGTATCACATTGAGACTGGAATGTGAAGAACGCGGACATAGAATGACAGTCTCCCCTTTGAAATGGATGAAGAAATGAATCCAACACAAAAGCCTAACAACATACACACAAATATACTGTATGTCCAAACACAGATACAGGAGGTGATGGGGAAATAGTCCCATGTAGACAGCTGTATAAAGTACGCTTGCTACTTAAAGATGCACTACATCTATTTCTTTAAAAGACATATCAGCTTGACATCATGTTAATAATAAAACCTCTGGGTGCCAAATTATTCAACAGCTGTACGTTGATAGGCACCCATGGGTGAGTTCAAATATGAAAAAGGAACTGGCAGACCATGTAAGAAGTCAATAGCTAAAATGTCAGCTGATTTATTCAGCCACCTCAGCTTTGCCTGAATTATTCTTATATGTGTGTATCAGTCGAGAGCAGCTGCCAGCACAAGTGACTGGCTACTGCATAAAGAGCACATATATTTATTTTAGTTTAACTTCTGAACCCACTAAAGTTGTTAATTGTACGAGCATCTCTTAGGTAGCATGCTAGCTGAGCAGGTAGTTAAAATGCACACTTTATTTGTTTATTTGTTCAGCCCTATATCACTTAGAGGGTCCTATCTTACAAGCCTGTATTAGCGCACACGCAGTCCTTTTGCAATTTTCCTCTGGTTGTCTATTTGGTAATTCCCTGGCTTTAAACAAATCTGTCTGTGGTGTAACTGAGGCTGTTAACTCTGATGAGGCAGTGCCATGCAATTTAGGGCTAATATTTTGCCATGAAATTGTATTTTTCTTTCCACCTGTTCAGACCACATCTTATTACAAACACAAGGCAATTATAATGACATTAAGTGACAAAGGTGCATGCCCACAGACCGTTCATGCACAATGTGACATACACACACATATAATAATACACAATAATACTGATATTTGGCTTCGAGACTCTGACCTTATCATTTCCCGCAAGGAAACTCGACAATAGTAACTTCCCTTCTTAACTTATACTCAGTCTACAGGTGGATGATGAAGTGGAAGTGGAACTTTTGAACTGCAGCAGCAGCAGCAGAAATTGAGAGGAGAGCAGCAAATGTCTGAGCACAGCAGTTGAAAAGAGAGGAGCGTGCCATGTTGAGTGTAGCGATCCACTTGAGTTGCCTGCCTGAACTGGCTCGCAGGCTTTGCTTCATTAACATTTGAGCCATTGTGTATTTGTATTTTGGAACTTAATGATGGAGGTGAACTCCATTATGTCCTCTAGAAAACTGAGCGAGAGTTCTTGTTTAGGAGCCTCGGGCATTACTGATGTTTAGCAGAGAATGCTACATGTGAGCAGTTTTCAGATAAAATCAGAACCCTCCAAAAAAGTCTCAGCAGGGCTGTTTGAGTTCAGCTAATAATACCTAAAACAGGAAATTCATTTTTTTATTTTTAAAATGAATTGGTATGAAATGCACTTGTGTGTAATGTGAGATGATCACTTATACATGCATGCGTGTTTGTGCGCTTGCGATGGTATGGTTGTGTGTGACCTTTAGCGGGTATTGCTGATATGGGTGATCTGTTCCAGTGTCAAGTGGGATACTGAGAAATGGGGCAAGACAAACCACAGTCCAATTAAAATGAAGCTGTTAAATTAAAGGATCTTCAGGGAAATCTATACAACAAGATAAACCAGGAGGTTGTGTCTGTGTGTGTGTGTGTGTGTGTGTGTGTGTGTGTGTGTGTGTGTGCATGTGGTGAACCCTGAGTGGATCTTTGCAGTGTTATTGCTTGACTGAGTCTCTCTTCTGATAGCAAAATTGTGACCAGCTTTCACTCACAGTGTACCACTGTATTCCATATAGCCCAAACGCGCCATCTTGTGTGTGTGCATGTGTGTCTTTGTGTATGTGTGTGTACGTCTGTACGTTTTCTGCCCCCATTAAAGCCTGTAGACTAAATATCCGGATGCGTTTGTGTCTAGCGTGGGCAGTAATTACTAAGACTACTGGAGCGTCACTACAGACACAGACAAGCATACATGCACACAAATACACTCTCTCACACACACACACACACACACACACACACACACACACACACACAGTTAGACAGACACATATCTACTGGCAATTGCACACACCCCTCCATCTTCTTAACAACCCTCAGAGCTATGTCTGAAAGAAAAAAGAAAAACACATGTTCAACTGTCGAAAAATATGAAACGTAGTTTACATTTTCATTAGTTCTGTGTCCTTCAGCGCTTCCCACCAGATGCCTGTTTATTAGCCTCCATCTCCTTGCTTCAGTTCTGCTCTCATTGCATCTGTTCCTCACAAACTTCTGTCTTCTTCCTTGAATGCTTTGTCCCACTGCTCCAGCAAACATATTATATAAATATAGAATGTGTTATGTAATAAATATCAAGAGTATGCTGATATCAAGGTGTTTGGTTAAAAATATGTGGCATTAGATTTGTCAAAATTGCACTTGTAGTTCAGACCAAATACCTTGGGATTTTATTTGGAGCTGACACTACTTTTCCAAAATATAAATTCAGAGAAGTGACTGTGTCTCAGGCCTGATCTTTTTCAAAATTCCATGATTATCTTTTTTTGTTGTCAAAAGGGGATAGTGAAGGCTACACTTCATGCTAAAGCTTCATGTATTTCTTGGTCATTCATCCACACATAAATACACACTTACATCTATAACAACCTCCATCTGTCTATTATGACTTTTTATATTAGTCAATTTGATTTTTTTGAGTTGTTTTCAAACCAAAAAACTTCCCAACTGGCTGATTAATATTAGCATGCCATTATTATGTCCATAGAAATGTAATTGTTGCAATTTCTTGCAATAGACATGTGTCTGTTTCTTCTGTAATCCCTGTTTGTGTGGAGGGGTGGGGGGTTGGGGGGTAGCTGAGCAATGAAGCCAATATAGATGATTTAATTGCATGTGACACTCAGGTAGTTTCTTTAAATATTCTAGCAGTAGAGGGAGAAGCTAATGAACAGTAAAGGAAGTCCTCATCTTTGTTTTCACTATCCATCTCTGTTTATCTCTTTGCACTCTGTTCTTCTCTAGTTGAGTTTTGGGGGGATGCCATACAGTGGGAAGCCAGTGGGAGCAGGACGGAAGAACTTTAAAGGCTGCATGGAGAGCATCAACTACAATGGAGACAACATTACAGACCTGGCCCGTCGAAAGAAGCTCGACACCTCCAGCTTTGTAAGCAAAATGTGCACGCACACACACACCCACACAGACACTCTCATATACATTCACATATATAGAAACAAAATGCCACTTAACTGCAAACATGTAAATCAAAAGCGCTTGAAGGAACATGCATATAAAGGCAGCTGAAAACCGAACATGCTCATTATTGTCACACTAACTCTGTATTTGACCTGAGTGAGAGGGCAATTTATTCACTGGACCAAAATAGTTTAACAGATTCATAATTAATCAGATACAACTGACCCATCAGTGGCCCCTCCATGTGTTTGCCTCCTGTCTTCGTGCTCTCTCTTGATAGCATGGCTGAAATGACTTTGGAACACTTTGTTTTCACCTATCTCAACTCAATGAGGAACATCTTAAATCCCTCTCTTCTCTTCATCTAACTCACAGAATCCGGGATAACTACTAAATGTAATTTCAACACATTAAGTGTTTTGCCATCCTTAAAATTAGTTACTGTTTCAGAGCTCTCGTCTCTCCCCTTCTCCTGTTCTTCCTCAACAGTGGACAGCCAGTGTGTCTTCTTCGATCTCTGTGAACTGATTGAACAAATGGAGACACTAATCAAGTTCGTTAAAGCAGCACCTCTAATTCTCTCTGATGATTCACACAGACGTTCATTTCTAATCAAAACAGATCTGCTCTCAAATTTCAGAAAACCACACGCACGCACACACACACGCACAGGCAGAGGCAATCAGGAATCGTCTATAGTTGGTAAGGCAGCTCAATATTGTGCATTTGCGGATGATTTGATTAAGAGCACAAGGTTGGAGAAGCTCACTGGTAATTAGTGCCTGAAATCCACGATAATGTTTGTTTTCATCCAGCACTCAAACATCACCCAGGATACTGTTCAACCCTGGTTTCAAAGACAGGACGGGCCAAAAAGAGACATTTTTTTGTAATTTGTACAAGCTACATCAGTCTTTGAATCTAGCTTCAGTCAGGAACATCTGAAGGTAAACATGCAGAAGCTAGATTCAAAGCAACAAAAGCCTGGTGAATAAATTCATAATTTCCAAAGTGTCCCGCGGTATTTAAAACATTCAAACAACTTCACATACAAGCCCTCTCAAGAGATTAGCTTTGTGTTTGACTTTACTCTTTGAAGACAAGTTGATAGTGTCCTATTATCTCACTTTGTTGGTCTCTCTCTCTCTCTCTCTCTCTCTCTCTCTCTCTCTCTCTAAATCTGTCTTGACAGCGTAACCTGTCCTTCTCCTGTGTGGAGACACACACCTTCCCAGTCTTTTTTAACGCCACCAGCTTCCTGCAGCTGCCGGGTCGAGCCAATCACAACACAATATCTGTGAGCTTCCAGTTTCGTACGTGGAACCCTGATGGGCTCCTCTTCTTCAGTAATCTTGATGATGGAACGCTGGAGATCTCCCTCGAGGACAGCAAGGTCGCAGTTCATATCAATGTTACAAAGGCGACCAGAAACAACCGGGTAGACTTATCGTCAGGTCAGTTTGTCAACGTTTGCAACTACATAAACACACACCACACAATTTAAACTAGAAGCGGTTTGGTTCTTCCTTTATCTTCAATCTTAAATTTTAGCCAAGTAAAATAATTCAGGAATTATTAGCATGTCATGATACCGGTATTTGTGTTCTCTGTTGTAAGTTAGTCAAAGTATGTCATAGCCACAAACCTTCTATGGAAATACGAAGAAGTTATGCTTTTTCATTGACATGTCATGCACAAAGTTTAGGGTTGGGAAAAATGCAATGTAGGAATTTTTTTAACAAAAAGCTGAACTGACTTCTTGCATATGTGTATCTGACTGGTGTTTAGGGCGTTTGGTGCAGCTTAAGACAATGTCCTCATTTGGAAAATTGCTGGAAATGGATGCATACAGATGGTGCATTTAATGTTGGCTTAAATTCAGCTTTTTGGTCCTGAGCCTAATTTTACCCTGCATTTTACCAATAACTCCATCTTAACATAAACACTTTGGGGTAAATAAATGTTCTGGATGCAGAAGTACTAATTTGCACTGGCCAAAAAAAACACCCATACAAACACAAAATGTTTAATTGTCTTGCTTTTTCCATCTTTTGTTTGCTGCATGTCTCTCATCCACATTATCTTTGGTGACAAGATATGTCATGTTTGGGCACTCAGGAAAGAGGCGCAAACTAAACTCTGAAATCTTCTGCACATGCAGATACACAATCACAGAACTGAACTCCAACACAGATTGTTCCACATCCAAAGTGCATGTAGACAGTCGATATTTTCAAACATCACTTTGCTTTCATTGCAGACAAGAAAAACTAATAAATCTATTGCATTGCATTTGGTGAGAACACGTGAATGGGACTGTTCAAGGTGTGTTGCGTGAACCAATCTCGTATCAGCCTCCTCCTGGTGACTGTATAGGTCTAGTGACTTGCTTATCATCTTGACCTCCTCATTATTTTTTCAAGTCAAAATCATAGTCTTTTCTGATGAGATTCTCTGTGGCGCTGTATCCACTATAGTTTCAGCTTTGCTCCCACTGCACTTTTGTAGCTAGGTCTCTTGACTTGAATTCTGCGTCTTTGTTTCCTTTCAAGGTTGTTTATTGATGAGCAGTGGTTGTAGATATCAAAGACTATTGCCACACAGTTGAAGCGCTCCTAAATGTCTGAAAGTTTGAGTTATGAGACCCAGCAGAAGAGCAAATGATGTACGCAGATAGTTGCTCTTTAACTGTTGTACATGCAGTTAAACTTGTGAACATATCTATCATCAAAGTAAAAATAAGACTGAAACGTAACTTTGTTTTACACAAGTCTGCCTTCCTCTGTCCCTCTTGGTCTACCCCCTCTCTTATCCTGCCCTTCCTCCCGTACATCCGGCCTCTCCTTCTTTCTTTGTCCCCCTCTCTCTCTCTCTCTTAGACACACTCATTTATTCTGTCCACTGCTGCTTTAATAGGCCATTATGCCCAGGGGTAGGGATTATTACAGAGTTACCCTCTAGGCTAATTGGGTTTGAGCCTACGATTACATCAGCATTACTAGAATATACAGACACACAAACACACGCTCCCTCTTTTGATTCTGTTATTAGTATCTCTCAGAAAGAAAGCCACACTGGCTTCTGGCTTCAATGGCACAGTGGGAGCTCAGTAGACTTGTAATGAAATGCTTAGTCCCTCTTAATGGCAAATGTACTGGGGAGAGACGTGCAGATGTGCACACACTAAGAGGGAGAGAGAGAGAGAGAGAGAAAAGAGAGCTCCTTACAGAGACTACACAATCCAGTTTTCTTCTCCCAGTGGGGATAGATTGCTTATGATGCTATTTAGCGACAGCTTATTCATACGTATAATCAGGCATCTGCTGGAAGGTAAAACCATACAGACTTACTCCACTGATCTTCAACCCACAGCACTCCCCACCTCGTGCTGATGCATGAAGACTTTTTTTTAGCACACTTGGGCACCAACCACTCAAGAGGCCTCACCAGAATTCCCTTTGTGTCAATAATGGATCAGGATTTGATTTTTGTCTGATTTGCTAGCTGTCTTCAGAGTAACTATTTAAAGGAAGAATGAGTAGGATTTGCCGGTTGTGGTTTGTACACATAATTCAAAGCGCACGCCCTCTGACGGCGGTTAGTGTTGCTTCCTCACTTGTTATACCTATTATTACGACAGGTAACTTTAATACTAGCTAGCTCTCTATAACAGTCGCTCCATATTCTACAACATATTCAACGTATTCTTGGTTTGCAGAAACGTACAATGCCAAAATTTTTTCCTGGTGACTAGGACGATAAGGGACGATTAAGAGGGATTGTTTTTGCATGGGTGTATACATTGTTTTTTAAGAAAATCCTACTTATTCTGCCTTTAAGAAGCCACGGATTAGGTGAACCTAACTCTCACATCACATGCACCACCTGACATTGACCACAGTTTGAAAACAGGTGAGCCAAGTATACATTTTCTAACCTACTTTCAAATAAAACCATGCCACCTTGGCTTAAAATAAACCATATTAGCTTTAAGATGAAAACATTAATGACAGAACCATATATAGCTTTCTTCATTTTGACCCTTAATAACCACTGTAGTATTATATGCTTCATTAACCAATCATTTTTTTCTCACTTCTATACAGCATCAAATGACTCGCTTTAAAGTGAAGGAGTTGCAATCACTTTTCTTTCTTCCAAGAATGAGCTTCTTAGTTTTGTGACTTTCATTGCATTTTTGATTCTCTTCTTTATACAAAACAGCAGAGCGATGGAATCACTGAGAGCCTAATTTAGAGACAAACATTTAACAAGCCAATGAGACCCAAATATTTTTTTTTCTCAGAAGTTGGTGGATCCAACCAAGGCAAAATGAAAATTAATGTTGGTCACTTCACACAAGTGATGAGTATTAAGACTCCATTAGGATGCCCATTTCACTCTGTTGGTTTATTATATGTTCTCATGGTGTGTCAGCAATGCTAGACAATTGTGTGCTAACATATTATCTAGTAGAATATATCCAGGCTCATAGATGTATTTGCTCTGGAGTCTTCTTTTGTTTGTGGTGGTGTTTTCATGGCTATGTATTGTAAGAGGGGGATATTTAGGTCTGGACCAAAGGGATAATTCTTCAACCTCTTTTATGCTTGACTGTATTATGAGTGTTAGCCTGAAACTACCAGTATGTAATTTCCGAAGGGTTTTCTAAAACAAAACCAAGGGAATCCGCAGGTGCAGTATAAAAAGGGAGGGTGGATGAAGGATGGGAGGTGGTGAATGAAAGCTTCTCTGATGTCGTAAAAATCTCCTGAATATCTCTTCATAACCTCATTCTGTCCACAGTGGGTCTCAGGTCATTAAAGTTAATTTTTTACCCTGATTTGAGACGGAGCGGCAGGTACAGTAGATCTCAGAGCTACTATGCATACACACATGCAAAATGTGTGCGTGAGTCCATGGATGTAGGAGGGATGGAGGGAGAGGGAGGGAGGGAGGGAGAGAGGGAGAGAGAGAGAGAGAGAGAGAGAGAGAGAGAGAGAGAGGGAGACCCCCGAGGCTGTTTTTGACCTGCAGAAAGATGTTTCTCTCTACTGTGAGAAAACCTCTATTGTTTTATCCACTTCCTCCTCTCAAGCAAAGAGACAGAGGATGAAACTAAAGGGAGGATTGGGCCTTTGAGAGAACATTCTAGATTGGACTGTGGGTGTCTCCTTAGCGGTTTGTGTGTGTGCTGCATGCGCGTTAATAGAGAATACTTAGTTGAAATTCCTGCAGGGACTCTGATCTAATTTTCCCATCACTTTGCTTTTACTTACGCATTAACTATCTTCTCTTCACTTATATTCTCGTCACTGATGTGTTAGAATATACAACAGCTTGGTTAGAGTGGGGCTGGAAAGTTGCCTTCATGGCCATTAAGCAGGACTTAAGCATGTTTGCATGTGCAAAAACACATTTTCCATATGACCTCCGGTGAAATAATCAATTAAACCAAAGCCAGTGAAAAATGTTGTTTCTGTACCTGATACATATATGAGTGTTGGTATTTGTCTTTGCGTTCAGAAGATGCTATACGCTGATCACTCGCTTGATTAATTATCAAATTATTGAGCACAAGTATTGTTTCCATGGAAACAATACTCCACTGTCTCCAGTGTTTTTGCAGAAACAGAGAAATCTAATTTCTTAGGAGGTTCTCGTGCAACAATGTGAGCAAATATGTTTTTATACTTCAGTTTGGTTGTCAGAGGAGAGAAAAGCTGTAAGTAGTGATAATTAATATTGTTTAATTATATATGTTAATATAGCTTCAAGAAAACATGAAAAAAGGATTTAGCTCTCGGCACCTCCTTGTTTGCTTTTACACAGTGAAAAGTAACAAGATAATCATGAATGTGGCTGGGGATTGACGTGAGGCAAATTTGAAAAAGCTTGTTCCTAGATAAAATATAATTCTTATTTACCACTCCTCCACATTGTAATGCTGTCATCATTCAGTCCAGAAGCAAAATATTAGCAGTATGTCCATTGCTTCTTTAATTCAATTTGTTTTATAATTCTATATACGTAGCTCTGTATCACTTGCATGTTATTGTCACAATTTCTTTTTTTGTATACTGAAGGGAAAAATCACAGAAAGATTGTGAAATGCACGTCTAACTGGGCTGCCGAGCAAATGGCGTACGTCTTATTTGCCCATATTTGAACTAGGTGAGGGCTGCACGGTGGTTTAGTGGCTAGCACTGTCATCTCACAGCAAGAGGAGCATGGGTCGATTCCAGGCTTGACTGTGTGTAATATTTAGGCTATAAGAGGTGTTACGCCCAGATATTCCAATGATCAAGGCAACAGTGATTGTAGCCAGGCGAAGGCATCGTCAAGCCCCGTTCATTTATTTTGGGATTCTGTCACAAGATGCAATGATGTGGTGGCGGGGGCGTGGTTGGGCTCAGCTGCAGAGGGGACAGAGTGTGGGAGTGGTTCAGGGAACGGGGCCGGAAGAGGTTTAATTAGCCTCAGCTGGTTTGGGTTGGGCTGATTGGGTTTGCTCCCCTATATAAACCCCAGTAGGGACTGAGGGAAGGAAAAGAGCAGGTACACAAGCTGCCAGAGCGTCAGACGGACGGGGTGCGACGCGTGAACGAGCCAGGACTCTCAATAAAACCGGTTACCAACGAAACCAAGCTTTGAAGCGTCTTCTGTGCTGAGGGGGGGAAAACTCACGGGGTACAATGTGTCATGAAAAAATAAATGAATAAAGTTCCTCTATATGTCATTTTTGAAAATACATGAGAAAAATTGGATGGGGCACATAGCGGTTGCAAATGATGCATAATTCATGGTTATACTGTCCCTTCCCCTCCTCTCTATGAAAGAAGAGGTATCTGCTCTGAAAGAAAAAACTTTCATCCACTTTGCTCTCTTGCTCTCGATCTGTTTTGCATGTTTTCCATAATAATTGTCTTCATTATTTGTGTTAATCGACCTATTTGGTACCACCAGGGAAATGTGTCATTCCACAAAGTCATTCTCAGTGAGAGGCAAGGCTCATTGTAAAATAAGACAAAGGAACAGGCAGCACAAACTGTTTGATTCAGCCACCTCGAAAGCAGAAATATTTTGCAATGTTAAAACTGTGTGAGTGTGTGTGTGTTCTTTCATGGGTGCATTCACACAATTTGAGTCTAGCTAGAAGTAATAACATCAATTTCCTTTACAATGCAAAATGATCAGTCACAAACACACAAAGTTACTTGCACAGTCCGAAAAGGAGGTATCATGGCATTACAATAATAAAAAGGCCAGAGGCACAGATCTGTGGGGAAAACATACTACAGCCACCCCCAATTATAATGTTTTATTGTTTCATTCCCCACTGAGTGTGTGTCCCTGTACCTGTGTGCATTTGTGTTTTTGTGTGTAGGCACATCTTAATATGTCATATTCTCAGGCTTTGTGTGGTTGGCATATTACCATCTGTTAAGACGTGCAAAGCTCTTCAAACTACCTTGGAGGAATAAATATTTAGGAGTGGAGGAGATGGGTGCAAGGATAAATTTATGAATGACAGAGGGCACCATAAATTTAAAGCAGACAAATGAATCAGTTAATTTATACCGTACATACAAGATCAATATGTAATAGAAATAGTTGGAAGGGAGAGGAGAGGAAAATTATAGGAAAAGATGAGTATAAAAGAGGAGCAGTAAGGATGAATGAAGGTGGGAGGAGATAGGAAAGTAAGCATAAAGTGGAGCAGAGCAGTAACGTTTCAGAAATGATATCCACGCTGGACAGTTTTACAAGGATTTCTTGCACTATGTGAAGTTTCCAACATGCTCCCAGGGAGATGAGACAAAAACTAAAACATTCAGGGGCAGCCATAAATACTGTTTCTTCCCAATGTGTAGTGTAACGATATGAGAATTGTTGCATATACTTTCTGATATCTATGTAATTCACCTGGCCACCTCCTATCTATTATAGTATCTTCCACTGTTTATTTCAACGTATCAGGTGGTCTCATCATTAATTGAACCATGTCTTGAGTAGTTTAGGAAGTAGTGACCTTGTTTGCTTTTGTTAAGATCCCGTAAATCCTATCTTTGGTTTTACAGTTCTCAGTTAATACAGATATTTAATAAGCTACAGTAGCATAGATTTTTTTTTTTTTTTACTTTTTGTAATAAGACCATTGTTCCACTGAAATACTATAATAATTGACTGGGATACACAGTACATATTGTTATTATTCTGATCTCATTCCTACAGAGTGCATCCCTGGAAGCCCAGGGATATTCTCATTCACTTTAGCATTACAGCAACGAGAATTAACTCAATTTGATCCTCCCTCAAAGTTTTTCCCTCCCCCTTTCTCACCTTTACCCTCCATCCTGAATTACTATGTCAGTTGTTTTCTGTACATATTTAGCTTTCTCCAGCTCTTCTTCATTCTCAACATTGGATCACTCTGAGGCTACTGTCTGATACCCAGCATTGGTCCCTTGTGGCAAATATAGCTGAAATCAATAGAAACTAGTGCAATGCACATTCCAAACGGGCCTGTTTGGAACGATCATGCCACGACGCATTGAAGTCTGTGTGCTCAGAGATCAGTTCTTGCTCGCATTGGGATCCGACCAGCCAGAACACAGGCCAAAGTGGCCTGGCTCGCCTTGAGTTCGGATCTCAGTGAGGTGTGGACGGCATATGAGCACAGTCCTACAGTTACTGCTGATAATAACACATTTCCTTTTGCTGCTTCAAAATGAAAGGTTTTGAATTACAAAATAAGGGAGGACTTTTACTGTGAATAATGTATAGGAAATTAAATGTGTTTATGACAGAATTAGCGGAGCTTTGTTAGCGGCTATTCTTCAATAAAATAAGTGTACTACTACTGCAGGGAGGAAGAGTAAGCAGGAAGGGGTTGGTCTTTCTGGGTCGAGGCATTCTAACTTCGTAATACCACTAATCCTCGCTTGGCCCTAACACCCTGTATTAGAGATAAATATAAAGCAATGAGCTCAATGTCCATGACTTTAAATTAGAAACTATGTTTATTTAACAAGAAGGCTCGCTAGTTAGCAAGCCATGTCATCGTCTCCAAATTAATATCAATATTCTTTGGGAAAAAATGAGAGGCCATTACATTAAATTACATTACATTTAGCAGACGCTTTTATCCAAAGCGACTTACAATAAGTGCATTCAACCAAGGGAGTTCAAACCCAGAACAAAAATCAAGAAAGTACAATTCCTCAAGAAAGCCAAACTACCAAGTGCTATGAATACGTGACATTTAAGTGCTACTAGAGTACTAAGAGAGGTACATAATATATATATATATATATATATATATATATATATATATATATATATTTATAGCCTGAGGTAGCGAGTTGAATAGCGAATGGAATGTGAGGTGACAATTATTTATATCTATCAATAAGTTCAGAGGGGCAGTGTAACTCACTTCTTGCAGCATGTGTGTTATAGTCGCCACCCCGGGGATGTTCAGAGGAAGAGGCACTCATTGTTGTAAATAAGATATGCAATTATTGTTTTTTATTTTCTTCATTTAATGTAGCCAGCATATTCATTTAGAATGGCTTACAGACACTATAACTGGAACTTCTTAGTTGGTGTCTATTATCAGGAAATAATGGACACCCCACAGCCTATCAGATTCGAGAATTCACCCAGACCATGGTATAAAACATGATAAATGCAAAGCACATCGACTCTCTATGGCATATATGTATTTTAAAGTGACAGAAACACTATGTAAAGCCAGCTCTATCATTAGATGTATCGTTTTTTTTTTTAGCTGTGTTCTCACCTCAGCCACTTTGTCTCTCTGGCATTGAAGCTGAGGCTTTGTGACAGTCAGCTCCACCCTCTGTTCTATTACCATGTTTCTCCATTCCTTTGGCTCAGCTGAGATGTTAGGGATGGTGGTGCTGGTCTGCCCACTTGTCTGTTTGTGTATTCACTCAAACACTTTATGCTTTACTCGACTTTCTTTGACACTTCCTACCTAGACCTGTGTCTTAGTCTGCCACAATGACAGCAGTGAATGTAATAGTGTGAGTAATGGAAAACTTCTGATGCTCAAGTTATTCTCGAAAAGACCCAGTCTACAAATCAGCACATGCTGTCAAACTCAGTGTTTGATCAGTCAAACTGGTCCGTAAGGTCAGACATTGTGACAATTTCAGATGTCACTCTGTTAGTGTACTTTGGACTTCACTGTGATGAGTATGTCAAGTGTTTTATAAGTCATATCTGTTGTTACCACGGTAGCAGGTGCAATGTACACCATGTGTCAATACCGTGCTTTTCCATGTGTGCAGTACACACACGTGTAGGTCATGATAATTTCCAGTTTAATTTGTGTCCTTTATCATTATAAACAATTTCATTAATTCAGGTTGATAACAATATTGACTTTACTAAATTATTAATATATCCATCTGTAATCCATAGATAATCTAACATAACATTGCGTTCTAAATGATTAAAAACATGGTTCCATATTCCCATTGCTCCTGCAGCTCCCAGGACCATCTCCAACTAAGAATTCTAGACTTTTTCCTTTTGATTTATACCACTAAACTTGGCCTGTAACTATACCCAATTATTGTACCTGTTGAGGATAATAAGAGGTGCTTTTTAAGAGAGAAAACAACTCTTGTTATGTTTCCTTGTATTGCATTGAGATTAAAAAAAAGTTTAATCATGCTATCAATAAAAAAGATTCCCATAAATCCTCCTATAGCTTAAGTTAACAAAAGCAGATGGGTAATGCTGCTGTGAGTCTGAGAGACTGTAAAGTTTCAAGTGCTGACAGAGTCTCTGGGGCTTTGAAATCCCAAAATCTAATTTACAGACAAACAATAAGTGAACTTGGATGCTGTGATAATGTTATTGTGAATTTCATGGCTTTTTGCATTATTAAGGATACAAACACACTCATTCCATTCTGTCTTGAATACGCAAGTGAGTAGTTCAAGTTAATTGTTCAGTGTGCCGTATTGACTGCTACAAAGTATACAAGGAAAATCAGTTCCACGTTGTGGTTCTTTAACTTTCTCTTGTTTTTTTATTTTAAATTAGAGTACACCATTCATAGTTTACAGTTTTTATTTTGGGATTTTAGCATACAAGAGTCAACTTCTGTCTCCATAGTCTGTGAATGACTTGATCAAATTGAGCTACCAAGGACAAAATTCTCAAACTATGAAAGAAAAAGAAAAAAAGATCTCCAGGCCTTGGTGAAGATCAAATTATATCTGTAAGTTACAGAGAGAACAGCAGGAAACCACTGAAGGTGTTCCAGCTTGTAGAATCATCATACAGCCCACAGTTTTTTTGGAGACACATGAAGACCACACTTCCCTGTTCCAGCTGTAAAATTAATGCATTTGCAATGCTGGTATGACCATTAGCTATCTCTGCATTATGCAAAACGATATGACTATTAAGGTATAAATTCACTGCCATCCACTCTCCTTTCTTGTTGTTAAATGCAGTGCCTCTGAAATAGTAGACTCCCTTGACAGGTGCTGTGAAGACGCCTGCAACAGTAGAGAATCAGAGAGGTCAGCTTTGTTCTCTTGGGCTTTATTAAGAAGTTTGCAGTAATGCATACCTGTAGTTGGGTTGTAAGCTCCGCCAATATTTGTGAAGACTCTACCATAGATGAGTGGAGTTTCAGTAGGGTATGGTCCAATCTTTCCTGAAGAAGCCAAGCCAGCAGAAAAAGCCACCTTCGGAGCGCCTGTAAACACAGGATGGAAACATTTAACAAAGGGACAAGAATTTGATGCCAAGTTTGATTATTTTTCTAGGTAGCAATAACATAAACGATTGGTTAGTTCCAAGGGAAAGCCATACAAGTTATTGTTTGAAAGTAATCTGTTTCTTATGAAAATACCTGAAATTGTCATTTCGATCTTATCCAATGTTTTCCAGATGAATTGTTGATCAGTCTTACGAATATCCTGCTCTCCCCTGAGAGCAGTCATCACGAGCTTCAGGTTCTGCACCTCCCTCTCAGAGGTTGTCATCCTGGAAAACAGGGCTCTTTGATCTCCTGATAGTACTAGAAGCACAGAAGTCAATAATTTCTCATTGATCTTTCAAGATTTTCTAGAATCACCAAGTCTACGATTTTGATAATTACCTACCAGAAATAAGTATCTCAGCCTCCTCCAGTTTTTGCTTCTGGAGCTGCTGTTCAGTCTTAGTCGCTTCCAGCGCCACTGTCATCGCTGTCACTTGGTTTTCACTGGTTGTCAGTCTGGTGTTCATCACTGAAAAACCATAGAGGCTGAAGATGAAGTTATTTTATGCAAGGCCGTTTTAAAGTAGCATTCCATGACTTCTTCATGAAAATACATTTGTGGTTTGTAAACATACAGTATATTGCCTCTGATATGACATAATATTCCACTCATACCCAGTCCACAAAACCTTTATTGACTTTTATGATTTCCTGGTGTCTGGTGTTGTAGGATTTGTTTGTTATTTTTTCTGGGAAAAGTGTAAGCAGTAAGTCTTAGAAATTCAGTTTTAGAAATATCCAGCTCTTTCCTGAGAGCATCCATCTCCTTCTTCTGCTTCTGCACCTCCCCCTCACAGGTTGTCGTTCTGGAAGCCAGGACTGTCTGTTCTGCTACTAGTACTAGAAGCACGGAAGCCAATAATGTCTCACTGTTCTTTCAATAATTTCTAGAATCACCAAGTCTGCGATTTTGATAATTACCTACCAGCATTCAGTGTCTCAGCCTCCTCCAGTTTTTGCTTCTGGAGCTGCTGTTCAGTCTTAGTCGCTTCCAGCTCCCCTGTCATCCGTGTCATTTGGTTTTCACTGGTTGTCAGTCTGGTATTCATCACTTAAAAACCATACAGGCTGAGGATGAAGTTATTTTATGCAAGGCTGTTTTAAAGTAGCATTTCATGACTTCTTCATAAAAATACATTTCTGGTTTTTAATTATTATTGCCACTGATATGACATCATATCCCACTCATACCCAGTCCACAAAACCTTTATAGATTGTTCTGATTCCCTGGTGTCTCTGGTGTCTGGTGTTGTAGGTTGTTTTTGTTTGTTTTTCTGGGAAAAAGTGTAAGCAGTAAGTCTTGAAAATTCAGTTTTAGAAATATCCAGCTCTTTCCTGAGAGCATCCATCTCCTTCTTCTGCTTCTGCACCTCCCCCTCACAGGTTGTCCTTCTTGAAGCCAGGGCTGCCTGTTCTGCTACTAGTACAAAAGCACGGAAGCCAATAATGTCTCACTGCTCTCTCAAGATTTTCTAGAATCACTAAGTCTGCAATTTTGATAATTACCTACCAGCATTCAGTATCTCAGCCTCCTCTTGTTTTTGCTTCTTGAACTGCTGTTCAGTCTTAGTCGCTTCCAGCGCCATTATATTCGCTGTCACATGGTTTTCAGTGGTTGTCAGTCTGGTGTTCATCACTGAAAAACCATAGAGGCTGAGGATGAAGTTCTTTTAAGCAAGGCTGTTTTAAAGTAGAATTCCATGACTTCTTCATTAAAATAAATGTCTGGTATGTAATCTTCTTTTGCCTCTGATATGACATCATATTCCACTCATACCCAGTCCACGAGACCATTATTGACTTTTCTGATTTCCTGGTGTCTGGTGTTGTAGGATTTTTTTTTTTTTTTCTGGGAAAAGTGTAAGCAGTAAGTCTTAGAAATTCAGTCTTAGAAATATCCAGCTCTTTCCTGAGAGCATCCATCTCCTTCTTCTGCATCTGCACCTCCCCCTCACAGGTTGTCCTTCTGGAAGCCAGGGCTGCCTGTTCTGCTACTAGTACTAGAAGCACGGAAGCCAATAATGTCTCACTGCTCTTTCAAGATTTTCTAGAAGCACCAAGTCTGCAATTTTGATAATTACCTACCAGCATTCAGTATCTCAGCCTCCTCCAGTTTTTGCTTCTGGAGCTGCTGTTCAGTCTTAGTCGCTTCCAGCTCCCCTCTAATCGCTGTCACTTGGGTTTCAGTGGTTGACAGTTCAGTTTTCATCACTGAAAAACCATAGAGGCTGAGGATGACGTTCTTTTAAGCAAGGCTGTTTTAAAGTAGAATTCCATGACTTCTTCGTAAAAATACATTTCTGGTTTGTAATTATTATTGCCACTGATATGACATCATATTCTACTCATACCCAGTCCACGTAACATTCATTGACTTTTCTGATTTCCTGGTGTCTGGTGTTGTAGGATTTGTTTAATTTTTTTTCTGGGAAAAGTGTAAGCAGTAAGTCTTAGAAATTCAGTCTTAGAAATATCCAGCTCTTTCCTGAGAGCATCCATCTCCTTCTTCTGCTTCTGCACCACCACCTCACAGGTTGTCCTTCTGGAAACCAGGGCTGCCTGTTCTGCTACTAGTACTAGAAGCACGGAAGCCAATAATGTCTCACTGCTCTTTCAAGATTTTCTAGAATCACCAAGTCTGCAATTTTGATAATTACCTACCAGCATTCAGTATCTCAGCCTCCTTCAGTTTTTGCTTCTGGAGCTGCTGTTCAGTCTTAGTCGCTTCCAGCTCCCCTCTAATCGCTGTCACATGCTTTTCAGTGGTTGACAGTTCAGTTTTCATCACTGAAAAACCATAGAGGCTGAGCATGAAGTTCTTTTAAGCAAGGCTGTTTTAAAGTAGAATTCCATGACTTCTTCGTATAAATACATTTCTGGTTTGTAATTATTATTGCCACTGATATGACATCATATTCTACTCATACCCAGTCCACGTAACATTCATTGACTTTTCTGATTTCCTCGTGTCTGGTGTTGTAGGATTTGTTTCATTTTTTTTCAGGGAAAAGTGTAAGCAGTAAGTCTTAGAAATTCAGTCTTAGAAATATCCAGCTATTTCCTGAGAGCATCCATCTCCTTCTTCTGCTTCTGCACCTCCCCCTCACAGGTTGTCCTTCTAGAAACCAGGGCTGCCTGTTCTGCTACTAGTACTAGAAGCACGGAAGCCAATAATGTCTCACTGCTCTTTCAAGATTTTCTAGAATCACCAAGTCTGCAATTTTGATAATTACCTACCAGCATTCAGTATCTCAGCCTCCTTCAGTTTTTGCTTCTGGAGCTGCTGTTCAGTCTTAGTCGCTTCCAGCGCCACTGTATTCGCTGTCACTTGGTTTTCAGTGGTTGTCATTCTGGTGTTCATCACTGAAAATCCATACAGGCTGAGGATGAAGTTCTTTTAAGCAGGTCTATTTTAAAGTAGATTTCCATGACTTCTTCATAAAAATAAATTTCTGGTATGTAATCCTCTATTGCCTCTGATATGACATCATATTCCACTCATATCCAGTCCATAAACCTTTATTGACTTTTCTGATTTCCTGGTGTCTGGTGTTGTAGGATTTGTTTGTTTGTTTTTCTGGGAAAAGTGTAAGCAGTAAGTCTTAGAAATTCAGTTTTAGAAATATCCAGCTCTTCCCTGAGAGCATTCATCTCCTTCTTCTGCTTCTGCACCTCCCCCTCACAAGTTGTCCTTCTGGAAGCCAGGACTGCCTGTTCTGCTACTAGTACTAGAAGCACGGAAGCCAATAATGTCTCACTGCTCTCTCAAGATGTTCTAGAATCAATAAGTCTGCGATTTTGATAATTACCTACCAGCATTCAGTATCTCAGCCTCCTCTTTTTTTTGCTTCTTGAGCTGCTGTTCAGTCTTAGCCGCTTCCAGCTCCATTGTCATCGCTGTCACATGGTTTTCAGTGGTTGTCAGTCTGGTGTTCATCACTGAAAAACCATAGAAGCTGAGGATGAAGTTCTTTTAAGCAAGGCTGTTTTAAAGTAGAATTCCATTACTTCTTCATAAAAAAATGTCTGGTATGTAATCCTCTATTGCCTCTGATATGACATCATATTCCACTCATACCCAGTCCACGAAACCTTTATTGACTTTTCTGATTTCCTGGTGTCTGGTTTTTTAGGATTTGTTTGTTTGTTTTTCTGGGAAAAGTGTAAGCAGAAAGTCTTAGAAATTCAGTCTTAGAAATATCCAGCTCTTCCCTGAGAGCATCCATCTCCTTCTTCTGCATCTGCACCTCCCCCTCACAGGTTGTCCTTCTGGAAGCCAGGGCTGCCTGTTCTTGTTACTAGTACTAGAAGCACGGAAGCCAATAATGTCTCACTGCTCTTTCAAGATTTTCTAGAATCACCAAGTCTGCAATTTTGATAATTACCTACCAGCATTCAGTTTCTCAGCCTCCTTCAGTTTTTGCTTCTGGAGCTGCTGTTCAGTCTTAGTCGCTTCCAGCTCCCCTCTAATCGCTGTCACTTGGTTTTCAGTGGTTGACAGTTCAGTTTTCATCACTGAAAAACCATACAGGCTGAGGATGACATTCTTTTAAGCAAGGCTGTTTTAAAGTAGAATTCCATGACTTCTTCGTAAAAATACATTTCTGGTTTGTAATTATTATTGCCACTGATATGACATCATATTCTACTCATACCCAGTCCACGTAACATTCATTGACTTTTCTGATTTCCTGGTGTCTGGTGTTGTAGGATTTGTTTGTTTGTTTTTCTGGAAAAAGTGTAAGCAGTAACTTTTAGAAATTCAGTCTTAGAAATATCCAGCTCTTCCCTGAGAGCATCCATCTCCTTCTCCTTCTGCACCACCCCCTCACAGGTTGTCCTTCTGGAAGCCAGGACTGCCTGTTCTTCTGCTAGTACTAGAAGCACGGAAGCCAATAATGTCTCACTACTCTTTCAAGATTTTCTAGAATCACCAAGTCTGCGATTTTGATAATTACCTACCAGAAATCAGTATCTCAGCCTCCTCTTGTTTTTGCTTCTGGAGCTGCTGTTCAGTCTTAGTCGCTTCCAGCTCCCCTGTCATCGCTGTCATTTGGTTTTCACTGGTTGTCAGTCTGGTGCTCATCACTGAAAAACCATAGAGGCTGAGGATGAAGTTCTTTTAAGCAAGGCTGTTTTAAAGTAGAATTCCATGACTTCTTCATAAAAAAATATTTCTGGTATGTAATCCTCTATTGCCTCTGATATGACATCATATTCCACTCATACCCAGTCCACGAAACCTTTATTGACTTTTTTGATTTCCTGGTGTCTGGTGTTGTAGGGTTTGTTTGTTTGTTTTTCTGGGAAAAGTGTAAGCAGTAAGTCTTAGAAATTCAGTTTTAGAAATATCCAGCTCTTTCATGAGAGCATCCATCTCCTTCTTCTGCTTCTGCACCTCCCCCTCACAGGTTGTCCTTCTTGAAGCCAGGGCTGCCTGTTCTTGTTACTAGTACTAGAAGCACGGAAGCCAATAATGTCTCACTGCTCTTTCAAGATTTTCTAGAATCACCAAGTCTGCAATTTTGATAATTACCTACCAGCATTCAGTATCTCAGCCTCCTTCAGTTTTTGCTTCTGGAGCTGCTGTTCAGTCTTAGTCGCTTCCAGCTCCCCTGTCATCGCTGTCACTTGGTTTTCACTGGTTGTCAGTCTGGTGTTCATCACTGAAAAACCATAGAGGCTGAGGATAAAGTTCTTTTAATCAAGGCTGTTTTAAAGTAGAATTCCATGACTTCTTCCTAAAAATACATTTCTGATTTGTAATTATTATTGCCACTGATATGACATCATATTCTACTAATACCCAGTCCACGTAACATTCATTAACTTTTCTGATTTCCTGGTGTCTGGTGTTGTAGGATTTGTTTATTATTTTTTCTGGGAAAAGTGTAAGCAGTAAGTCTTAGAAATTCAGTCTTAGAAATTTCCAGCTCTTTCCTGAGAGCATTCATCTCCTTCTTCTGCTTCTGCACCTCCCCGTCACAGGTTGTCCTTCTGGAAACCAGGGCTGCCTTTTCTGCTACTAGTACTAGAAGCATGGAAGCCAATAATGTCTCATTGCTCTTTCAAGATTTTCTAGAATCACCAAGTCTGCGATTTTGATAATTACCTACCAGAAATCAGTGTCTCAGCCTCCTCTTGTTTTTGCTTCTGGAGCTGCTGTTCAGTCTTAGTCGCTTCCAGCTCCATTGTCATCGCTGTCATTTGGTTTTCACTGGTTGTCAGTCTGGTGCTCATCACTGAAAAACCATAGAGGCTGAGGATGAAGTTCTTTTAAGCAAGGCTGTTTTAAAGTAGAATTCCATGACTTCTTCATAAAAAAATATTTCTGGTATGTAATCCTCTATTGCCTCTGATATGAGATCATATTCCACTCATATCCAGTCCACGAAACCTTTATTGACTTTTCTGATTTCCTGGTGACTGGTGTTGTAGGATTTGTTTGTTTGTTTTTCTGGGGAAAGTGTAAGCAGTAAGTCTTAGAAATTCAGTCTTAGAAATATCCAGCTCTTCCCTGAGAGCATCCATGTCCTTCTTCTGCTTCTGCACCTCCCCCTCACAGGTTGTCCTTCTGGAAGCCAGGGCTGCCTGTTCTGCTACTGGTACTAGAAGCACGGAAGCCAATAATGTCTCACTGCTCTTTCAAGATTTTCTAGAATCACCAAGTCTGCGATTTTGATAATTACCTACCAGAAATCAGTGTCTCAGCCTCCTCTTGTTTTTGCTTCTGGAGCTGCTGTTCAGTCTTAGTCGCTTCCATCTCCATTGTCATCGCTGTCATTTGGTTTTCACTGGTTGTCAGTCTGGTGCTCATCACTGAAAAACCATACAGGCTGAGGATGAAGTTCTTTTAACCAAGGCTGTTTTAAAGTAGAATTCCATGACTTCTTCATAAAAATACATTTCTGGTTTGTAATTATTATCGCCACTGATATGACATCATATTCTACTCATACCCAGTCCACGTAACATTCATTGACTTTTCTAATTCCCTGGTGTCTGGTATTGTAGGATTTGTTAGTTTGTTTTTCTGGGAAAAGTGTAAGCAGTAAGTCTTAGATATTCAGTCTTAGAAATATCCAGCTCTTCCCTGAGAGCATCCATCTCCTTTTGCTTCTGCACCTCCCCCTCACAGGTTTTCCTTCTGGAAACCAGGGCTGCCTGTTCTCCTGCTAGTACTAGAAGCACAGAAGCCAATAATGTCTCACTGCTCTCTCAAAAGTTCTAGAATCACCAAGTCTGCGATTTTGATAATTACCTACCAGAAATCAGTGTCTCAGCCTCCTCTTGTTTTTGCTTCTGGAGCTGCTGTTCAGTCTTAGTCGCTTCCATCTCCATTGTCATCGCTGTCATTTGGTTTTCACTGGTTGTCAGTCTGGTGCTCATCACTGAAAAACCATAGAGGCTGAGGATGAAGTTCTTTTAAGCAAGGCTGTTTTAAAGTAGAATTCCATGACTTCTTCATAAAAATACATTTCTGGTTTGTAATTATTATCGCCACTGATATGACATCATATTCTACTCATACCCAGTCCACGTAACATTCATTGACTTTTCTAATTCCCTGGTGTCTGGTATTGTAGGATTTGTTAGTGTGTTTTTCTGGGAAAAGTGTAAGCAGTAAGTCTTAGATATTCAGTCTTAGAAATATCCAGCTCTTCCCTGAGAGCATCCATCTCCTTTTGCTTCTGCACCTCCCCCTCACAGGTTTTCCTTCTGGAAACCAGGGCTGCCTGTTCTCCTGCTAGTACTAGAAGCACAGAAGCCAATAATGTCTCACTGCTCTCTCAAAAGTTCTAGAATCACTAAGTCTGCGATTTTGATAATTACCTACCAGAAAACAGCATCTCAGACTCGTCCAGTTTTTTCATCTGCTTCCGCCATTCATTCTTAATCCTTTTCAGCTCCAATTGAATTTCCACCACAGTTTCTTCAGTGCTTGTCAGTCTGGAGTTCAACACTGAAAAACCAAAGAGGCTGAGGATGATGTTCTTTTAAGCAAAGCTGTTTTAAAGTAGCATTTCATGACATCTTCATAAAAATAAATGTCTGGTTTGTCATCATATATTGTCATTAGATATGACATCATATTCCACTCATACCTAGTCCACGAAACCTTTATTGACTTGTCTGATACCATGGTGTCTGTGGTGTCTGGTGTTGTAAGGTTTGTTTGTTAATATTTTTGGGAAAAGTGTAAGTAGTGAGTTCTGTTTAATCTCTGAAATATTTAATTTTACAATGACAATAATTAATTCATGAATGCTACTTTGAGCGATGATTTTCTGTTTATTCATTAAAATAAACAGAAAAACAGAAAGTGTCCATGATGATTTTGAACAATATTAAACCAATAAGATCCTAAGCAATTAAAATAGATCTATATATTCAGTACATATAATTAAGTTTTGAGTTAACTTTACATTTACATTGATTCTCACAAGTAATGATACCATTAACATACCGTGGATTTAGCCCGATCTAGAGTTTATTACCATTTTCATACCATTTTCTAACTTTTTTACTGACAATGATTAAGTGAGAAAATAATAAGCGGAACATAATAATCATTGCACCCCCAACTTGAACATTACATATGTTGTCAATCTACTACCTGCGTTATCTTTCTCTACTTCAGCCACTTTGTCTCTCTGGACATCCAGTTCGTCCTTGATATGCGTCAGCTCCACACCTTGCTCCAGCATCATGTGTTTCAGCTCTTTCAGCTCTTTAAAGATTTCTGCGTTGGCCTCATCACTAAGTAAATCTTCGCTACCTTTAGCCTGTCCTTGAGTTGATGTCACAGACAGACATAACAGTAACACCAGCAGCAGAGTGCCCTTCATTGTAAAACCTCAACCCTCCAGAAATACCACTAGGAAATGAAATGGTATCAGGTTTTTTTAGTCAACTTGTACTCTATAAAAATGTATCCCAGTGACCACAGGTGCTGTGAGCAATAGCGGTCAAAGAAAACTCTCACTAATCATCTTGTGCCAAGTTGTCAAAAGAAGGCTGTACCTGACCATATTTAGGAAGGTAGGCTGATGCAATGACCACAGCTGTTTATACAAGAAAAACTAGCCATGCCAACACAACAGAGTATTACTTAAAAGGATAAAGCACCCACAAAGAATAATTTAACGTGCAGTTGTGGTATTACATTGTGGCAGTTATTTTGGACATAAGTAGTGCTTTTCTCATAAAATATCATCACTTAACTTGTGTATGCAGATGGTCAGTAGCTGCACATTCACATTTAACATGTTTGTATTATCTGGATTAATAGAAAAGCCTTGACAAGGTTTCCATATTTAAGCCGTTGAATAAATGCTTCTGCTGACATGAATAATACATGGCACTCTATTAGATGTTTTTAACAACAACAAAAAGCCTTCTATGGAATGGTTTGTAACAATGTTTTATATGACCTTTATAGGAAATAAAGTGCCAAAATGTCATGAAAATATCTAGGTCAAATGTTATTCTATAATTATAAAATGATATAATTATGTAGGTCCACATTTCAACATGTATTATGTGATATATTTGTCAACCTTTCAGTCGTTTTAATGGGTTATTTTTCATTTGGGAAGACATACTTGCCACAGTTTAGAGTCTTTTACTTTCTAACCAGCATTCAAAGTGTAGATGTGAGTCGACGCGAGTGAAACTACAGTGCAATATCCTTATTTGTATTTAATTCAAAACAAAAAACAGAGCAAATTGACCGGTCAGCCTTCCACCTTTTCATCAGGCCCATGCATTCGAATGACAACTCAAAAAGAAGCCACGAAACCGTCTTATCTAGTCAAATCAGAGAAATTCTCTTCCTCCTTCCTCTAGTCTCCTTCATTATCTGTGCTCTTTTTATCTGCGGCAGACAGCCGGCATGTGTGTGATTTGAGCCTGTGTGTGTGGCGTGTGTGACAAAAAGAGAGTGCGCCACACGTGTGTGTGTACAAGATTTTTTGTGTGCATTCGTGCAGCAGCGAGTGTGAAGATTCAATAACACTGCTATCACTGATAAGCTCATCATTCAAAGCTATTGCAGGTGATGTAAAACAGATGAGGGGACACAAGGTTACACAGTATCTATTTTCCATTACATTCAAGAGGTTATAGAGAGGGACGGGATGAAGCAGGGAGCTTGATAGTGATTACATCAAACCAATATACTGTCAGAAATGAGATTGCCTGTAAAGGAGCACATCAAGGTCTCTTTCTAGACCAGAACTGGCTTTTTTGATGTCATTCAGACAAAGCAGACGCCGTCCTCTAATTTTCTTGCCGACATTACATTTCAGTTAATGACTTCCAAGCACAATAACAATGCAATGTTGTATCATTGTATTTTATTCCCTGACAGAGCTAGTGGAAATGTTTATGCATAATCACATTCATGTGCGTCCTGTTGTGTGTGCTTGTGTGTTGCATGTGTGTGTTTGGGCATATTTAACCAGCATTGACCTGAACAAGGCAACAGCCGTCACACACCTCCACAGGTGGCCACCTTGGCGCTTATTGTCTTTGGTCACTATACATGACCTCACACACTAACGCATGCACACAGTCACCCTGCTGATAGAGATCAATTAGCGTATCCTACTGACGCAAAAGCCAGGGTGTCCCTGTGTATTCTGGGGTCAAATAAACAATGTGAAAATGTGCCTCATAGATGGTAAAGACAAATTCAGAAACTGCCACACAAGAAGCAAATGCACAAAAAGAAACACACACACACGCACTCTCTTACACACAGGGGTCCAATGTATTGACACACGCAGCAAGCTAAGGTACATGTGTATTGACGTGCATGCAGAACCATGAGTAAATAGACTCTGCTGAAATCAATTTGAACGTGACCGTACCTTGAACTTTGCTACACTGTGTCCTTACTATCGATGTATTACAGTCAGTGAAGCAGTGAGTGGAGCCGAATTGAAAAAGGTAGACAATGCAGCAGATGGCCACAAGAGAAGAGGAGCATGAAGACAGAAAGATTATAGGGACAAGTGAAATGCAGAAATATAGGAACGGAAATAAAGACAGAGCAACGAAAGAACGAATCAGGGACAGAGAGGGAGGCAGGGAGGGGAGGATGAATAGAGATTGGTGTCAGTAAGAGGTGATGTATAGAGGACAGGGTGATGAGAGTGAGCTGGCTTCTCTCTCGGCTCCAGTAGTAATGTCCCTTTCCAAAACATCACTCATATTTAATGGAGCACAGCTACAAGGGAAGAGAGAGAAAAAGAGAGCACAAAACTCACACGCACGAACACGCACACACTACACTGACGTATGCAGACAACGCAACACATTACAGACTTGCACGGAGTGCTCAAAGCTTGCATGCGCAGTTGGAGAACCCACACACACAGATATACACACACACACACACACACACACCACACACACACACACTGTGGTACTAAGACGCAAACAGGGTTCTCTGAGAGTTAATGGAGTTGAGACACAAGGGCCTTGAGACTGGAAGCTGCACTCGGCTTGGAGATGGGTAGAGAGCGAGAAGGAGTGAGAGAATAAAAGAGAAGCGAAGAAGAATCGGAGAGCTTTGGCATTCATATCAGAATATGGGTATAAGTGAAGATAAAATGTGGTAGAGGCAGGAACATGATCCTCATCTGAGCATGTCTTAACTGTGTCTGAAGCCACATTGGTCAGTCAGCTGAGATGAACGGAAAAAACACAGGGGTGCAATTATTTTGGACAAAAACTGTTGTATGATAAAGTAAACAGAGAGAGATAGCAACACATCACAGACAGAAATTGTATTTCCTTGTTTCATCACCCACATACCCATGATGAGTCACTCAGTAGTCTTTTCCTTAAACCCTATTCACGGCCTTGACATTATCCATTTAAAAAACTTAACTTTGTCCGAGAAAGATGTCCCTGTCTTGAATGTGGAAATCTGCACAAATAAATGAAAGAATGTGGTGGTGCACCTTTAATAGACTTGGAATGTTTTTTTTGTTGTTGCAAGAATCAGTTCATTTAAATTATTGGAGTCTCATTGGAAATTCTTCTGTTCCAAGAAGTCAGTCAATTAAAACTAACTTGTGCAAATAAACTTAAGCAGTGTGTGTTTTCTGACGACAAATTGTATCCCTGTCCCCCTCCAGGTTCAGGCCTTAACGATGGCCAATGGCACGCAATACGTTTGGTCGCCAAGGAGAACTTTGCCATGTTGACAGTAGATGACGAGGAGGCGTCTGCTGTGCACTCCACCTCACCTCTCACCATCACCACAGGAGGAACCTACCACTTGGGAGGTAAGAATCACCCCAAGAACATCGCCACAGATCTGACAAAAACATTGCAACTCTCACTTGCACCTCCATTCATCGTTATCCCATTACATTCCTCTCCGGTGCCCATCCGGGTGGCAAGGGAGGCATCAGAGTATAAGATGGTCATGCTTTACGGAGGTAAAAATGGTCTAGAAATGGGGCAGTGTCAGAAAATAGCATCCAGATTAGACATCTCAATGTTGTTTCATACCTTCTGCTACATATTGTCATGTTTCTTCAGTTTTTAGTTGCTGTGTTTTCTTAAACATGTAATATTACTTTTTTCTGGTTCATTTTCTTATCTTCCTATTGCTTGATTATAATGAGCCCAGGACACAGATACAGGCTATTTAATCTGCTTTTACTTTGGAGTTCTATATTTTGGTTTGTTTGTATAGAATATGTTTGTCGAGAAATGTATTGGTGTTCATCGACTATAAAACCAAACTGATCTTACTCCCAACTCGCCAAATACAGACTCTTGGTCAGGGCCCCTTGGCTTCTGATACCGATGTACAGATGCACCCTTAAGCGTCTGTATGAGAAGCACTGGGCTTTCAGCTAACTCCATCCCATCCGCGTCCTTATCAGATGGCCAGAGCAACTGATGTAGTATAAAGACAAGAAAGTCCATGTAGGACGTGTAGGCAGCCAAGGTGTCAAGCATAGACAAGACTTTCACCCAGTAGACTGCTGTTCGTGTCCAGTGTGAAACATTGAATTATTGTACCTTAGTTTTGTTACATAACTTCTCTACTTAACAAGCTAAGTAACAAGCATACTTACGTGGTAACCAAGCCACAAACTTTTCCTAAACCTCATTAAGTACCCTTCTTCCTTCCTTCTTCAACGTAGGTTTACATAGAAAAAACTATGTAAACCTACGTTGGAAGTTAAATTTCAAATAGAGACTCTATACACGTAACTAACAGAAACTTCACTTTTCTGGCAACATGGAAGTTAGTTGTGAAAAGACACTATAGGCGTAATGAGCAAAAATGGACACCCAGGGTACCTAAAGCGTCATAGTTTGCAGTGCAGGGCCACTGACCAGGTCTTGACGAGTTGGGTGTGAAATGTGTTGGCAGTGCTTGGTGAAACTTATTAGATGAACTGTACCAACATAAGTCTTATCCGTATGTGTGTTTGCAGGCTAAATATGTCTATAAATCATTTATCCCACTAGAAATCTATATCCCAGTGGCCGAAGTTCAGGAAGTTGCTCACTTAGCAAGAGCACAGACACAACTAGACCACCAGATATACACAACCAGTGGGAACACACACTAACACACACAAAGCAGTTACAATCTGTCTGAATTAGGAAGACGCCAGGTTAATGATGCCAGACACTGCTGTCCGTCTGTTGGAAGATGGTCCGTATCTAAGTGTGCACATGTGACTTTGTGTGTGTAGGTGTGTGTGTATGTGTGTGTGTGTGTGTGTGTGTGTGTGTGTGTGTGTGTGTGTGTGTGTGTGTGTGTGTGTGTGTGTGTTGGCACCTGTATGAAATTACAGTAACTGAGAGAGATAGTCTGGGCTCTGATAGCTCCATCAGGCCTCTGTCCCTCTCTCTTCCTCTCTCTATCAGAGTACAATCTCCTCCATCAAGCAAGACCATTTCCCCGGGCCAGTCAATAAGGATCATAACGCCACACACACACACACACACACACACACACACACGCACACACACAGACAACCAGACTCTTCCATTGTATGTTGTCCATCTTAATTAGCTCCTCTCTGCTCTTTAGTGAATCGCCTTTGAGCCCATGAGGACTATTTCTTATTCATAAAATAAGCTTCTGAGGCCTTGATATGCTAAATGCATTTCACTCAAGAAGCATCCAAAACTTGCCACATTTTCTTCAGGATTTTTCCTCTCACTTTTTTTAATTCTTTAATCCGTGGGTGTTGCAGGATTATACAGTATTAACACTTTATCTTTTATTATCGCTTGTCTTTTTTTCACCCCAACTTTCTCGCTATTTTTTTTATCTTCGTCTGTCTTTTCTTGTTCCTCCCACCTGTCCTCTCTTCTTCCTTCTCACCCTCTAGTCTCCGTTTTGATCCAATTGGTGATTTATTGATTTTGGTAAGCTGAGTTGGGAATCAATAGTGGCTGAGAGGAGTGGATCTCTGTAATGTCTTTACCCCTTGAAGAGGGCAAGGAGACAATCAGAGTGAGTGAGAGAAAGGAAGAGTGAAACTGAGAAGACAGATGAACGATAGGAGAAAGTAGAGACAAGGACTGAGACGTTGAGACTTTTTTGGCAGAGAAATTTATAGCAGTTTTATAAGCGAGTGCAAAGCTCGAGAGAGGAAAAGGAAGTGAAAGCTATATCCTAAGGAGCTGAGAGGCTGAGAGGAATGGTGACATTGAGACATAAAATCCCAGAGGCAGTACATGCATGTCATCAGACAGACATAACTCACAGTCCGAGTCATTTGCATCCACACATATACTCACTCACACGTTTATGCATCGTTACAAATCAGAGAAACACAGCTATGTTCTTTCAGAAGTTTTTATCCCCCAGCCAACAGGCATAATGTGTTGGCTGAATTGAAAGCAGCTGTGACTGGGTTTCACTCGTTAGTTTTACATGACATAATGAATACTGAGGAGCAGGGAGTCTGGTGGTAAACACAAGTTTAAAGGCTGCGGGGGCAACAGAACTGCTGATTATTACTATGGCAAGGAGTACAAAGAGATATTTGGGCCACCGCTTCACAGGCACGGGAGAAGTTTTGGGGAGAAATTCTTAGTTCAGACTCAAGATTTATTTTTCATGTGAAAAAGGTATGTTCACTGTTGCAGCTTGTTTTCAGCTCAGGGAGTTATTTAAGTTTGCTCTTAACTTTTTGAAAATTGGTTTGGTTTTACTTTAGATTTGTACAGCATACTGATCAATCCTCCAATTGCATGACCTGATTTTATTATGACTTGCCTAACCATTATCACAGACGGCCAATGAAGGCCTGAAGCCATCTGAATCTGTGTGTATGTGGGTTAGTGTGAGCGTGCATGTCTGTGAACTGTGTTAGTGTTTTTGACCACATGCTCTGAAACGCCTGAGCACAGAAACACACTTAACTTACAGTTCAGACAGAATATCTATAGCATTTATTCAGAAACACCTCATCACATTCAGGGGCAAATTTCCATCGCAGCACAGAGGTAACTGAATAATATAGTGAGTGAACAAAAGATAGTTTAGCCTTTGACTTGCCCTCAATTAGTCACTTAGATCGTTCAGCTTGATGAGTCAGAGAGGCCAAGCGCATTAAGCTGTCCTAAAGCTCTTTAACCATATTCCATCAGCACTTTCTATGAAACTGTTATTTCAGTGTGCCACTCAGTATCCTGAACAATCCATATTCTTTTATATACAGGATGAGGCTTTGTCTAGGCAGCCATCCGCTTCAACCCTCGTGGCTTCAAGGCACCGATCTGCTGTGTCTTCCTTGGCAACAGTTGGTGATCAGTAACCAGTGTTACCAGTTTTTACAGCCTGTAGCCAAAGTAATGTGGAAGTTACCTCTTAATCTGACTGTATTAAAATGGCGTTGCTCTTTATACACTCATTTTGACAATAGGTTTTTGACAATTGTTTTTTTGGTTGTTTTAAGTTGTGCTCTCTTCATCTTATTGTGATGCATGTAGTGGACATATAGTGTTTGCTCTGCATGTAAAATGCTTTTGGGTTCAGAATAGCAGTCCCATATACTACTATGGGGTGAGTGCCATTGTAGAAACCTTGCTTGGATGCCAGAGTAAAAGTGGTTTAACTGTCAGTTTATATTTTCCTCATTTTATGTTTTTTTCCCACACTGTGGCTTAATGTTTATTAAGCATACCCAATTGGCACATTAAACCAAATTAGGACTTATTAGTGTTAAATTGAAGCTTGGCTGCCACACACATGCAGGGATATACATACATTATGTACACACACAAAGTCTGAAGTGTTTTACTTGACATTGCACAAAATACAACTATATTTCACAAAACAACAAAACTTAAGACATTAATATAAGACATTTTCACAACACACATAAAACTCCACAAAACACAATGATACTTCAGAAAACACAACATTTCACAAAACGCAGCAACGTTTTACAAAACACAATTCTGAAGGCAAGCTTCTCTCATTTGTGAGCAATATCATTTTTTTCCAATGCAGGTTTTGCAAGAAGTTCCTCCTTTTTGTGCAGTGAGTGTAGATATTGCAGATATTATACATACCGTAAAATGCGGGTTGTATGGCGCACCCTTTTATAAGACGCATCTACTAAATTTAAAGAAAAAGTCATGTTTAATCTTAAACAAGCCGCCGCGGGTTATAAGGCGCTAATTTAGCGGTACCTGACAAACTCTCGAAACGACCACCGGTAATCAATCAAACTTTTTTATAAGGGACTCAAGGTCCAGATAATGAACGGAACAACAAAACAATACAACCGCAGGTCGGTTTCCCTTTTCAATGGCCAAGTCAATAGCCTTCAGTTTAAAAGCTGCGTCGTACGTCTTCGACATGATTACCGTATTTCTGGGGATGAGCGAAATCGGAAATAAATCCACAAATTAAATCCACAAATTAACCTCGCCCTTATTTTAGCCGCGCGAGTCAAAGTTGTGAAAAAAAAAGAAAAAAGTAGCGCCTTATAACCCGCATTTTATAGTCCATTAAAACTCCAGATTTAAGGTGTTACAGCATGAGCTGTAGCAGCCCGTCATCTACACCAGCCACTAGGCTGTAGGCTGGCACCGGGCCGCCAAGTATTGGCTACCGGACAGCAGGGAAACGGCAAAAAAAAATGAAATAGAAAACCTAGATAATAAATACATAACATTAGAGGCAACTTGTGCGGTAATTACATTGGACTTGGAAGGCCCGTCTGCTTTCTTCTCCCCTGTTTCCCCTGATTTTAATCCAATTGGCAACACTTAAATTCACTTAAATTCAGCGAATATATCCTCTTGGCCCACTAGATGTCTGTTCTCTGTGTTCACTGAAAAAAAAAAAAAAAGTTTTTCATAGACAGCCCTGGCTCTGTAAATGGGAACCAAAGAAAGTGGATCAGATCGAGCCACGAGGGCTGTCCCGAATGTCATGCCTCTCTTTGTGTGTGCCGCGACAAACAGGAGAGCAAACAGTTTTTTGCCATTTGCTGTCACTGAGGAAGTCGAGGCTGGTGGTGTACTACACACAGCAATATGTATAAAAAGTATATATCTCCCTACGTGTGAATTTCAACTACACAATCTTGTCCCCGTTCCTTTTTGTGTGCTTTAGGTGTTCTCTCGGACAAGTTTTGGGATTGAGTTGTTGCAATCTGCTCTGGTTGATTTTGTACACTCAAGTGTGCACAGTACTTGCACAATATTTCTACAAGAGAGAATGTTATTGTATGTGAAACTAACTAGGTAAGTTATTGGTAGTTTGTGTGTTACAAAGTATAAGTTGTGTGACCTATGAGAGGCAGCAATGTGCTGCAAGTCATCCAGTCTGCTGAGGAAATAAAATAATTACTTACGTTTGTTGTAGACTGACTGACTGAGTAAAACACTATACTATACTGTATTTAGTAGAGTACAGTATTAGTATTCATGCTCTGTTCTGATTTTCAGTACAAAATGCAACCTCTGGAAAGGAATTTTTTGCAATATTTTCATCAGTGTGCAGTACAACACACTCTTGTGTGCTGTGTTTTGGTAATACATTCATATACTTCCCTCTATCCTGATCTCAGACTGAGACTTCATTAGAAAAGTAGCGATGTTAAAAGGGTTTTAGATTGAGCACTGCAGCGTGTAGCTGGTTCAAAGAGAATCCGACCATATTAACCATGTGTGTGCAATACGAGGACTAAACTGCAAATCATTTTTTAAAAGATCTGAAGTCTTCTGCTTCTTGTGTGTGTGGTTGTGTGAATTGTGTGTAATGTTTTGACAAATTGAGGCCTGTGATCAAAATCGTGCTTAAGCGATCATGAACATTTTTAAACATAACAGAGCTGCTCGATGCCTTTAGATAACCATCAAGGTGTGATGCGAAGCCATGCGTGCTGACATAAAAACATTTGCTAAATAATGCTTTAACTAACTAAATAAATGAATGCATTAATGTTTAATGTATTTTGATGAATATGATGGGACATTATACGGCTCAAATACCATTGCCAAAGAGTTAAAAGGCTAAATTATGGAAGCAATGCAGTTCCTTTCTTCACTTTTCTTCCTTATTTCTGTCAACTTGTTTAGTTTGTAACACTGTTTTGTACGTTCCATGTTTATATCAATTAATACACCACTTTTATGGTAATTTTTATAGTAATTCCCATATACATTTAAAAAAGATATAGCAACATTTCACTGTGTCACATGTCACTGCTCTTGTTTTTCATATACTGTACTTAAAAGACATATTCCTTGAGAATAGTTTTCTTTGAGTTCAGTGGCAATAAAGTTAACAGCCGAGAACGGTGCTTTGGATAAAATTGCCCTGTTTTTTCTGATTCTGTGGCATTAAAATTCACGTGGCACTGCCTAAACCCAAGGTTACAGAGTTGCAGGATATTATACTTTAGATGTCAGAGGAAGGAAAAGGCTTGGCTCTGATCCTCTGTCATCCTATCTTCAACTATGCCCTCTTTCTTAATTCTCTTCTTCTCCTCTGTTTTCTTTTCTCCGCTTTCTCTGCCTCCCTCATTCCTTTCATTCTCTCCAATTTCTCAGTTTATCTTCTCTTTTTCTTTTTTGGCCCTCATCCTCCTCTTTCTTCTCATCCCTCTTATCCTCTTTAACCGGGTCGGCCCCTTCCTATGCCTCTCCTCGTCTCCTCTCGTCTCCTCTCATCTCCACCCCTCTATGCTTCAAGCGTCTGCTTTTAGAGGCAGCCTCCTGAACCCAAAGCCTATTTTACGGGGAGTAGTTTCTCACTCCTGACGCTGCGCTTAGAGAAATTAGTAAGTGACTGACACGAGACATCCGCAAATTGAATTTCTCAAGAGGGAAGGTGGACACACACACACAAACACACATATGAATATACACAAGGCCATAAAGTCGTGCTCTTTTTTCCACAGGAGCAGGGGGGAAATTGATACTTCTAATGCAAGAGTAATCAATTATGGGATGTTCCACCCTGAAGCATACAGGTGTTTGATAATTATGAAGAAAAAACAGAGTTATATGTTTCCTTTATTTATTTATTTTTGCAATATCCACTTCCTTACCAATTCCATTACTCTATTGCAATTTTGTATCAGCATTTCCTTTGTCATCATTTCGCAAATACCATGTTTTCCTTTTATCTGTATGAATAAAGGACAGTTTGCCAGTCTTAAACTTTGCTTTTCCATTTCCAGTCTCCAGGGTACTGTGATGCAAAACCTTTTGAAATATAACGTTATGATGCTTCTTACACTCTAGTTGGTTTATTTGGTTACTCCACAATGTGAAATGTTTCACTGAGAAGTAAAAAAAGAGAATACTTTCCAACACTTGCAATGTGAATTAATCCTCACAGTATATGTATTAGAAGTAATTGTAATACATACCAAACCTCCAGCTTCTACATACCCTCACCTCTTCCTCTTCATCTTGACGTGTGTGATGAATCAGACATTTATTATACAGCAGCCTGTGCTGCCTTTATTTGTCAACTCGTTCTCACTCTCCTCCTCGGTGCATGACACCCATGTCCACTTAGTGTGTGAATGTGAGTCCTAAAACCGGTAAAACTCAAGCTTAGTTTTGTTCTAAGATATAAAATAAGTCAGTGAATAACCGTCCGTAGATGTTGAAGAGTCGTTAGCTGACAGCAATCACGCTCTTTTCCTGAACCTGCGTAGGTGGTTTTGTTTCCTCAGCCTGAACTTCCTTGTAAAGACTGAAGTCTATTTTAAAAGGACTATGCTTGTGACAGGCATATATTAACCATGTCAGGTAGAATACATACTGTGCTCGACTTGTGTGCAGTAAGGTTTAACACGCATGCACGTTAACTCCATTTGAAGGTGTTCTATGGTTTGTTCCAAGGTTGTGGTTTTTTTTTTCAGGGGAAATAGCTCAGAGAGAAATAGCAGCAGGTGGTTAATAGATAAGCACAGTTTTTCCTGGTGTGAATTTGGGAGATCTACATATTGTGTTTGGCAACACATTTTGTCTCCTCTGAATATGTTGCTGAATCGCAGCCTCCAAATATTTGTTCAATTTTTACAGCTCAGCATTTTGGCCGATTTCCAGCCTCCCCGAAAATGTGTTTGGATGTGGACACAAGTGTTCTGTAGCCTGAGAGCCAGCTGTGCCAGTCAGGTGGTGATCAGGTAGTACGAGCTGGGGCTGGTCTTCTAGTGTGTATTGTAAGGGAAGCTCTTTGGGCGCTGCAGAGGGGCTGTGATAGCGCCAGCAAGACTGCAGGGGATTATTGCTGCCGTTCCAGATTCTGCTGAGGGGTTATGAGAAATAGAGCTTTTGTGTTTACAACAAATTAAAGCAACACAGCATCGTTGCTTTCAGGAAAAAAATAATCAAATGTGTTCAGACATGCTTAGCTTGGATTTGAGCTATGGGTGTTCGTGATTTGTTGGGCATGTACAGATGTATGGCCACATCTATGCTTTGTTTGCCAAGTGTTTGTCTTCGTTTGTCTCCAGATCATTAATCTTGGTCTGTTTCTTCCTTTGTTTGTCAATGTAGCTGCAATGCAGGATTTTTAATGATACAATGATACATTGCTGGATTTAGAATGACAACAAGGGGGAAAACATGCTGCTTTGACCAAATTTAAAGCATGACTACTGTCAGGATGAATTTCCTCTTCGTCTTATTTAGCCAACTAATATGCACATTTTGTTTAGTGCAATACCCAAATGAACATTTATGGTGTTGCTCAAAGTGACACAAAGGAGCTCCCCAGTACAGTTATCTCTCCATGGGTATACAGACGGTTAAGTGATATCATTTAAGACTTGTGAATTTCTCAAGATACCTCCCATTATCAAGATTAATTTAATCCAAGACTTTTTCATCAAATTAAACGCAACCCGTTTCAGAAGAAACTAGAAATCTTCAGTTGTAATATCTTTGAAGTGCTATGTTTAAATGGGCAGTAGGTGGGCTAAATCAGGTGACACCCAACAAACTAAATTTGTTATCGTTAAATTGGGAAAACTACCCATCAGTGGTTTAGATAGAATAAAAGAGAAACCACCTCCTATAGATTCCACGCCTTACCTGTTGGCTTTCACGCCCTTACAACATCCGGCGTTCCATGCATTGCTCCGTTCGTTCTGCCAAACTGTCAGGGAGGCTGCATTTCCTTTGCATTCATATGCTATCCACAGCATACAAAGTGCTGCCAGCCAGCTGTAGTCTGCTCTGTTTCCCATTTTCTCTCTGCCATCTTCTCTCTCCCGCTCTCCTTTCAATGTCTGTGTGTCTCTCTCCCACTCCCCTGGAAAGACAACGGACAGGTGTGGCAGGAGAAGAGACAGATGGCAAGGATGACAAGAGACACTTTTGGGGGGAGGAAATGAAAATCAAAAGATGTGACGAAAACGACGAATCCAGCACAAACACACATGCAGGGACACACTTTTTACTTTTCTGCTGCTTTGTTTGCTGGCATAACAGCCAGCCACATAAACTACAATTATTTTTGGTGCACACAAAACACACACAGTGCATATGCCCTCTATAATAAGCCTTTTTGATGCTTTGGCCTTGAGGCTAATAGGCATGCTAGAGGGTGTGACAGCTTATAACATCCCGATGATGGAGATGTCATTGAGCCACAGTGTTTTATGTCATTGAGCCACAGTGTTTTATGTGTGACCTGTGTGCTTGTGGCAAAGATTGAATTCCAGGCTCTCATCTCCTATATATGACAGTGCATGTACACTGTAATAATGCCTGTAAATGTGCAGACTGAAGACAGATTGGTACATATATGGTATGCTCACACACCCACCATATATCCATGGACTTTAATTTTTGAAAATCATTTAGCATGCACACACACACACACACATTTCTGTCATAGCCTTGTCCTTGTTTCAGTCAAGGCCCAGTGCTACCTCTGGACGGGCCATTGACTCTTGTATCTCATAAAGGTACTGTATATAGTAAAACCTATATATCCTGTAGTCTATTGCAGCCTTAGCACCGGTATAAAGGCTAATGGGCCTTGTGGATAAGCTCTAAAACATGAGGATTGATGGAGGTTTGTGACTTTAAAAATCACAATAACAGGACACTGGCCAGATATGTTGTTCCTCGTCAAGGATAATATCATCGTTCAGTCTGATGTCTACTTATACAGAAGGTCGTCTTTTCATAATGTGTTTAAATCGGGAATCAAAAGATTCCATTTTTTCTTATTTATTGTCATCCTCCTACACTCGTTCACCTCTTTCACTCCGGTCTTTGAAAGCAAGCTGCTGTGCGTCCCTTTGTTCCCTCTCATTTTTTGTTCTGTATTCAGTTTATTCATCTCCAACTCTCTGGGATTTGTAATAGTAAAAAATCCATGGTAAAGTTTTCTGTGCTTTTGTTTCTTTTGCTGGTTTTCAGGGTATTTTCTCCAGACGCTGTTCCCACCCTCCCAGCGTACCTTCCAGGGCTGCATGCAAGCGATCTTGGTGGACGACCAACCAGCTGATTTGCATGCGGTGGAAAAAGGCACTATGGGAGCTTTTGAGAATGTCAGCCTAGACATGTGTGCAATCATAGACAGGTAAGAATGATAATTCCTGCATGCAAGCACATCCATATGATCATCATGAATGAAAATTTCAGCCAAATGCAAAGCAATAAGTGTCATAAATCAAATGGTTTTAAATTGGGAATCATAAAAACAGTCTCCGAATTCTTATCCAGAGATGTATGACTCAGAGCTCTGGGTGTTGTGAGTGAAACTGTACAAGACTATGTTTGTGTGGCTGTGTTTTGTGTGCTTGTCATACTGATAAATGGATAGAATTGATGCCGTGGATTCCCAGGGTAAGGGGATGTGTGTAAACAGTAAAAAAAACTTAAACTGAAAGAAAAGAGTAGGTTTCATCCTTGGAAAACACTGTATGGTCTTAATCAAACATCAAACATGAGCCACTTATTTCTCAAGTATAACAGAGCTGGATATTCTGCACAGCAAATGCCAATGTTGGCTCACTGGAAGCATTCACTACAACTTGTTGACGTTCCAATTTATTTCCTTGTCATAGACAAGACAAACACACTGGGCCGAATTTTTCATATATGGAATCATCCCTGCCTTACACCCAATTGTAATGCTTATTTAAACTGAATCTGATGCCATGGTGCATCGTTGTGGACTGGTTTAATCTTCAGGGATTAGGTCTTGTCCTATGTTAAATAAAAGTTCAGTGGTTTTCAGTTGCCAAAAAGATGTCAGTGATTATTAGACACATGGAGTATGTATTGCAAGATAAACGTGAGTAGGAAGCTGCAATAACTAGTTGACCTTGCACTAATTGGAACAGCATATCCCCGATCCCGAGTGATTTGTTTTCAGGTTAGGTTTGTCAATAACACTTATCCTCATCAATATCCTCACCCAGAGAAGTAGACATCAACCGTCACTGCTTGATTTAGATCAATTTTGTCTGGGGATACTTACATTTTGAGCTGCGTCCACACTAATACAGAATTTAAAAAGGGGTGTATGCAGAGTTTCTGTATGTGTAAAAAAATGTCCACATCATTTTCTCGAAGTTCTCAGTCCATACTGAAATGGTAGAACAATTAAACGTTTGATACAATAGAAATGTTTACATTGTTTTGGTTGTCAGGTGACTTTGTTATTATAGACAAGTGATTTGATTGAAGGTTGTGCTCGATAACCAATTCTAACATACATACAGGACTGATATCTGGACATGACGATCTTTGATCAAATCCATATTTTACACACATAACGTCTTCTAACACAGTATATATGATAAAAAAAGGTGACCACATTGTTGACTGACTGTGTTGAGACTATTGGAAGATGGCCTTTTAATGTGGAACTGCTTTGCCATATATGTGAATGTTGAACCTGCAATAATTGATCTTTTGGTCATTTTGGGGCAGTGTAAACAAGTTGTGAACACAACTGACAAATTATGACATTTTAAAAAGATATGCCGGACTTGTTAGCATACAGTTGCCTACTTTAGACATCCAGCAAATATTAGCATTTATTTAAAGTTGTGTTTATGGCCAACTGACAACTGTATATCCAATATTTACTATGTATAAACTCTGTATTTGGTTTCCATTAACTCCTAAGGGATATATATGGATCTTTACCTGCAAGATTTCCCACAATGTTCACCAAGTTTGCCTGATTAGCAAATAGTGAGTCTCTGGAGCTTATTTGCTGAAAACAGCTGCTTGTTGTGGCCAAAAACAAAATTATGAAAACAGTGAGTGTAAAACAAACTGTAAATTTGTAGCCTGGAAAAATGAAACAAGTTCAAACTGCTGCATAGAGCAGAGCAGAGAAAAACTGCCGTCCAGTGATAATTATCTGTTTACGCATTATGCATAGTCATTTGATCCTTTGTTTGTATACAAGTATTGATCGTAGCTACTTCAGAAAACATATGTTTGCATTTTCAAATAACCAAAAATACTCAGTCCATAATACATTGTGAATTACTATTTCAAAAATCTCTGTTTTCACAGGTGAAAAAATTTAAAAGATCTGGTTTAAGTAATATTTTGAACACAGACGGCTCTTACATTTTGACAAAGCCCTCTCTTCTGGATACATTTTCATGCTTGTGCCATTTGTTTTGTCTTGCAATGTGAAGTAGAATGAAAATATTATTTTACTAGATTGTGGTGCATTAGCACTGCTAATCGTTACCAGCAGCAGGCTGACTCCGATTTTTATCACTAACTCTTTTGAAAGTCCTAGAATGTCTTACCCTTGCTTTTTCCTCACCTATTTTACTTCAAAAATGTTGTGTATCAGCCCTGCATTATTTGAGGTGGGCCCTGTCCTGCCATGGAAGATGAATGGGTCCAGTGTTACCATCTAACTAATCAGAATGTCTTTGAAGGCAGTTCAATAGCCCTGTCTGACCTCCTCTTCATCAATGCCGTTCCACTGTGGGATTCTTTTTCGGCTGAGATGGTGGACGAAGTAGAACACACATTTCTCCACAGACACACAGTCATGCTGACACACACGGGGGCAAGGCATGCAAATTCCAATATTCCACAATGTCACTGTCATTCTCTAAGGGTACTGCAACACACACATGGAAGCATAATCATATTGAGGCGCTCCATTCTCTTCAAAGATTTCAAATTCTCATACAAAGCCCAGCGCATATGTAGTCAGTGTACTTCAGTGCTCACAGCTTGCTGAGCATAATGTCTTTTGTGATTGTCGGTGCTTGTCAATCGCAGCCCATTGTGACAGCACAATGCCATTTCAACTGCACTTAATAGCCTGCTGAAGCTACAAATCACCATGACATACATTGATCACCGGTATATTAGAATTTTCTATTTCATTTACAGTACATGCAATAGCATATATTTATAAATTCATGGTTTAATAGTATTTGAATACCAATGGCTGTATATAATCAGAACTTTTTCTTTCCTTCATGTAAGGCAGTGTCACTGTTGAAATGACAAGCAGGTACATGTGTAGTAATGTTACCTAAAGTGTCTTTTTCTGCACCAGTCAACACAGTCAAAGCTAGAGAGGTGGATGATTATTTTGCAAATGTAATTTTTCTGCAGCAGCTATGTCGCTCTCTCATTCTACACTATAGTTACAATACTGACAATACAGTCCATTAAAAATAACACACCAGCACCCCATTCCATATACTTCGTCACGTTTTCAGAAAGTAAGAAAGTACATATGCAGTTTATTGTCACTTTAGAGGGTTGACAGCTTACAAAACAGAGTTCATCCACACATATGAAAAAAAGTGGAAGTGCAAGTGCATAAAACAGTATATAGAGACATAAATAGAAGAGTCATAATTAGAGTCGCCCCACTGTCAGTGAACTCACAAGCCCACAGTTTTATGTCAGATTCAGAGTTTCTAGAGGTTTGACAACAGCGATTGTCTTTTCTTCCTCTCTGTGCTACTTAACTGCCCGACTCCATGACTACATGACTAAAGAAGAACTCAGGATTTTAAAAGGACCCCTGCAGCTCTTATGAGGTCGTGTTTGTTTTCCCCTCCAGCTGGCTTTCCTCATCATATCAGTAATCACTCAAAGTTGTATACGGTATTGTTTATGTATTTGTGCACAAGTGCATGTGTGCGAGTTTGTGTGTGGAAAACCCAGCTCTGAGAATGAAGTGCCTCGGGATCTATCCCCACCAGGCCTGAAGGCAGATCAAACCGCAGAACTTTGATGTATTCAAGATCTGAGTTGGTATTGAAATTCCAACAAGAAAAACAGTGATGTCTGAACTGCTATGTGCTTAATGCTGTATTCACACTGAGAAGGATAATGCTGTTTACATACACCACGCTCCATATTTCAGGTTCTTTTTGAAATGTAGATTGTGACTGTACAAGAAACACACTTGTACAACAGTCATACGCATGGAGAATCAGCACGATAAACCCCAATTATGTCACCTCCTGCTTTCCATGATCACTAAGAATCTGTTTCAGTATAGGCAGACATGCACTTAAGTTGTTCTCATTGGCAGTTTTGTGCGTCTGACGTGACGGCCCTCTCACTGTCCTGGAGGCTGTTCTGGCCAACCTCAGCAGGCAGATGGTTGACATGGGAGTGTGATTAGCTTGGTTAAACCTCACATGGGCCTTCTAGGCTATGAACCATAAACTGTGTTGGTTTTAAGTATAACCTTGCGTGGACGTCCGCCTTGTCACAGCCAGTTTGTGACAAAAGGGGGCTCGTCTGGGATGCAAAAGCGTCTGGTAAGGTTAAATCTAGCCTTAGTGTGACAAAGGAGGTTCAATTGAGTTTTAGCACTTTTCAGGAGTAAAGATTAAAGTGCCTTTGGTATTAAGCATTGTGACTAAGGCTACATCCACATTAATACTTTTTCATCTAAAACCGGGGTATTAAAACAAAAACAATATCTGTCCACATTGGCGTAAACTGGTGTCTACGTCATCGTTTTCAAACTTCTCTGGTTCCGCCATCCATACTACGAGGTAACCCCGGAGTTTTCAAACTTATCCGTCCTCTGGAGCGTTTTAACGTAACCGTTTTTTGTGCTCAAAAACTCCGGCCTAGTGTGGACACTCAGTATAAACGTAGAAAAAAGATGTGTTTTAAAATGAAAATGTAGTAGTGTTGATATGGCCTAAGAGTAACACGCAAGGATTTTTTGAGAGTGGTCACATCTTGGTTGGTAGGGGCCATGCATCTCCTTTTTAGCCTAAAGTGGTTGCTCTCAACAGTTCCCCAAGCCGTGTGTTATTTTCACATAGTGTGGCGAAGAATTTTGGTGAAGACAATGTAGACTGGTTTCTAGAGGTTTGCCTTCTTACTTCTGTTGGAATTAGTGCAGAAGTACCCACAACCAGTATATGTCTATGTGATTTTTAGATTTAGCATGTTACTGATGTTATTAATGTCTAAACTGGCATTTATGGTGTTATTTATTCATTGTAATGTGTTTTTCTGTCTGTTGTGCACTGTGGAAACTATGTCTATTATTGTCTGTATAAATTGATTTGGTGGAAAATGACATTCCCCATTGGGGATTAATAAAGCTTTCTAATCTAATCTGTTTGAAGACTGAGGTTAAGACTACTTGGGTAGTAAGTGTGACTAGTTAGATATGGCTGGTGAGGTAGGTCTCTGTGGTATCTTTGATTTCCTCACTGCACGTGTTCAAGTACCTGAAATTGTGTGTTTGTCTTGTGGATTTGTAACGTTAAACATAAATGCTAGTATTGAAAAAAATTATTTGGTGGTGGGAAGTAGCTTTTAGTCTGGCATGCCTCAAGATGCTTAGGTTTATGGTAGTTTGGTTTGTTAGGTGAGGAACTAGAATATTGATAGTGTGAATGGTGTTACCTCAAATGTTGTGTCTGCAACGTGGTCGAGCAGCTTTGGTAGTAAGTGCTACAGCTCATGCTTTGTTTGACTTTTTTGATCTAGCTCGGTTTCCTCTTTGTGTTGTGCATCTTAGAATGACTTGGTTGGCTAGTGAGCCTTTGTTTCGAGTAACTTTTGGGTATGCTACTTTGGTTTGGGTTAGGGTTAGGGGTTAGTTTTGTGTGCATTTGGTAGCTGGAATTTTGTAGCGACAGAGCATTGTGAGTTTGCTGTGTGTTGTCAAATACTTGTGATGAACATAGGTGCTTATTTTGATGCCTCACGCTATGTATTGAAATTATGAAATGGTGTTTTATTGGAGCTCATAATTGCTTCCCGTTAACCAAGGTGATCAGTAATTGGCTGATTCTGACAGGTTCAATCAAATGATCTAATGATACCTGTATTGTGTGGTCAATTATTGCAATTCAACATGAGCAACCACATCTCGTCTTTCTGCTGACATGTGTCACAATTTTAGATTTTTGTTCTTTTTTTGTTCATTCGCAACTTATCAGATTTTTCCACTCAGAAAACGTCTGAAGCACAATTGTTTTTGATGTGGAATAAAATTATTTCTTAGTGTGAACAAAGGGCCATGTCAAAGTAGCTGAAGGTGGTAGGTGATTTCTATTTGCTATATTTAATCAACTGTCAACTGAAATGTTAAACTCACCGTTGGGTAAAATAATTATATAAGGATTAGTTCGTACCGCTTCTTGAACTTTTAAATATGTTTGATTTTCCATGCAAATGCATTTGTGGCCAATGACATTATAAATCATACAATCTGAAGACAGGAAATCAAACTTTATTAGACATATTTCTTTGCTTTGAAAGTGTCATATTGATTACTCTCTGCATTAGTCCAGAGGTGTATTGCAATGTGAAAGGTTCAATTAACTCGCATAATCCTTTGCACTGTTCATACTTTAAATTGACATATTAGACACAATAATAGCCAACGGTGTTCTTGTCTAACAATTTAATCTAAATGTCTCACACATGTGACAGATGGTAGAACAGGAAGCAGGCCAGTTGTCAGATGTTAATACTGTATTTTCATATCATCACAACCAGACATATCAGAATGAATCTGCTGCATGCTGGCAGTATAGACGTGTGACAGTGGGCTGTGTATGTTTTTCTGACCGTTACATACATAACGCAAACATGTAATTTTTTTCTCCTTTAAAAGGCATTGCATGTCTTGCAAATGTTTAAAAGTACTCACTCTTTCTCCAGGTGTATGCCTAATCACTGTGAACACGGCGGCCGGTGTAAACAGACTTGGGACAGTTTCAGCTGTACCTGTGATGGAACAGGATACACTGGGGCTACCTGCCACACTTGTAAGTGTGTTTGTTTGTGTGTGTGTGTGTGTGTGTGTGTGTGTGTGTGTGTGTGTGTGTGTGTGTGTGTGTGTGTGTATTTTTGTATAAACCATTGTGTTGTGTTCCTTGGACGTTTGTTTGATTTGGCCTTCCTCTGTTCGCCTTTGAGTGATTTACGCTGTTTCTTCTTCCAAAGCCACAATCCTCAGCAGAGGGACAGATGAACTTTTGAAGTGTTCAGAGGCCAGGCTTTTCTGACTGCGTTGTGCGTTTTGTTCTGGTCTGACCCGACCAAAAGCACGAGCACACAAAGAGAACAGAGTCTGAAAGAGAAAACAAGCCAACGTTATTTTTTTTTTAAAGGCTTAAAAATTGGAGAATGCCATTCCTCCTCCCATGTGCTTCAGACATTGTTCTCTTTTAAGAGAGGATGAGAGGGCAAAGTTTTGGCAATATTGTGCATGTCCAACATAAAACAACAGATTTATTATATATGAAGTGTGAGAAAAGTCATCAGAATGGAGTGAGTAAATAGCCCTATTTATTATTATTATTGTTCAGAATACAGAAAAGCAGAGGGACAGGAGTGTGAATTAATCAGAATGGAAATAAAGCATACACTAATAACAGAAATATGAAATAAAAAACATGCATTAAGATGTATTTGTGTGAGTCGGAGTTTGTTAATATCTATGAAGGACTAATTCACTAATTAAAAATAGCTGAAGGCACATTAGTGACCTGGAGATAATGGGCTGAATCGGCGGACCAGCCAATAGGAGACAGGGTGAATAATGCATTCTGTTTAAAGTCTGTTGTGTATTTCTCCAAACTTCACTTTAAGTGCTGATAGTCAGCTAATACTTTATTAATTAATACATCTTTGGTTCTTGGACTGTTGTTCACTGATATCTTCTCTTACGGAACCTAAATTTGGATTTGGGTTTATGTCCATTTAATTAATGACTATAATTCAGTTCTGGTGAAGGTTAAAGTGATGCATAGGTGTTACATCATTCTGATCACATTCCCTCTACAGCATTGTCTCTTGACTTTCTCGGTTGGCTTTTGAATTTTTTTGTTGTGTCACACTGCTGTGAAGAAATCCTGGGCGAAGTGCTGCTAATTCAGCTTCCTTTGTGTTACAGCATTTCACAAATTGCTTTGAAATATAAGTAGTGCCTCACAATTCTGTTCAGATCCTCGTGAGATGGTTCAGCAAGGTTTTGTTTGAGAGGATATACTCTCTGCAAGCAACTGCATCACTAAACTCCTGGATGAGCAGAGGGATATCTCTGAGAAAAAGACAGATAATGAAAAAGTTAGAAGATGTAATGAAAGAGGAAAGGATGGCAGAGGGGACAGAAAGAAGGGACATGCAAAAACAGAAACCGTTATAAAGAGCTTAGACTAAAAGGCTCATTATAAAGTCTGTGAATGGTGTCTCCTCAATCAAGGAAGTTGCACACTCACATTTCTCTTTAACAATAATTAACTCTTTCTAGGCGTCAAACAAAGCTTTTGTTATAAACTTTTACAACACATTTCATTTTGTTTTGTTTTTACTTTTCCTCAGAATCATCAAACATTTAAACCTGAAACAAAAGTTATTTGTCATAATTTCTGCTGTGTATTCTTTTGTCTAGTGTGTATTGCATATACCAACCTCAGTGGCTATGCATTTCTTGTCTTGTTTCCTCCTCTTCCAACTGCTCATTTGTCTCCTTATTTCTTTTTGCCCCTGCCCCACATTTAGCTATATATGAGCCATCATGTGAGGCCTACAAGCATCTGGGCAGGTCCTCTGACACCAACTGGATCGACCCTGACGGCAGTGGACCCCTTGGCCCCTTCAAAGTCAATTGCAACATGACAGGTATGTATTGGAGAGCCTGGAATCACTGTTCTGTGTGTGTGTGTGTGTGTGTGTGTGTGTGTGTGTGTGTGTGTGTGTTTGTGTGTGTGTGTGTGTGGGGGGGGGGGGGGGGGGGGGGGGGACTTTTGTCTGCGGTGCATCTACTCTGTCCAGCCCCAGTGACCTGTGAGGGAATAAAACTCTCCAGCCCTCCTCATTCTTAACCTCAGACCGCAACACTCTTGCCCTGCTCTGCCTGGGGTTTCCATGGCGACACGGTCACTACTACTGACATATAACTCTGAATGAGCTGCAACCACAGACACACACACAGACACACACACACACACACACACACACACACCCACACACACACATACTCACACACCCAGCACAAGCACATATGAAACTGACCTGTTATGCAAACTGAAGAGTGCTCCAACGGTCCGAGTGACACTTCTGTCACTCACACACACATACCCATACTGACACATGCACCACCCCAACTCTGCACACATACACACAGAGAGTGGAATAAGTAGGTAGTCTGGAAAAGCAGAGCACGCAAGCAGAGAAAAGGCGAGACTTTTAATGAAATGTCACTGCACTCCGCTGGCTAGCCCCTTAGTCACGCTGAATAGCACACTCATACATACCTCAGAAATGTTAAGAGTATTTCTTTCTCCCATACATACACACACCTGAGGGACTAGAAATGCACACACACACACACACACACACACATTCCCCGAGTGACAGTGTGAATGAACAGGGAGATGTCTGAGTGACTGGCTCATGCTATAACAGCACAGAAGTGTCTATTAGACCCTGCGTCGCATAGCTGGAGCTTAGATTACACAGTGTCATAACAGCCAAACTGCTGTGAGTGTGTGTGTGTGTGTGTGTGTGTGTGTGTGTGTGTGTGTGTGTGTGTGTGTGTGTGTGTGTGTGTGTGTGCGTGTGTGTCAGCATGAGGGATGAAACTACAGTTTGTAAATGTATGTAATGTAAACTAAACCAAATAATGTACTGCATATAAGTGGTCTATTCTTTTAGTTAAATAATTATTCCTAAAATGTTCATGTTTGTGTGTGTGTAGAGGACAAAGTGTGGACAACAGTTATGAACAACCTGCCACCCAAAATTGCAGTGACTGGCTCCAGTAGAGAGAGACGCACTGTCTTACAGGTTAACTACAGTGCCTCTATGGACCAGGTAACACACACACACACACACACACACACACACACACACACACACACACACACACATATGCAGGCATTATTCATAGAAAGTTTTGTGTTGCAACATTTGAGTTTTAGATTTTCTACTATTAAAAAAAAAAACGATAAAAAAGCAGAAAAAGTTTTGTTTTGCCTGCCATCAAACACTGTTGTCTACAAATAAAAGTGATAAGCTATTCTTAAATGAAAAATACAATGGGGAGTGGGAAGCAATATTTGTTGTCTTTTCATGTATTCAAAATTGTAGCCATTAGATTATTGGTTTCATGCCAAGAGACTGCATATCAACATCCTCTTGTGAAGGAGGTAGACTGTCAATCAACACAGTTAGCATTGTTGTTGTTTTTTATGATATACATAAACATACATAAACACTTGAAGACATGTCTAACATCGAGTATGGTTCTGTGGTCTACAATTGCCTCAACAAGACCAGCCATGTTCCCCTACACTACACTGTGTCAACATGTTCTAATATGACAGGCTGCCTTCTCAGTTGTTTGCTGATCAAATGTGTCTTTTGCTTTTCTCACTCAAAACTCACTGGAAATAATCACCCTTTGATAGACTCCTACAAGTAACTCAAAGTGATCCACAAACACTAGTCGTAGAATTCTTTTGTGAATATATGTCGACTCAGTGGTTATTAAAAACAAGTTCTCCTAATTTGTTGCCTCTTCATTTTTGATTTTATTGCTATTTGTTCAACGTCCAAAGGAAGTTTGGTCTGGGTTCTGTAACTATACCTTATAATCTGCCTCACCAAAATCTCACCATGTCTGAGCTCCATTAAAAAAGTATCTTTACTGTTTTGTCATGCCTAATTGTCAGCCAGACATTGACACCTCAGTCTGGTCTTTACAAAATCTGCAGAGAAATCGAACAGAAGTAGATTGTAATTGAACAAGTACATTTTTCAAAGGCATTCAAATGTATTGGTAACAACTCGTCTGATATCTAGCAGAGCTTTGCATTGAGTTGTTTGTAAAGTTTGCCCAGTGCTAACGGAGTGCTCTTGAGAATCTAGTGAAACTCCATTGCCCAGTTTCCATATTAATAAATCAAGTAAACAAGTAGACCGAGCAGGAGTTGGCACCCTGACCAGGTTGGGTTGAGGTTGTCCATTTCCTCAACCTGGGCAAGATAATCAAGTGTAGAAATTGGATGGATTCGTGATATAGTCTGACAGTCAATACCCATCATTCTACAGTCTTTAGCAAGTTCTCCCTATATCTTGTAATGGCCGTAAATACACAGAATAAATTAAGTCTGTAATCATGGAAACATTTAGGCTGTCCCTGTTTTGCCAAACTTACACCATCATATGCATCATATACTAATTCAGTCATATTTAAATCATTGTCAACGACTGTAAATAATTGAGTAATTTCTCCCGAGATCTTGTGATGGTCTTCATCAACAAATATCTCTTTAGTCAATTTGTCATTTTTTGTATGCTTTGTTTATGCTGAATGACTTATTCCAAAGAATCTTCAGAACACACATCTGGTAAAAAAACAAACATTTAATGTGGTGTTTTTAAATTCAAGTCATTTTCCCTGAAAGCCTCTAATCACACTCAGTCAAAAGCAAACTGTGTGCAAACTTTACATGTTTTAATGTTCCAATGAGGAGCTACTGCAGTTTTTTTTCATGCAATGTCTATAAGACCACAGTTTTCGTGACGACAGTGTTTGAGCAGCATATGCTTCCTGTAATTGTGTTCTCTTTTAATTTGTATGGATCACTTGTTCCATTTTCAGCCTCTCTAAATCAGGGGAATTTAAATTAAAACATTGCAGTGCACTTTATTTCATTATGCAGCTCAATCATTTTCTTTTACGTGAAATTGTCCTGCCTGGCTGAATAAGATCAAATAAAAACGCATATCTGTGCTTGTGTTTCCAGGTGACAGCCATCACCACCAGTGCGGAATACTGTGAGCAGCAAATCGCCTACAGCTGTCGCATGTCCAGACTGCTCAACACTCCAGGTAAGGGCTGAGGACGGCATCCTTATTCACCACTGACTCAAGCACAAGTTCACAGCTCTGAGACAGGCAGGATGTTCTTTTTGTCATCATTCATATTAACAACAACACACTCTCCCCATCTCCTTCTATCTGGGGAAGAAAAAGGAGAGGCAATTAAACCGAGTTCATACGGTCATGAAAAACCATGAAAAGTCATTGAATTGGAAAAGTCATGGAAACAATTCACATGAATATCTACAGGATATGTGATTAAATACTGATTGGTTGAGCTAATACCTTTATTGTTTTCTCTTTTTTTTAGTGGAAGTTTGAGCAGTATCACTCACGTAACGTTAGGTTACATATGTTCTCTGTGTGAGGTCCTTTCTGCAATCAACCTAAATTGCAGCTTGTATGATTGAAAATTGTAGATCTGAAGTGCAATTTTAATGTTAGGCTCCACATGCGCAAGTGTATGGCATAGCTTGAGCCGGGGTGTTCAAAATGTGGACTGTGTCGAAAAACATTTGACATTTCTAACATGGCAACACGTAGCATAAGGTAGCCATAGACGTATCGGAGCACCAGGCTGCTGGTGCTGCTGCTTTTTCACCCCTAACACCAAACAAGCTTCCATCTTTGGAGGCTTCAAGTTATGTGAAGAAATGAACCAGCCTTTCGAACACATGACTTTCAACCAGGATACTTGTGTTCGAAAACAGTGTTGAGTTATTTTGAAGTTACGTTAGTGATGTTTGTGACGTGTTTTCAGTACTCACGTTGCGTTGTTTACGTTTGACTTAGTTTACATATTTATTTTAGGCCCAACAATGATGTTTTCCCGAAACCTAACTTAGTGGTTTTGTTACTTAAACCTACGCAGGTATTAGTTTAAATTACATCGTGTCTTTACCGAGCACTACAGATAAAAGTACTGAAACAGAGCAATGGAAATGAGTTGTGGCCTAGCTGTGATCATTCTGAAGAGATTAACTTGGATAACATTCATTTGAATTGGATTTGTTTGGACTCAGTCAGTTTAGCAAGCCTGGCATGGTCTACCTTGTTTGGTTTGGATTAGTTAGGCTGGCTAGTGAAATGACTGAGTTGTGTAAGATTTGCCCTGGATTAGATACGTTTGATTTGTGTTGTGGCTTGGTTTAGTGGACTTTCAGTGGGGTTTTCAATAGTTTTTTAGAGAAAATAAAGAGCAGGGCTTGCAGCTGTGTTTTACTCTTGTTTTGCTCAAAGCTTGGTATTAAGTCTAATGTGTCTCTGTGTGTGTGTGTGTGTGTGTGTGTGTGCGTGCGTGCGTGCGTGCGTGCGTGCGTGCGTGTGTGCGTGTGTGCGTGTGTAGGTGTGTAGGTGTGCCTGTGCATAGTCTTATTCACACTTATTCACAGTGCTGTGTGTTTTTCACTGTGAGAATAACAAGCCCGCTGTCATTGTCAGAACGGTTTCTGCCTGTTTCCCTTGTGGCTCTCACACATACACAGTACACACACACAGATAGACATACACACAAAGACCCACCTTAGGGATTGCTTCATAAAGTCAAGACACTTGTGGCAATTAGAGTGAGTGAGATGAAATAGAAAGCGGTTGAAGGAGGGAGAGAGGCTCTTGCATTTGTTAGAAGTATGCCTTTGTATGCGTGTGTCCGTGGTCCTTGATTGACTAAGTAGGAATAAAGCGATAGGTGGTTAGTAATAGCTTGGTATTAGTGCGGCAGACTAAAACTTTGCCATTAACTACCACTGCACTGAGAGATGGCACCTTCAACTGCAGTGTAAATACAGACACCTTATTAAGACACTCTCTTTTTATACTTTTGCTTCAATGCTGTTGTATGAACACACACACACACACACACACACACACACACACACACACACACACACACACACACACACACACACACACACAAACATGCAAGTCAGTCCTTCATTAACTAGTTCCCTCCTAATACACTACCTTGCAAGTTAGGGAAATCCAATTACTAGTTTAGAATGACTGAGGTAGTAGGACCGGGAAAAATCATTTACCCCAAAATATGTTTCATAAATTAGCTGTCAGCTTTCATCAAATTACACTGTCAACAGTTTTTTCTCTGTGAACCACAGGCACACGCACATACGCATGGCTAAACACACGCACGAACACTACTCCTCCACTTCCTCTTTTTCTCATTCAGATCTCATCTATTACACTAGTGCTGGCATTTAAGAGCCAAACGAACCGTTAAATGGGAATTATATTCTGCCACCAGTGACATCCTTAATTTGGAACTTGGGCAGTAATTGTCCTAATTGTGTGACCCCTTCCTCACCTCGTTCGCGTATTCTGTGCCTTCACCGTTTCTTATCCGTTCTCTTTTCACTCAAACACCTGCGCACACACAGTTTGTCTCCGTCCAACATTCTCTCATTCGCAAGACAGGTGGGTAAAATAATGGGAGAGCGTGATGCTGATGCATGCAACAACACACACAAAGAGACAACTCAAAGGCACTCACAAACTCTGGCAATATTTCCTTTTTCTCTCCTTCCTCACCCATTTCCTCCTTATATCTAATATATTCCTCTCTCCACTGCTCCCCATCATCTTCTGCTTGCACATTTATCAATTCATATCCATTTATTCTCTCCTCTACTCCCCCTTTTGTTTTCCCTTATCTCATTTAAAGTCTCCATTTTTACCTTTTACCCATTCGTCACCTGCAATTTTATCTCCCCTTATTTTTTCCTTCCTTCTTTTTTTAAATCTCCTTTTTTCCCAGCCCATCTCTCTGTCCCTGTCTTCTCACTCACTCTGAACACTATTTCCATTAGTGTTGGAATAACGGCTTTTAAAAGGAGAATTAGCTCCCTTCACTAATGATTTAGAATCTTCCTTTCAGCGTAAACAACCTGTAAACAACCAATGACACAAGGCTTGCACACATAAAAAAAGCTTGTGTAGATACAAACACACAGCTATCATTCTCTGAGACACATACTCACAGCCACAGTGGATTTTGGATGAAGCGTATGCTAAAGCTGGTGCTGCACATCAGTTGCCTTGACGGATCGCCAATGGCCATTGTAAAAAGCCAGATTCAGTTCCTTTGTCACTGTTGCTACTCCTTTTCTTTTGAAAATGAACATTATGTTTATGTACCCGAAGTCATGGTCCTATCAGTCGGGCGGAGCCTTGAACAATCAGTGTTCTGCACTTGCCCTTTACCTACATGTGTAGAAGTTGGTGGTATCCTAGTAAACGTATGAAATGATCCAACACTTCATTTTCAGTTGTCTTGCGTTATATAATATCTGCAAGGAAAACGTGTGCAATTAATTAACATGCAAATATTGTCTTTTTTCAAACTGTTGTTTTTGTCATGAATACTTTCACACAGACCGTGAATATTACGCAGCGAAAAAGGGATGTTATTTATCTCCGGAACAAGGATGATTTTTCCCTAAATAAAGGCATCAACCATTCAGGTTGTGTGGAACGGACATTCAAAATGTACACGATAGTGTTCAACAACAGGAGGCTCAGTAGTCCCAACCAAACGCATGTGGGAGAAGTTTGCCTTCGGGCTATCGGCCAGGAATTGACTTAGGTTTAGGCAAAATTCCTACTTGATTAGGTTTAATTAAAGATTATTTTGGGTTGAAATAAACACGTTGTGGTAGAAAGCCCTGAAGGCAAACTTCTCCTGTGTTCAGTCCGCACCGAGACGGCAAACAGTAATACTTTTTTTCAATCTTGACAAAGGCATCGTGACTCACTCCAGATGTATTCACATATGTGCACACATTCACTTTGACTCGGAGCTTTTTGTAAGCTTTTGAAAACACATGCTGCTTCTCTCTCTATTGTCAGACTTGCCTGAAGCGATTGATAGAATCATTTATAGAGTTCAGGCTAATGAAGAGAGAAATGTTTCTGTCAAACAAATGAGCTCATTAATCCAGTCAATTGTTCCACGCTAAGAGGTGTCTATTATCTGCACAGTTTAAAGGCAACACCGATTCACAGATTCTCTGCTTATATGAAGAAGCTTTGACTGAAACACTCGCCAGGCGAACATGTCTACAAGACTTACAAAAGTTACCCAAATTCACTATTGCAGTTGGTGGACAGGGGCTTGTAGCTTAAATCTGCTGACCCAAATTTATCACAGTAATGTAACAAAAAAGTGTAATTAAGTCTCCAATAACATACTCAAGGAATGCTATAAATTCCGTCTACAATTATTGAGTTGCACATAAAAGTTTAACTTATTGACTGACTGTAGCATTACTGACTCAGACTATTTTTGTCCAGTATAATTGTATCATCCAATCATGTCATCAAAGAAATTGTGTTCTCAAGTGCAAAGTAACGCTGGCAGCAAAATTCAGTGACAGTAAACTTAATGTTTTGTGATAATAACCTGCCCACCCTAAAATGAGATCGCTGATAGGGCTGAATAGCCAGCCTTTTTCTCTCTGCTAAGGAAAACTTTCTTTTTCTGTCAGCAAAACGACATCCAGTTAATCGGGGCAGGGGGGGGGGCCTAAAGTTATGATTGTCAATGTAATCTTTTTTTTGTCCAGTCATGTCAAAAATTATGATACTAGTAAATGCTCTCATTATAAAGTGCAATTATTTCAGGATTTTGTCATATTATGAAACTTTGTTGTGTTAGCATATTTACTATCTGTTAAAATGTAACAGGTCACTAAAAGGTATAAGACAAGTAAGTGATAAGGCAACTCTATACAGTAATTAGATAGACTGGAGGGAAAAAGTTTAGTGAGGAGAATAAATGGAGAAAGCTGAAGAGAGAGAAAGTGGAACAGAGGGAGCAACTGAAACTCCTGTTGTCCGAGCTGTTAACACACTTCAATCACAGGTCGAGCAAAAGGACTGTGCCATGGCCAACAATAGACTACTCAACTGATATTAGGGTGCAGCATTCTCACAGCACTCTGTGGAAAAAAAATATTAACTGGCTGACCACAGAGGTGAGAACAACTCCTTAACCTATATTTATTGGCTTTATTACATTTCCCTCTACATTTTTAAAATTAATATTCAAGTTCCAGTTATTTATTGTCACCACAGATTATAAAAGCCAATGGAGGAAAGATAGAGAGTTATGGACACATGAGGAGAGGGAAGAAACGGGTAGTCGGAGATACAAGATGAGAGTGGTTCAGGATAATGAGGCTGTGTGTATGCACGCCGCTGTTACAGTTCATTCTTTAGGCACTTCTGCTCTCAATTATTGCCACACAAGTCACAGCAAGCTAACCACTGTAATATTCCACACACCCACACACACACACACACACACACACACACACACACACACACACACAGATATTACCCATAGTGACTTTATTCTTTAGCGCTGGTTAACCACTCGTTTATTTTTTTCTTTTGTTTTTGTTTTTTGATGTTCATCATTAACCTTTACAAATGCAGCAGGGGAAGGCAAACATGTTTTTCTCTCTCGCTTTTGCTCTTAAGCTTAAGTATCTGCAAAAATAATAGGTACCAATAATGATACACTGCTGTGAAATGTGAACACGGCTAGCTGACATTCAAGTGAACTGCAAAAGTTCACTGGAAAATATGAAATCCTTAACTAATCCACAATGAGTGCTGCACTCCTCTGCTCTGTGGCTATTATGTCAACTCGCACCTGTTAAATTGTTTTGTCTTTTATTTTATTAGTTTTCCTGCTCATTTAAAAACAAAGAAAAAATTATAATCTGACGATGGACCTTGTTGTTGGTTTTTAACTGTTTGGGATTGTGTCATTATTCATTTTATTATCTTTTTATATTACATTTATTATCCCTTTTTATTAGCCTATTGTGCCTACACACTGCCCAATTGTGCCACTTCTTTCATTACACGGCTAATGTTCTGGTTACAGTGTCATTAATTTGTAAAGGCACTCAAGGCAGGAAGCAAGTCAGGGGCCGAGAGAGAACAAGAGCTAATATATCGAAACACAAGAGAGAGGAGAACTATCACCAGTGTCTTCAGGCGTCTCTCTCACTCTCCCCATCACCCTGGTGTCCGCCCATCCTTTTCCTTTCCTTTTCTCACCCCCTGTAGACAAGATGGTAATTAACGTTAAATCATCTTCTCTATCTGTTCCCTGCTTTAAATGCACTGATGAGAATCCGCCTCCCTTCAAGGTTGCAGGCAGTTTTTGGCCCCCCACCCATTACAGGCAGGGGCAGGGGTGCTCAGTGTGTTCAGTCAGTTGATAAGAGGCATTCAAGGCTGACGTGTAAAGTTAGGCTTTATATAGAACAGCAAATTAATAGATGGAATTAGCCTGAAACCTTTCTTCCATCTTTCAGATAGGTTTGAACTGGAGACACTTGAAGACATCTGCGGGGGTGGTGGTGGTTAAAGATTTTCTAATTGCTAATGGGAAACAGCAGGCGTGTTGTGAGGGTGGGTGAGGGGTTTTTTTTTTGTGACAAAGTGGTGTTTAGCGAGAAAGACTGTACAAGACATAGAGCAACAAAGTGTGACCCGTCACAGAGAGGCCCATATCTTTTACAGTCCAAACTGTGTGCTGCCTATTCGCTGTCGACTCCGGTAATGCTTCATTGCCCGGGATAATGCTGTCATATGTTGTGTTGACAGAGTCATGTGTCTTTTTTCCCTCACCATGTCTGTCTACCTGAGCGCAACACTTACAGCTCATAGCCACACAGGTGCCGGTGTCGAGGGAAAACAGTATAACATTTTACAGTTCATTAAGTTGGAGTAATAAGGTGTTTGCAAGGCCAGCGTCGCACTCTTTTTTCTCTTTTATTTCCTCATTTTGGCTTTTTCTTCCTTTTGTATTTCTTTCTCTCTCCTTTTCATTGTGCTTGTCGTTTTCTCTACCGCAGTCTCTTAGTCACACAGGCTCACGAGCGTCCCAAGGGTGATACAGTTGCGGCCCTAGTGTGTGACTGTGTATCTGTCTGATGTCTGTGTGGATGGATGTTGTGTGCCTTAACTTTTGTAAATACAAAATCGGCTTTTGGTGTTTGTGTATCTGTGTAGTTTTCAAAGCCTCTATGTCTTTCTCTCTCACTTAGTGTGTGTGTGTGTGTGTGTGTGTGTGTGTGTGTGTGTGTGTGTGCGTGTGTGCGTGCTTATTGGCATTGCCACAGAGAAAGTGGTCCATGCCTGCTGCCCACTTGTTGTAGCGTTCATCCGGCATGTCAAATACTCTCCGCACCCAGTCTGCCCAGTGTTGGACAGAGTGCACAAACTCTGTTTTAACACGAGCAGAGACAAGAAGTAGCCATCCTTGAATTTACCTGAGCAAAAGAAGTTGAATTGTTAGGAAGTAGAGAAATTGGTTTAAAAACACCCAAATGGATCAACAACAACACATATTTAGATGCAAGCAGGGTAGACAAACTTATATTAGACAAAAGTAATCGCTCAAATTCCTTCTAGTGCTCAATAGAATAAAATGTAATCATCATTTTGAATCTAATCTGAATGGATTCGTTTTCCAGTATTACAGGAAACAGATAGTTTTAAACATAATAGTTTTAAACATACTAAGAAAGGTGTTTTGGCTTCCTTAAAGGTATTTTACACATTTTTATGTTTTTCACGCAACAGAAATCTGTCTGATGTACCAGCAACTGCTGGAAGCTCAAATTACTCCTCCGTTTCAAGGCACAGCCAAAGATCAAATGGTATGGGCTGCTCTCGGTCATGTTTTGCAGGAGGTAAACTCGTTCACATTCGAAGGTGAAAGCAGTCTTTTGAAGTTTGCATTCGCTGTAAATGCATTTGAATGTAGTGCAGAATAATAACAAGATTCATATGTTTAGGCAAAATCCCTTTTTACTGTGTAGACTAAATGATTGTCACACTCCAACCTCTTTTAGGTAAGTAAGTGTGAGTTGCACATAATTAGAACTACCAATCAAACATTGTCAATGAGAATGGAACACTTAAGGAAATGATGGGCATTTTACAGATTACTTGATACAGAAAATCAGCATCAAATGTGAAAAGAATAATAATAACTCAGTTGTGTTTTTCAGATATTTAAAGCAATATTGCACCCTGAGTCTCTTCATTGTCAGAGCAGGTTATTGAAAACATTTGAACAATGCAGAGCTTAACATTTGTTTTAGTTTGAAACAACTTGAGTGAATGCTACTCCACCAAGTCCCCCTTACTTTAAATCCATAACACATGAAAAGGCCAGGGAAATAATTAATATTATATCCAAATTCAATTTAATGTCACCTTACCCTTCAGAGACTAAGCTTCAAATTATATATATTTTTTGTGTCGTTAGTGCTGTAGTAGTTGGAGCAAAACAAGGATTCTCCTTCTACTGTTTCCATAAGAGCTGCTCTCCAATGACAGGAAAGATTGAGATAAAGATAATTTCTAAATGCCTTAATAAATCCTCAATGTTGGACGTATATCATTTGTGTAGGAGTTGTTTTCCCTTCTTAATAGAAATGTATCGATGTATCAATATGCAGGACATCACACCTCTGATTACAAGCTTTTGTATCAGAGCAGCTTCAAACAGCTCATGTAGACTATGTTTTCCTGGCTGTGCTCTTTTCAGCCCAAATTAGACATCAGTCAATATAAAGAGCCTACAAGGGAGTCCATTATCCACACACAAAATGCAGCACTCAGCACATGGCATTGTCAACAATTTGCTAATGGTTTTTGTTACTGCCAGTGGGTGCATTACAGTTCAACATAAGACATTACAATTGTTAATGATCTTCTGGGACTGAAGTAAAGGCAGGGCCCGTGAGTTACAGTAGGGATGAGAGTGATTTTTACTCCATATTTTAGTCGAGAGACTATAAGCTGCACAAAGCCGCAGCTATAAAAAGAGACGGCATTCCCAGAAAATAAGGATATTTCTAGAAAGAGCAGCAAAGATGCTGTGCACTCGTGCCCATTATGTCTCTCAACTCACAGAAAAACACATTTATCCAAAGCACACACCAATAATACAGGTATATCATTGGAAAACATGTTCTTGAGAGACAAGTTGAGCGGTAAGCACAAAAAGTGTGAATAAGAGTGATCACGCAATGCAACATTCCATCAGTGCAGAGACACAAAAGTCCACACAAAGTATGCCTCATCTTTATTTTTATATTTTTTTTTCTGTTTTCATTCTGCAGCTTCTCTTTTCTCCCTGTATCTATTATCTTCTTCATCTTCCATATACTTCTTCTTCTTTTTGTCATCTGCTCTCTGAAATGCTCAGTGCTGCTGGGTGGGCTCCAGGCACTACATATACAAAGGCACCACACACACACAAATACAACTCTGGCTTTATGCCTGCAAAGAAAAGTTGCCAATCCAGCATCAACTAAACTGATGTGCGTGTTAATGGTGTATGTAAGAGGTTGTGTGTGTGTGTGTGTGTGTGTGTGTGTGTGTGTGTGTGTGTGTGTGTGTGTGTGTGTGTGTGTGTGTGTGTGTGTGTGTGTGTATCGGTTATTATCTGTGAGAGTTCATCCCCAGTGGATGCTCATACTTCTGATATTACTAGGTGGAGATTGTTGTCAGACAGCAACATTAAGCTGAATGCTCCTCAGAGAGATAAAGCTCTGCATGGTTAGCATTCAAGTGGGCGAGATTTTTTGATGTGAGAGAACTGAGCGATGATAAAAATGAACCTGATAGCTTATTGATCTACTTTGGGAAATTCTCATTGTCATGGCTCTAGAGAATTCAGTGTGATGCTCAAAGGAATATGCAGAGTTTTTTAAATGAATGTTGTTGGTGCAGTTGTGTCTCCCTTTCTTTTATTTATTTATTTTTTAAATCATACTTTGAGTTGCTACACCTACAGATCTGACCTTTAAGAGGATCGAGATGAAAACTAATTAACTCGCTGTGATAATGATGGAGCAAGGTTTGTCTTTTTTGTGAGGTACTTACATATCCATGTGCTTTGCAGTGAAATTAAATGTCCCATCACCCACTACCTTCACTTTCAAAATAAGCAATACTTTACAAGTTAGGCTGAACATGTTTTGACATTGTTGACAAGACATTTTTAGGATGTATACTCTTAAAGTGTTTTTTTGTATGTTACCCATATAAAGTCAGTGTTTTGAATCAGTGACAAAATGTACGTATAGTTAAAGTTTATTTGGAAAGCTTTAGGAGGCTTTGTCTGAATTCTCTTTATTTCCTGTATCGGGTGAGAAGTCTTACAGTCATCTCACTAACACAGACACACTATCTGAACCTCCAGAAGACAAATACATGTCAAACAGGAACAGTTCATGAGCAGTCACTGATGCGTTTCGGATATCATGGACTGTAGTTTATAAGCATGTGCTTTACCATCATCAACAACATCATTACCAATGCTCCAAAAATGTCTTTCAACTCTCTTTCTCGTCTTCTTATTTACTGCTATTGTTTGTCTCACAGTGTTAATAATAGATGCGTTAATTAATTTCACCGTCATATGTTTATGTCGGTAATGTTTTTGCACAGAAACCCAATTATATTTTGCCTACTGTGGTGAAGCACTTATATCGTGGTAAAATCAAGAAATAAAACGTTTACATTTACTGGAATCCGTCGTACTCAGGATACTGCACCTTTAATAAAGACGAGCACAGTGCTCCAAGGAGATATTGTCCTACAGCTGTGGCAGGTGTTTGCATGTTTTCAATTTTTCCTTCCAACTGAGAACAAAGCAAGCACCTGTATCGTGTTTATTTGTCTCTGTTGCTCGGGATTTGATTTGTTGCTGCCGTTGTGCACACAAGATAGTGGAGGAAAGCTAATCCAGAGACGTCTTTCAGTTTTCAAACTTCCGAAATTGACAGCATCACGGTCACACGAAGCACAATTGAAACTTTAGTCCAACTCTCAAAATACACAGATAGCTTATCAATTCAGACGTCTATAGTGGAAAGAGAAGGACAGAAAGAAGGACGAAGGAAAACTTTGCATCTCACACTAGCATGGTGATGAGAAGAGGGAAGAAATAGGGAAGTGGGCGCGTAAGACATAAATTGATGTAGAATGACAGAGAGGGAAGAAAACAAGTAAAAGAGTGAGAAGAGAAGGAGGTAGAAGGAGAAGCAGATTAGTTTGTTTTCTGCCGCTTGCTCTGACATTGAAAGATATGTCGGTACTAATGTCTCAGAAAGCCTTGAATAACACAGCAAACCGATACATATCCTCCTTAATGGGATTTTCTGAGCTGTACTTGCTCCCTCTCACGTGCACTAACACTCACACACACACACACACACAAACACACCAGCACACACCCCAAAAAAAAGCACATTCACAAGAACAATACACCATATGGCCACCGCCTGGCGGAAAGATAAAAGGCAAATGGAAAAATAGAAACCGCTCGCTTGAGGAGTAATTATAATATTGTCTTCTCATTTGTGACGAGCTGAGGGGTTGATCTCAATTATGACGCCTTCGAAGGCAATCCTCAGCTCTCCATTCGTCCTCCCCAAGGTTGCCCGGGACAACGGAAGCATGACGAGCTGTGGCGTATGACCACAAACTGATCATCAAACTTAGCGGCTTCAGTGATGGATCCCACTGCTCGAGGATCCCGCTCCATTATGAAGACAGGCATTTGCATATGCATACGAATGGACTCGCTGCCCTTTTTTTTTTTTTTTTTCTCAACAACACTCACACACACCCTCACATATATTATAAACCAAGAAATATTCCCAGTGTCAGTAGTGTTTATGTATGCAGCAGAGTATGTCTGCATCAGCAAGTGCATGGTTTATTGGCGTCTGTGAGTGTGTATGTGGCGATCACTGGAGGCAGTTTTAACACAGCTCCCGGATTACAGCGGGATATTGGGGCAGAGAAAGATTAGACCAATTGGAAAAACAACAGGAACAGAACAGAGGAAATATCACTCAGTGGTGCTAATGAAGCAACACGGGGCGGGAAGTTGATTATCCGACTTGACCTTGAGGGGTTTTAAAACTAACCCAGGGAAAGTTAAAGAGACAAAGTTGGAGAAGATGCAGACTTTCACAAAGTGGGAGGATGCGTGTGTTTGTGTGTCTGTGTATGAAATTAACCGGCTGTGTCCATCAGTGTGTACCTGTCTGCTGTTATGTCAGCCTTGCGCCACACTTTGGTAGCTTTTTTCTGTGTGGACTTGCGTGTGCCTGGTTCTGATTGTCATACACTTAATGTCAGTGTGCGCCAGTGTGTTAATATCAGTGTGTTCATATCAATGTCAGTGAGTCAGTGTGTGTGTGTGTTCGTCCCTGTGTCAGTGTGTTGTTTTGTGCCAATGACACGTCTCTGTGGAGCGATTTTTGTCTTGTTTCTCACACAGCGAGCATAAACAAACTAATGAATATTCATGATGTTTGTCTTATCAAATGTTGGCGTACCATGCAACATCCTCTCGTAATTACTTAGCTCCAATTGTTTGTGTGTGTTTTTGTGTAGATATTGCTCATGTGTCATACTGCGTGTTTGTACACACAGTGTGCTCGTGCGTGTGACGTCCTCCTCTTGGGTGTCAACCAATGACAGCTTTGTCATCAACTTGACATAGTCCAAACGTCTGAGTTATAGATGTAAGCCTTTTAATTAGTCTCATACTTTGAGAGAATGAGCCAAGAAGTTTCTTTTTAGTTTTTTTTTTTTTTTACAGTCCATGACTAAATACCATAGTTATAATAGGACTCAGTGCAAATATGTTAATTTGACACCACAAATACTTGTGCAAAAGAATCCATTCAAAATTGAATAAAGAACTAAAATGTTGGCAAGCACAACAAAACAAACATCAGATTTAAAACCAGTCAATATCTCTGAAAGTATACTGAAACTGCTTGTGCCATGCAGGTGCCATGCAGTGCACACAGGTGTGGTACAGTATAGGTAACATGTAAAGGCAATACTATATCTGCAAGATGTTTTTGATATTTAAAGTGGATTGTTTGAAAAAAAAGGATAAACCGACAAAGACTTAACCAAGGACAAATTGATCCTTTTAACAAGTATCGCCGATGTAGTCAAAGCCTCATATCTTATTCCTCTTGGACCTGGCGCTCCATTGTGGTACAAAACTAAAAACAGATCAAGGAGCCACACAGTTGCACTGACTTGTTCCTTCATTATGATGAATCTGGGCACTGAAGCTTATTTTAACTTGATCCCACGTACATCGTGCTGCTGCTGTAAATACACTAGCGCACAAAATCCCCTATAGAAATTAGTCCTCAGCTACATATTTCATAGTTTATACATGTGATCTGTTTTTCATGATATATGTGTACAGTGGGAATGACTGGGCTTGATGCTGAGGAACTTGTTGATAGGGACTGACACACTGAGTCGTTGGCAATAATAAAAATATAGAACATCGTCAGCCTTGTTGACAATCAATGGTGTTGGTAAATGTTTTTTTCAATATAATGAAGAAACTATTAACTTGATTAAAACCTGTATGATACGTAGTTTGTGTAGATGCCCATTGCTCTCTGTTATAAAATTGAGTATTTTTGTCCTTTTACTGTTGTGAAATGTATTCGGTGCTAAACAGAAAATCTAAATTTGATGGCTACAGTTACTAAGATAAAATTGATATAATTCAGGTTTATGATTATTATTATTTGTGACATTTAACTAATATATAATTATGGGGTGGGGGGGCTTTCATTTACTTCTTTACTTGATTAGTCTTTTATCTTTGTTGTGTCATCTCTGGCTGTAAGAAAGTAGCTGATACCTTTTCCCTGCATTGGAATATATTTAGGGATTTGGCTGATGCAGACAGAGAGCTTCCTCAACAGAAGTTCATCACAGAGTTACGCAGTGAAGTTCTAGGCTGAAGATGATAGAAAAAGGATTGGATTTGGATCAAGAAAAAGCAGTAACCCAGTCCTTTAGGTAGTACACCAGACAAGATACAGTACTCAGCATCCATATGGCAAGACATGGAGGTCTGGGACTGAATGAAAAAGCTCAGCAAGAACCTCACAAATACCCTTTCTGTTTTGCAAAGGGAAATGTTGCACATAGTCAATACAGACACATCCAAACCGGATGAAAAATGTAACTTCACCATGATCATTCTGGATAAGATGGCCTGAATAACAAATACCGAGACCCCACGGTTACAAGTCCAAGAACTTTGACAACAGACTCAGGTGTGTATGGATACTTGAACACAAGCCAACAGACTTACTTCTGAAGATGCTGAATTATTTTACTTTTTATTTTTGTTATCGCCCAAAATGAATTGAATGGTTTTTTTTTGTTTATATATAATGTATTATATTACCTACACCTTTTGGTTTGGAACCTGTCAAATGGATATTGTGCTTAGTCACTGTTGTTCCTTATGTTCACTATCCCAGGTGATGTGGTGGTCCACTTTTACACTGTGATCTCTCGGCTTTAGCTTCTTTCTTTATCTTTGTCTTTTTAACCTGTTTTCACTCTGGAATCAGTTGGACATCCTGGATATATCCTTCAAACTCATAATGTAGAACCTTTTTCTCTCTTAAATCGCTTTTTTCTTTAAAACAAAACAAAAAATAGATCATATTTATTCAAGGAGAGCAGTGACAGCGTGGGCTCCACAGTAGCTCTGGCAGCCTGATGGAGGAGCAGTGGGGGGCGGGGCTTAGCGAAGGGGATGTTGGCATAAACATTTGAACTAGATCCTTGTGTAAAAAGGTAAAAGCAGACAAGTTTGATCTGAATGAAAGTGATTTACATTCTCTAAAGCTACGCAAGATCCAAATATGTTTGTGTCTAATGCGTCCTAGGTGTGTGCGCTGCTCAGAGCCATTTGGATGCTCAGAGTCAAAGCAGGTAGGCTATCTTGAAAAACAGATGGATGAAAATTGCATTTGCTTGTACATTTGAATTAAACAAAAACAGTTGAGTCAAAAGTCTGTGATCCTGTCCTCCTCCTCGTTTGTTGATGTTCTTTTTTGCATCTTTCTCTTGAAAATGAAAGGGCACAATTTATGTCATTTCAATAATTGTAGGGTAAAAACAAACAAACAAACGAATGATGAAGGCACACCTTATAAAAGATGTGCATTGAAGGATCATATGTCAGCATTACAAACTCATTCAAAGTTTGTCTTGTGTAGTTTTGAGTTTGTATAAGACAATATAATTCAACCACACTTAGAAAGGCATTTTGTGAAAGCCCCTTGAGAAAAAATCCAGCAAACAAAGTACCTCGACTCTCTTTAGTGTTTTCAACAGTCCCAAAGGGCAATTGATTTGGATTACGATCAAAGAACAGCAGTAATGGTATGCAACAATAACAGAACCTGGGCATTAGCTTTTTAGTTAATACCTTCATAGAATACAAACTGCAGTTGATATTTGGCATCAACTGTAAATGTAAGGATGGGAATAAAAATGGAGCAAGAGTTTTAATAGGGTGTTTTTTGTGCTGATTAGTCTGTTTTCGCTAAATAGCCGTGTGGTCATGTGCCAACAGGCTAATGTGGGAGAGAGAGATACAAAGAGAGGAGGAGATGGTGAGTTAGATGAATGCTGCGCTACTCATTAAACCATTAGAAAGAGTAACAGCTGGACACCCACAACCATCTGCAGCATGTTTCCTGTCTAAACAAGACTGTTTAACCTGATCTCTCTCACACACACACACACACACACACACACACACACACACACACACAATATTGGCACATGAACAAAAACTGCACAAACTCTTAAAACCCAAACACACACACACACACACACACCAATCTGTTTGCTCCTCTTTCTTTCCCACACACAGACCGATCTATGAGTACCTCTCTCAGTCTCTATCACACACACACATACATGCACACACACTCACACGCACAGACACGCTGAACCTTCTCGCCCCCACAAGTCCTTAATTTTCCAGCTGTGTAGGCAAGCAGCAGTTGGCAGTTTGTCCCCCCGACAAGGGTCACTGACCCAGGGGAGAGAGCTCTCTGTTTCTCCCCTGACTGGCTGGATGACTGGAGCGCAGGCACCGAGATAAACACTTGAAGAGGGAAAGGGGAGGGAGAGGGGTGACAGGGAGTAAGGGAGATACAGAGGGAGGGTAGAGGAAATGGAACACAGATGGGTGTGATCGAGGTAGGGTGGCACACAGAGCGGGAAAATGAGAGAGCGTGATGAGAAGAGGAAGATGAAGAGGAAGCGTCAGGCAGGCAGCTTGAAGGGTGGAAAGCAGGGTGTTGTGGAGAGAGTGTGGGTGTGGGGGGGTGGGGGGGAGTCCAGCGAACCACAGCATGATGGATCACGATGTTAGCGGATAAGACGGGTGTTGAGAGGGGGCAGGCTTGGCTTGTCGAGAGCAGCTTTTGTCAGAATGCAACACACACACACACACACACACACACACAAACACACACACACACACACACACACACACACACACACACACACACACACACACACACACACACACACATACAGATTCACACCAGCACCAAAGGAAGAGAAGGAACTTGAGATTTGAAGGGCTAATTAATTTTTGTAGGCGTATCAGAGGAAGAAGGGTGGGTGGGAGAGACACAGAAAAAAAGAGAGGGAAAGAAGGCCACACTTGCATAGTTATTTCTGATGTATGTAGCAGTGTGAAAAGCAATGTATCTGTGTAATACACAAAAAGGATTCCAAGATTTCAACCTGCCTTTCATGGACAAGCACTCCATTGCTCAAGAAAGTGGTCTAGATGCAGTTTTGCTCCGTTCTGTCATTCTCTCTCTCTGTCTCACACACACACACATGCACGCGCACACGCACACACACATACACATGAACTCACACACACAAATATCATTGACCCGACAAAGGTGGCAGCCTTTTTCAATTTAGGTTTTCATGCGGTTCGTCCCAGAGAGGTGATGCATTGCAGCGGGTGCTCCTCTAACACTTTTGCCTCAACCTTGACTTGGCCACCACAATAGTAAGCTCAGGTTGAAGACGATTAAGACATGACTTATGCTCAATGCAGTACTATCACTTGGCCAAGGTCAGATTTATATATTTTTTACGTTACGTGTTGCAGAGTTCATCTTAGCAGAGAGAATGGATTTCACACTCCTGGGTTGGTATTGAAATTGACTATTCTAAGTGTGAAGTGAACCCACATCATTTGATTACTTTGGACATATTATATTTAAATTGTACAAGGCAACAGATTTGTGATGGTGATGCATCTGCTCACGTCGTTTGTCGAGCTGGTTTTAGAAAATCAGCCAAAGGATCACGGCACACATAGCTAACCTGAAAGACCTTGCACCTATAATAATGACCGATCAAATGCTTTACATCTCCTACTCTCCGCCAGTTAAAGGCCAGCTGACCTCTGGCGTGTATGTACATTCGGCCTCTACATCAGAAAGGAAAACTATTCAGTAGGAGGTATTTGTAAGTTAAAAAAAACAATGTACTAAAAAGATTTCTAAAAAAACGAGGTTACCATTATCACACATATGATTCAACAGTCATGTGAGAATATAAACAAAGAAGTCCACCTGGTGTGTTTTTGCACCCTGTTGAGAATAGTCACACAAAAGCTATTTGGCTATTTACACTCAGACAAGTTGAATATTCTTCTTAATTGAGCCAAAGTTAGCTTTTTTTCTGGCAGAAAGATGTGGTAGTCATAGTTTCTCAGTCAGTAGTCGTAGTATAAAGAGCATCATGTGAGTTGCACAAGATGACAGAATCCCAAAAACTCCTTCTAAAAGGCAGGTAACATTAGCGGTAACATTAGCGGTAACGTTAGCGGTAACGTTAGCGGTCCATGTTTACTTCCTGTCAGTTGATGTCATTCACATACACATAGTTTTCTTTGCTACGGACACCTGGGTGTAATTAGCATATTCCAGGAATGTATTTGGGGAAAAGTTAGATCTTAACAAAGATTTTGCTTGTGAAAAAGAGCTGCTAGAAAGACGAAAATAAGAATAATATGCACTCAACAGTTGAAATAAATATTTTGTCTGAGCAGCCAGAAAGCTCCGCTGCTCCACTTTAATGTATCTGCCTCCTTCTATTAAAGATACACAGTGACCACCACCTCCTGCTCCAGCATATCCATTCTTTAATTGCCAGATTCATTTCTTTCATGAAATCTACACTTTTTCACTAGAGTATAAATGAACATGGTCAATTCTCTCTGACAGTGACATCAAGTCCATCTGTGTGTTGTTGATTATCTTGATCCAACCCAACTAAATGCATCCCTTTTGTTATTTTCTTTTCAAACTCGCTTGTTACAAACCCCTGCGGTTTTGAATTATGCAAATTGTGTCGGTGGCTCAGCCTTGTCTAGGGCTGCTTTTCTCAGCCCAGCTAATCCCATCCAATTAAAGGAGCATAGAGTTTGATGTCATTTGTGAGCGCTCCTTTACTCACATAGGTCCATGTGTCAACCCAGGCCAGCAGTTCCTAAATTGTGAGTCCAATCAGAGTGCTTAGCGCCTGATGTCCAAATTACTTCCTCGGAGGATAAACCCAAGCCACACCACAGAGGTGCTGAACTCATAACCATAAATGTGCTCAACAAGCAAATAGAAGACAACACAAAATGAGCAATTCAGCGGGCATAATGCGTGCAGGCAAATTTGTTCATGCTCACAAATTAAAAGGCCCCCTGCAGTGACCTCATCTCTTTATGTGAGACTAAATAGATCTAGTTGCTGTACAGTCCCACAGTTCCCAGCCTCAGTCAGTCCCACAGTAGCAGTTGATACTGTTGCTGCAGCCACTGAATAATCAGGAAATCACATCAATAATTAATGTAATGTCAGAACAAATCAAAAGGCTTTGAAGTACTAGCTTTGGAAACGCGCTTTCTGACCAGTTTTAGATGAAAAGATCGATACCACTCGTATCTGCCCAGATTGCAAATAATAAGGGAGTTTTTTTGTTGCACTTCATTTGATTACTGTAGTTAAGTATCAGTATTCCAGTGGCTATCTCACTGAAAAAGCTAGAGTCTCAAATATTTTGTTAATCTTGAGGTTGTGGAACGGTGTCAGTATTTGAGAAAGCAATATATTTGGACTGTTGCCATTTAATTGGAGAGTCTAACCTGTAAAACAAGATGAAAAAAATAAACTGACAACTGAAGGATTTTACCAATAAAAGCTGATTTGTTTATCTATTTCTCCTGTTTATGGTTTCCTTTGGACACACTAGAATAATTTCCTCTCCATTTGTGTTACTGCCTCACTTTTGGCCCGCTTTCTTTGCACAACCGTAGCCTTTCAGAGCTGTAGAGGAAAATGGCGCTGAAGTTATTTCCTTTATATGCTTTCTCTTTCAGTTATCTTGTAATTTGAGTAGGGACCTTCAACTTCTCACTGAGAGTATATTCTTTGGTACATGGTGTTTTTTGTGCCTTGTGAAGTGGAAAATAGCCCACCGTCGCCACTGAGAAATTTTACAGCCGGAGACTCTTGAGATGCCATGTTGCTCTCCCTCCGTTCTGCCTCAACGTGAAGCCATGGGTTGTTTATTGTCCTTGTTGTACAGTAGGTGCCACAACAGGACTTGATGTTGTCGCACAGCTTTCACCCATTTCAATAGGAGCCGTGGATGTGTGTGTGTGTGTGGCTGTGTTATGCGTTTATAAAGACAGAAGCAGTGGAAAGATTAAAAACACTGAGCAGACTGTGAGAATGGAGGGAGGGAAGGAAGAACAGACATAGAATAAAGTGCAGAACAGAACAACCCAGAGAGAAGAGGAACATGAAAGGTTGTACAGAAGTATATGTTAGTGGATCTCTCCACTGATGCCTCCTGCTGTGCACCTCTGCAGGAGGTTACAGGGAGGCTACTGATGTTTCCACACAACTCTTCCTGACTGCATTTTTCCAAGGCAGTTATAGAATTATCATAATCCATTTTCAGGGTGCAGTAGAAGACTCATGCCATGTGGTGGGCTGTAAACTGAGATTAGATTCACAGCACGATATCGAGGCACCTCTATGCTTGCAAATGTAGATGGGGCTTTAACAGAGTCCCATTTTGGTGTGGCCTTCAGAGGACTCAAACCAGTAGGATTAACGTGCACCTCTTCACTAAATGCGGATTCATCATCGCTTCATGGTGAGTATCTATTAAAAAACTACAACCAATGATGCATTTGAGCAGTCTCCTTCAACTTTTAGAGTCAGCCACGAAGGCAAAGAAAAGATACACTGGCTGTTGTCCTTTGAGGAGCCTTGAAATGGTGCAGCCTTGTCAGCCCATTATGATACTTTTGTTCTTGAAATGCAGATTTCAAAGCAAGCGGCCCCTGAAATGAGAAAAAGCAAGTGTGTCTGAGCTTCTAAGGCATCATGTTTGCATGCATGCTTAATATACGAGTCCCTCTGAGTTTATGTGTTTTGAGTGTGCACTTGCAGTGTCTGTGTCACGATATAAAGGTACTTGTCTGTGGCTCCAAGCTTGCCTTGGGCCATCCTGTGGTGTTTAAATCTCTGTATAATCTGTCATTTAGCCTTCTATCCCTGTGGCTCTAAGAACCCTACTGCCTCTGCAGTGCTTGCGGCCCCACAACGCTTCCAGTACAATAACTCAGGCAAGCTAACAGGATCACACAACGTAGCATGACGATTGCGAACACCAACAGTGGAATTTGCTTTGTTGTTCAGCTTTCCTGTATCTGCCCCTCAAAATGTTCCGATTTCCACCTGCCTGTCTCTGTGTGTTGTTCAACATCAAGCTTTCTTCTTTGTCTCTCTCTTCTCCCTTTTCTCTTCTCTTTATCTCTCGGTCGGTTTCTGTATGCATTCTCATCTTTGTGAAATAGCCCGATTGAGGAGATAAAAAACTCATTGTTTTTTTGTAACTCCTTAAGTTCTACATCAGAGGGCCCTCATCCAGCACAATCTCAGGTGATGTTTCAGACAACACTGATCTTTCGATATTAAGAAATACACTGTGGGAGATGCCATGGGTACGCTGAAGTTAAAGAGATAATTTTCTAACTTGGTGCTGCTAAAATTGCAACATCAATGGACCAATTTAGACAAAGCTGTGAAAGATGCATTTTGGCATTGTTTTCTTGTTTTGAAAGACAATAGCACTAAAAGGCCTAATGCACCACTTTGCTATGTGAGTCTTTTTTTTTTACTCAAAAGTAACTTGTATCTTACTGATTATATGGAAAATTATGAATTTAGTCCTGTATTCTTCTACATACAAATTATACTGATGCCTGTAATCAAGTTACTGATGATGATGGATCTTGTTACTGAAGCACCTGCAATGTGTCACTTACACTTACATACATGAATATGTTTATAAATATAATCACACATAAGGATCAGTTGAGGATGGCAAACAGCTTGCTAACTGCCAAGTGCATTCATGACATTTTCAGAGGTGTTTTCCAGAAAATATTCTACTACGATGTCTAACAACATTGGAGAAACGATTACACTTGTTAAAAAAAAAGCTTCATATATAATATTTTAATAATCATCAATCAATCACCCACACAGGTTTTTGATGCTCATTCATCTTATGACTGTCAGAATTTATTGTGAGCACGAAAGAATAGAATGTTCTGAATACCATCAGATCTATTTAAAGCCATTCTGCAGGAATGATATGAATTGGGTTAAGCAGCACCTGAGTGTTGCAGACTTTGACTGAAGAATGCCTGTTTTTCTTCCAAGGAGCCAGAGCTTAACTGCACACTTTGCTGTTAGAGAGGTGGTGATGAATTGCAAAAGACAGAATGGAGATACTGCTCTCTCTTTCTCTCTCCCTTGGTGGTTAGCTGTGGTCGCGGGTGGGGTTTGGTTTCTGTAGAGTTTTAGGGAAGAGGAGGCTGGCAGAGCAGACAATCATGCCCACGTTGTTACCCCCAAGGCCTCATGCTTCATCTCAATAAGCCCCTGTCTTGCTCCAGCTCCAGAGCAGTCGGAAATAGCATTTAGGATTTATGCAGGTGTGTGTGTGTGTGTGTGTGTGTGTGTGTGTGTGTGTGTGTGTGTCTGTGTGTGTGTCTGTGTGTTCCTGTGCCTGCATGTGTATGTCTGTGTTCACTTAGAAAAACAACTAAAATGGCATGGATTTCAGCCAAAGGGAGAGGTCATGTTCCATACTGTCAGATGGACTGCAGAGGAAGAGAAGAAACTGATTTAGAGTAAGACGTAAAACTTAAGACATTTAACCAAACAGGGAAGTAAAGAAAGAAGGGAAGGAGAAGCTGGAAACGGAGCAAGTCTATGAAGGAAAGCAAAGCATAGTTGCGTTGGTGTTTTCCATTGTGGTACCTGAGCCTTTCTCGCTAGTACTCTGCTGCCTCGCTCATAACATGGCAGAAATAAAAAGAAAGTAAAGATACAGGTGGTGTGTCTCAAAGTCAAGAAGGATCCTTCAATTTCAAGCAAGAATGCCACGTCATTAAATCCCACCGAAAGACTGTTTCTTTCACTGATCCTCTCGAATTCTGCCAAGGACAGTCCTTCGTTCAGAGGATTTTCAAGGATGCATGTGTGTATCCTCCGCGCTCCTAAAACACCCATATTGCTAGGACCCATCTTACCAAGGAAGCATCCTTGACTGTGAAAAACAGCCATCGAGTTCAAGAGGGAAACTTTAAACTTCTACTCTTTTTCGGCTGGACCGCAGCAGACGTGGCCAGCCCAACGCGAAAGTCTGTTACTGACTTTCTCACCGACACCATTAATCACCACGTGTTGGAGTTTCCTCATTGACCTTTGCTCTTTCAAAATGAATAGGCACGACAGTGTTTCCGCTGGTAACGTCTTCAAATCCGCGATCAATCATCTGATCCACTTCCTCAATACATATGCGATTGTTGATGCTGTGCAATGCTTTCGTCACCACTGATCGTGAGTCTCTTAGAAAAAACAGCTGACAAACACTGAAACTGGTTAGCCTACCACTTACTGTGTGGTGTTTTATAAGAAGACATATTATAGGTGCTTCAGCATAATACTACTAACGGTCATGACAGAAAGTGCTTTACTCCACCTAGCTGGCAATAATACGTAACCGCTGGTTGAGAAATCAGCATTATCATGTTGTTGAATAATTCCACATATTAGCAAACTAATTACCCACAGTGACTGAAATAGGACAATAACACTTGAAATGAGCAGTCCAGACCACGTCCGTACGTGTTTTTGGGGGTTTCTACTAGAACATGTTTACATGCTAACATTGTCACACATTGTCTGAATATGCCTTTATTCACCTACTGTCTGAAACGCTTTGTTTTAGCGTCTGTCTCTAACGAAAAAGCCTAGTCTGCTCTGATTGGCTTGCGAGAAAAATATAGTGCACCTTTGCACAAGGTTTTTGAATGTAGGCTGGGACACAAACTTTAGCTAAGGGGTATGGCACGCGCGCAGCGGAAATAGAGCTACAATGATGAAGGGTTACTTCAGATGTCGCTAGAAATAAATTGATTGTGTCTGCTCAGGTGCTCTTTGGCTGCGCTCATGCACCAGCTAGCGAGCCTTCCGGCAAGTGAAGACAAGATTTTACTGCGTATGTGTTGTTCCCCAATAATATGACACATGACATCTCCTCTTTAAAAACTACTTTCCTTTGCAACGGTAGTTCTCAAGCCATGGGTGGAGATGCTCAGATGGGCTGTGGTATATTCCAATGAGCCTGCATGTGACATAGGAAGCACAGCCAAATCTGAATGGCTTGTTGAATCACATGTGTTGCCAGGCAGCCCTCAAAAAACTGACTGGGTGGTCTTATTTCACATGTTGTTGGCTGCTAGGCACACTAGCATATACCCCATATGTATGTGCACAAGCACTGAAATGGTGAGTTTTTAATGAAATGTCCCATTTAGAACAAATATTACTGAGAACACTACAGAAAATTGCAAATGCACATTTAATATTCAGAATTCACATCACAATTTAGAACATTGACCATACCAGTCCAGCCAAATACTAGGTTTTAGCCTATAGTCTTGTACCTCTATTTCCTGAAGTCTTTCTATCTGGTCAATGCAGTGAATTCATGATGGTGTGGATGTCACATAAGAGAAGTTGCCATAGAGTGGAAATATAATGAGAATTCAATGGAAGAAGAAAAACAACAAGGAGCATCGTGTGTAGCCATGCCTTGTTAGTAAGGAGTCTGCCACATTCAGCTCCCAAACCCCTCCACTGTAATTTAATATCAGTATTTCTCATTCTTATATCACCTCTCTGTCCAATTACTGCATCTTCTCTTTTTCACTCTTTTTCTCACTTTCTCTCTCTTGTGCTCCCTGATATGATGTATGTTTACTTTTTACTTCTATCACCTTTGCGTGCCACTGTTCTGCCTCTCCCAAAACACGAATCTGTCTGTTGTGTGTAAATTCAGATTTCTATAATTCTATGTGTGTCTTCATGTATTCTACAGTATATACCCATCATGGCCTCTGTTGTGGCAATAGACTTGCGTTAACATCCCACTGCTTTCTCTCAGGTTGTAATAAAATGTCCCATTACCTCGTAACGTTTATTTTTCAATCACATTATACAGTAGGTATAGGTGCCAGTGTTTGACAAGTGCATCACAACTTGTGACAGCAAATTAGTCCATTGTTTGGAGATCTCGATCTCGATCGAGAGAGAGAGAGAGAGAGAGAGAGAGAGAAAGAGAGAGAGAGAGAGAGAGAGAGAGAGAGGATGCAGTAAGTTTGCAAAATAATGGTATAAAAGCTTTGATGAGATCAAAAATCCAAGGATTATAAAATACTGTCAATATATATACAATACTAAGTGGGTTGCTATGTTATATTGCAAATAAATTGCAAACACATGTTTTCAATTCAACTTTATTTCTTCAGACAAATGAGTCCTTCCAACAACAAAAACAAACACAACTGAAACTAAACATAATATGAGTGCACCAAGACGCAGGTATAATCATTGCAGTTCAAAAGTCACTCGTGGTTAAAAAAACATAGAGACATTTGTTCCAATGTTTCCAAAAACAAGAAGAATACCTTGAATCACTTTGTGTTGGAACATTACTAGTCACAAACATGTGACTTGCACTTGTCCATCTTGGGAGCTTGAGCAAGATTCTAAAAGCATCATTAAATGATACCTGATTCTTTTTCACGTTTGCTTTACTATAACTACACCACAAGTGGGCTGTATAAAGTGGAGTACAGTAGGCTCTAAAGAGAGCTGTTTTAACATCATCTCTACACATGTGGAATATACGCGCCAGCATATTGGCTTGTGCATACAGTTTGCAGCATTGGCGCTGCACATCGTCATCATCACTTAGGTCATTCCTGATGATCTGACCCAAATATCTCACTTTGTTTACCACATTTAGCACTTGGCCTGCCAGCTTCCGATCCTCCTTGGTTTTAGCTATCATGATAACACTCTTTTTAGAGTTGAATTTACTGCAGGCCATAATATGAGCAGACTCTGAGCAGTTGCTGTAAACCAGCGCTATAAGGAGACAGGACTTTCCCCCACCATACATCCTGTCCTACACTCTATTAACTTTTTAGAGCGATCATCCATATATAGATTGAAAAGAGCAGGTGACAGTATTCCACCTTGTTGCACCCCATTGGTCACTGGGAAGGGTGCAGATACACTCTTACTCCATCTAGCTTGCATGGTTTGATGTGATTACCAAAATTAATTACTATTGGAAAATGGTATAACTATTACTAAAATCATTGCTCCCTACAATATTTTCTAAGTCTTCAGGGAAATAATACTTAACTTGAAAGGATACCTTTATTAAAGCAATAATAATTTAAATATTCTTATAATATTCCTTAATGGCATTTCACACAGACTAAACCAGCAGATTATTTATCAAGTGAAGGTGTTTTAGTTTGTTTCTTTCAAAAGCTCCAATCTATTCTCTAATGTCAATAGTAAATTAATATTATAATGGAAATTCAGCTGTAAGGCTACATGCATTGATGTTGAGTTAAGCTTTGCATGTAGTACTCCTCTATGATACAGTGCAGAAAGTACCTGTATAGAAATTTCACACATAATTATATCTGTGATGTAAAATGTGTGAAATTAACACTGTACAGTTAACATTGCAGAAATGAAATACTGTAAATATCTTTCTCAGATTAGGCCGTATACTCAGGTAAATGTGTCCAGAAGCTAATGAATCTCAATGGTAAACTGATCAATCTTAACTAATCTGAAACAACGTTTTGTTTACCTCTGATGAAGGTTCATGATATCGGTTACTCAGTCTATATGGCTGATTCATGGGCAACCCACGCAGCTAATTATTTTTAATTAATCCCACATTCATTCCCCAGTAACACCAGCTTTTACAGGCTCAGACACTATCAATGATCGTTTGGACTGCCAATAGTATTTAACTCTATCACTGTCAACTATATGCCCCAGTGTCCATCTCATGACTGTATTAATTTGGTTGTCTCTATGTAGATGCATTCATGCATGTACGCCTTGATTAAAATATGTCAGAGGGTGACATTGCACTGACAAGGTTGCTTCCATACCCTCTCTTCATCAGCTATGATCTTCCTGGAAATTATATCCCTGGAATGACCTCCAGGAATTATGACTATAGCTTTGCCATTTGGGAATATAAGAGGTACAGCACAACTGCCCTTTAGCAGCCAGTGATCATGTTACAACAAGTGATCATTCCTGATCCCTCGTCTTGTATTTCCCTCAAGCGCTCAGAGAATTACATTTTCGTTTGGCTGCAAGCACCTTGATACATTGCTGTAATCCACCAAATGGCTGAAGTACATCCCACCAAGGCTATACCTAAACTGCTAATATCGTAAAACCATGATTGGAAAGTGAATGGGGTCTATCATTATACTGAGGCTCGGCATATGGTCACAGGGACAGCAGTGTATGTCATGCATGTCTTTTCGGAGAACCCTCCAGCGGTTATAGTAAATACTGCATTCATGTTGATATTATGGTGCATTTTATTAACTGTATAATAACAGAAGATATGTCGAGGCAGCAAACTACAAGATCACGCTTCATTTTTAAATCCGTGTGGTGCTGTTGAAGCAAACAAATAAGAACATTGCATCATTTTCCATGGCCAAAATATTTATAATATCACGGTTTTATACAGTGTTACATCATATTGACATACAAGGCCAGTAACTAAACTTGAAAGGGCATTTTTTTTTTCAACACCCCTCTCAAATGAAGCAACATACAGAACAAGTTACTAGAGTGTACATCTGCCTCAGAGAATTGAGACACTTGAAGGTGTTTGAGTTGTCGTCAATGTGTTAAAATGGTAACTGCAGGAGAATAAGAGATCTTCTACTGTAGCAACAAACAAGCACCAATAAGCAATAGATGTGACCACATATTTGTATGCATCCAGACACACACACACACACATACAGTATACCTCACAAACAATAGATTCCATGGCAAAATTTAAAAAACAAACACAGAACTTTCATCCCGGAGACCGCTGTTCGTGTCCCGTGCAATACTAAAAGTAAAGTCACCATTTTGTTGCTTGTCATGTGACTAATGTGAGTAGCTAATCACGTCAGTAGTTAGGCATTCGTTAGTCGGTGAAGTTAACGTCAACCAAGCTTTTTTATGAAACCTTACTAAATTCTATTGTTGCTTCCTACTTGTGAAGAAAGATGTTTATTTTGATAATACACAATGTCTATATTGATGATAGAGGGTTACCTAGAACATCATAGTTTGAAGCTTAGGGCCACTGTCCAAGCTGCGATGATTTACGAATTGGTGTGAGAATTAATTAGCTATAGAGCTTCTGTTCGCGGCTAAAAAAAGTAGTCTGGCACAAAGAAGAAAAAACATCACTTAATAAAACATATAAAATAAAGAAATACATAAGGCATGAGAATAAATAGTAACAAAATAAAGCAGAAGATAGAGCAGAACGCTTTCTCACTAATATGTAATGTGTTAAGTGGTGTGTACTGTACTGTAATAGTGATAAAAAAAAGAAAACTGTGTGTGTGGGGGGGGTAGTTAATTAGAAACATACATGGGTGAGTAAGATTCCCGTTGAGCTGCCAGGCACTAATAAATGCATATACTGCAGTCAACACAGCCTTCACTTAGTCTAACTTCCAGGAGGGATCTTAAACTGACAGCTTTTTGACATGTTTTTGATTATTTATTTATTTTTTCCCATTGTTTTGTTTTTCTGAAGATAGTGGTTTTATTTTCTTTATGAAGGCTTATTTATGTGGGTACACCTACCCATTCGTACACACATCTACTTATATGTAGATCCTTTCCAATATGTCTTTCCTCAACATTTTATTCAGGTAAATATAGCCCAGTAACTGAGAGAGATGTACGTTAGCTCTGTCAGTCATTACAGTGTTTGACAGACAGTTGTTGAGTCGTGACTCTGCTCCATGGAGTTGATATGTGTGACCCTGTGAAAAGACAATCCCCTTCAGTTCTAAACTAAACACACATACAGGAATAGAGGATGCCTTGAAACTCTATCTGAAGTCAGAGTATAAACTCTTTGTGCGGCATGGGCAAGTGATTCATCTTTCCTTTTATCCATCCCTACTTAAAAAAGACAATTTAGTGCAGAGATAATAGGGAAAGTTTGAAGAATGATAATGATCGTATCCTCATGTTTACATTAATCACCTTATTTCTTCGTCATGCCAACTGCATCTGATGTATATGTGTGTTAGAACACATGCATGCATGCATGTATAAGTGCGAGAGTGCATGTGTGCACATGTCATCCCCTAGGGAAGGTCAGGGACATTAGTAAGATCAGTAAAGCAGTCTTGTTCATTTTATTAACTGTCTTGCTGATTACATCTTGCCCTGGGGTATGCTGCCTCCATTAGCCAGGTCAAAGCATGATTACACCAGAACAGATTAGCGTTCTATTTTCCTCACTTAGAAACCACTGCGGAGGAGTTAGACCTTGGATGTAGATACTCTAAAGTGAAAGCATACAAGAGAGTAGCTTCACTTTGGACTTTGGAAAGGAAAACACACAAGAAAGACAAAGGATTAGCACTGACCTCGTCGTATTTGAGATTTTTTTTCTTTTTGGTTTTTGATAAAGCTCAATCTGTGTTTGTGAAATTGGCAGCCTTGTCCTGCGGCAAAGAGTATAAAGGTTACTCAGCTGGTGATTTAAAGGTTAAAGCATCTGTTTTTGTTTTCAAGAATAGTTATCAAAGAATAATTGCAGGGCCTCAAAGATGGTGCAGCAGCTTTAAATATATCACTAATGGGAGTATGTCCAGATGATACCAGCCACCTGCCTGCTAATTTCTAAATCGGTTACACAGTACGTAAAGGCAGAGAAGCAGGAACATTTCTTCTGAAGAATGATTTTTTTAAATAAAGTACTGAGAACTGCCTGCAAGATATTCTTATACAGGAGCTGCCCAACATGCCCCTTGTTAAAAATGAACAATTCTGCCACTGGCGATTGTCTCTATTGACTAAAATGTTGAAGTTTATATTAATGGGTACTGTCACGTCTCTACATGCTGTGTGCCATTGGGGATTTCCCAGCTTGAAATTTAGATGGACGGATACATGTGACATTTCCAAACTCAATTTTCAATTATGGACGAGGCCTCCTCTCCAGCTGCCCACAGTGAGCCCTGATAACTGTCTGACAGCTCCAACAAATGATGAAGGCCTGTCCTGAAATGATTGAAGTGTATTCATAATTTGCGCTCTTCTACAGTGAGACAGGACCTGCACACTTTGACTCGATCATTCAGGACCTCATTAACTGGCATTGAACCGCACCACAGATGCACTTACCCTACACACAAAGCACTTAATGCATTACATATCTGCTACAGCACTTTCTGGTAATTTCAAAATGAAGATTGCACTTGTATACACTAATGGAATTTAAATCTACAGACGAATATAGACTCTATTTATACTAAGACTACCACTATGCATAACAAAATACTGTGCATTGTTGTCTTCCCTTACATACACAAATTGGAGTAGGTAATTGTTTCAGAACTCCCCAAACGTTATGCAGTGGTGTCTATATCTTCATTGCAAAGAAAGTCTCAAAAATTGGTCTCTGAATCAAATTAATTAGCTTTTTTGTTTATAGTTGCCATGGTCAATCAAACCTGCAACAATTTCCTGAATAAATTAATCCCAATACTTCTGGCACTCATTGACTCATGCATAAAGAGCGATCTGCAAAGTTGTATCGTCTGTGAAACTCAAATGCAGATTCATTCTGCACAAACTAGAAAAGGTTTATCACCCAGCTTGAAAAGTTCCAAACCTCTAATTAGAGGTCTAGATTGTGAATCACAAATTTCTGGCTCTCGTTAAGAAGTACAAATATACTGTACATTACTTTGGCTGACACAGGACTGCACACACAAACACAGTTGCACGTCCACGCTTACATCATCCATGGTAGTTGGTCCCAGGCCAGTCAGCATATAAATATAAGATAAACTATTGCCAAAAAACTGTAAAATGCACATGCTCATTACATTTAGATGCAACTAAGTTTTCAAACTTTCCAATCCAAGCCCCTAGCTCACTCTTTCTCATATCCCTTTGTCATTCCGTTCATGTCCTCACGTAAACTCCGGCAGAACCTTCCACTGGCACCAACGAGTGCTCCACAGATCTCTCAGACACTGTGTGTATTCGGGCTGTCAAACCAAACCAAAGCACTTGTGCTGCCCCCAGCCAACACACCAGCCAAACAGGGAGATTGGACAGAGAGCTGAAAAGTTTCCTAATTATTGAACACAACACGTCATTAAGACTCTATAATGAGGCTCCAGAAGCCAAGTGCAGCCTCACCTGTCAGCCACGTCCTCATTACTAATATGGTCATCATGTTCCCCGGGACATAATGTGTCCACTAAGTGTTGCCCCACCTGCCCATCATTCTGTAATAACGGGCAGGTGAGCAACACTTAGTATACTGTTAAAGTAAAATTCTGCACTTCGGAAAATAAATTGCCAATTTGTTGCAAAAGGCTTCAGGTTTTTGCCTATAATTTAACATTACCTATTAAATAATAGCTACACAAAGCACAGATACAACGATGTATTATTTGTATTGCACATTTGATTTATTTAACTGCCTTAATGTTATGTGTGAAGCATTGTTAAGGGAGAGCAATGTTTATTTCAAGGTAAATTTGCAATTTGATATCCATTTATTGTCAGACTATAATTCCCTGTGTCTTAAGAAATTCACCACACCTTGCGACTATGATGAAAGTGTCGCACTGGAGTCGATCTTATAAGTGTGAGGTAAACAGTGCCGCTGTTGGCTGAGGCTAAGTTTCTCACTAACTGTGTGATTAACTTTCTTTGTGTTCATTAGTGGTGATTAGTGGCGATGACACCTATTAATGCGAGCGGCGACTGTAGCTTTACGCAATCAATCTGGTGTCATGCTTTGACTGGTTTGATTTACAGTGGGTGCTATAGCTAAATAATCTCAAAGTATAAAAGCTGACAGGTAGTTTACACATCTGAAGTGTTTGTAAGCGTTGTATGTAGGTTACAAATATCAAGGCACGCAATACCTTTGAAACAAGAGGCATTTCTGTTGCCTGATTGTCCCACCTGATCATCGTGATGTATTAAATATAACCTTATTATCCTATTACTCATTCCATTCACTATGCCCATTAATGCACTTATAAATATTTATGGGCAACTTACTTGTCTGCACATAATGCACTGGTGGCATTAATATGAACTCTGTCTCTTTAAACATTAACTGTTACAGCAGTTTCAGCAGTATCAGTTGTTAACCATTAATATACAGATTTATTCATCAAGGTCTTTCAAAGTCTGTAGGGAAACCTCTGAAGTAAGTCTGTGAATGGTCATACTGTAGGACTTCTTGTTCATGACTTCTTACTCGGAGAGACATAAAATGTCAAAGGTAAATGTATATGACATCACATATGTTGGACATGTGGAGGACTATTACAATTCACCGTCATAATAAATAACGGTGAGTAGTCTAGATCTGAAATATCCCCCTGACAGAAGTTTAATAAGTTGTTTATATCAATTATCATGTTCCAGTCACATCTGTTTTCTTATACACGCATTCTTTAGCAAATAAATTGTGGTGAATTGTTTACAGATTTTGTATGTCATAAAAAACAACAATAAGCACTAAGAGGACTTTGTTCACCATATCTGTAATAAATCAGCTGGTCGAGCCTTATTCTCTACAGTCTCCTCCCTTTGGAAAACCTTGATGAACTCAAAACACATTTGTATATGTCATCTAAAAACCTGCCTCAAGGCACCAAACTTTTTTTATAGTTGTTTATAGTTTTTTAAGTTGTAGCTAATTTACCAGATGCTTACACACACACACACGCATTACTAGTTTTGTTTGTTTTGAACATTGCTTTTTATTTATCTATTTATGTTAAATGTCTTTGTTGCTTTGGCTAACATTTGAGAAAGTATTTCACATGATGTTGGAAGATCAATCTTTGAAGGGAGTGCAAAGTTTTCTTTTTGGCACATGCTCTCTCTAATGTGGTTGTTGTCTGATTTTGACAGACATTTCTGAGTAAATTTGGACTCAAGTGCTATAGGATATTTCTGATAGACGAACCATGTGCTCTGTTCAGTGTTGCAAACTGACACAAGCCCACTCTGTCCAAGCCAGATCAAGATGGAGTAGGAATGGGAGGATGAAGGAATATGTGGATGGATGGATGGCGTCTCAAAGTTTTAGCCCAAAGATGGAGAAAGACCCGGAGATCGGTGGAAAGAGCAAAAGACTAATAGAGCGACTGAATGTGAAGTTTAATAAAAAAAATGGTGGACTCAGCGAAGGAGATGAGAGTGAAAGATAGAATAGCAGGAGAGGAAAGAAAAGGGAGTCAGAGAGTGAGAGAAAAGAGAAACGGAGGCGGCAGCCGCAGTCAACCTTTACAAGAATCAATAACTCAAGCTAAGATGGAGACAGCAGAGCAGTAAGGGGAAAGGAGAGAGGGAACGGAGAGACGGGGAGACAGGAATACCAAAGGGGAAAAAAAGAAAGCAGCCGACAGAGCAGACAAAGCTGAGAAGAGACTGAGTGTGTAAGAGAGATAGAATAAGATAGGGAAGGTTGCCGGTCTTTGTGTGCTCATGAAGAAGCCCAGCGGGTTAGTGCCTGGCCCGGTGAGGTCAACTCCTTCACCTGCAGATCAACTGCAAACAAAGAGCACGGCAGGAATGAAGCAGAGGAAAAGAATGTAGCAGGCTGGATGAGAGAAGAGAGTCACAGGTTACGCTTTGTTCTCCTTTTGACAGACGTTGTGTATACCTTTGAAATGTCTGCACTGTTAAAGACTACTCCAACTTTTTGTTTTTTTCTCCCCAAATTTGTGTCTCTCAGCATCTTATAGACTGCAATGGATGCTTGCAAAAAAAAATCCTCTCATCTAACGCAGTGATGAAATCCTCCAAACTCCAAAAATGCTTCGCAAGCAACCAGCAAGGCTTTGCTGTATACTTGAGACTTTCAAGGCCAGAACATTTAAAAGTGTCATTCAGAGATACAAAAAATATATCGTCAAGGTTGAGCCACAAGTAACTGCCAAGTGTTTGAATCACTACTGACAGGAATGAAGCAAAACAGAGTGACACCAGTAAAGCCATCTTTGATGATTGTTGACAACATCTCTTTCTCCATCTTTCTTTCCCAATCTTCTTTCTTCACTTAAATACACTTTACCCTGGATGTGACTTGATGGGTGTATTGTTTGATCGCGCAGCAGTTGTTTGAGTAGCAGCACAGCTGGACCATGAAAGGCAAAAAAAAAGAAGAAGTCAGAATATAAGGGGAAAAAAAATGTCTTTAAGGGTAAACATTTGAAATCCATCATGCTTCTGACAACAAAGTGTTACAATGACGAACATATCACAGAGTTGTCAGCAGGATGCACATCTCTTTCATGAGTAATACAAAGCAAGAATGCAGCAAGAACTTCTTTGATAATTGATAGACACCAGAGAGACTTGTTTCTGTTGCTATATGTCACAGCAACATGAAAGAAATTTAGACTTGTTGTGGGCGTGTGTGTGTGCGTAGGTGCGCTACACGTGCAGTCAGTTTATAACTTGTGCACCTCAGTGCTAAACACTGAAACTGTGATGTGTGAGGTGTTTGTTATTGGGACTGTAGTGTAATATGAATTCATTCTTCTCTTTTTGTTTTATCAACTGACTAAATCTGAGACCTATCGGGTAATCTGTGACTAGAAAACTGAAAGATAAATAGAAGGAAGACTGGAAAGGCAAGCGGTAATGCCACAGTATATTTACACTAAATGCAAACTCTTCAAAAATGTATCTGCAAACAACAATATGGCTCCAGCTCCTCATAGAGTACCAGGTTTGTGTGCTGCTGACGATGTTGCAAAACACCATTCCATAGCTGTGCTTTACATAATCCTAATCCTCTTGAGTTTGTGTTTACCAAGTAGCAAACACCACAGCTGAATGTTGAACATCTTGTTGTGTCCTTGATGAATATTTTCAAAAATCATTATTCCTCGAGGGAAATATTAACACTCGAAGAGGGGATGTTTATGGCTGGGTCTGCTTGATATAATGCTACGCCAAAATCTCTGCTAAAACTACAGTCTATATGTTCTCAAAAAAGCATGATGAAGGTGAGTAATTATGGGAGCCACACTTGGGATTTTTCTTGACGTATTGCTGAAGTAACATGACAGCTTGCACTATTTTTGCCCTATTTGTTATCCCGTCTTGATTGGGCAGTATCTAATTAATAGATTGGCTGTGACAACTTACCTTTACCTACATCATTAATCTTTACACCTTAGCTGTGAATTTTCTCGTGACTCCCACATCTCTCTTGTCACTGTGGAACTGAAAATAAAGTGCACTCTCACACCAATAATCCCTCAAAACATTTCCGCCACGACCGATCCTTTGCCTCTGCCTTCTCCCTTGTCATGTCCTCGTCTTGTGAGTCCATCCTCTCTTTTTTGTCTTCTTTGTTTCTGTCTGTTTTCTCTTTTCCAGCTGCTTTGTTTTCTGAACCCTCCTTTTCCCTCCACTCGCCTCTCTCTTTCTCTCTCTCTGATTTGCTTTTTCTCTTCCCCTCTCTCTCTCTCTCTCTCTCTCTCTCTCTCTCTTTCTCTCTCTCTTCCTCTTTGCCGTCGCCTCTGTGGAGTAGTTTATGCTCTGTTCATCCTCCTCTGTAATTATGAGTGTTGTTCACTGTATCCCCATCCACATGACGAGCCTGACAGATATGCAGGGAGATGGATGGTGTGAGTAAAAAAGCAGAGTGAAAAACGAGTGTGTCTTGGCAGAAGCCATTTTCTTCATGACACATCTGTCCATCGGCCTTGACCTGAGGGGACACGGCACTAAATCTGACTTATAGTCATAAACACACAGGCACACACACACACACACACACACACACACACTGATCGAGATTACCCTGCGGTAATGATGATTATAGTTGTTTATGGTCTTCAGCCTACACTTCTGTCAGTTACAACGGCTGCCCGAGATGTGTGTTTTTGTGCGCGCACATATTCTCGTATGCTCTAGTGCATACTTTATAGTGTGTGGGGGGGGTATTGCAGCAGTGTCAGGTTATTGTGTCCTTCATCAAGCAGACAAGCCAATAAGGGACACAACCATTGATATTAATTTTCCCTTCCTCCCTCTCCCCTCTCCGAGGTGTTTTTCATTTAATAGCCGAATACTCTCTGTGATGACCCGTGAAGAGTTGTGGATGGGTGCAGAGCTATGCAAAGTGAATTTACTAGAGCATAACGTTGTGCTGAACAGCGGGCGGAGGAAAGAGGCTCGGCCTCAGAACTGTAAGGGAGGTGGATCGCGTTATCAGTGCTCTCAGGTAGAAATTGTTGAAATAACTCATTATCCTTCCTCTGCTGTGTGTTCTGATGTAGACAACAGAGGTGTTTCGCCTGACATTGCATGCACTTCAGGCTACAGTGAACTAATTTCTACTCTGTTCCTCTTTAACCTCCTCCCTCCACCACCAAAAAGATGGCTAATTGCTTGATTTAATTATTTATAAGATTCTTGATCTTTTACAACTCAAAATACCAACCAATATACAGTATTATGATTATATGACATACTGTAGAGTTTTTTGTTTTGTTTTAAACATACAAAGTTATCTTAGCCTTCAGTGTTTCTAAATAAAAAAAAATGTCTGTAAGTTTACAAACGTGCTGAACGCGTTGCCTTCCCTGAAAAATGTACATCGTTTACATCAACGTATCCTCATACAGCGGTTTGTTTGATATCTTCCAAAAAAGTTACTCTTTGGTTTTCTTACAAAAGTCCAGCAACACGTGTCAATACCCGCTCGTTGCATGCATACAGTCTTTTCAGAATAGACTTCCGTCTTCACAGGAAACAACTTAGTCAGGCAACAAAAAACTACTTGGTTAAGTTTAGGAAAAGATTGTGCTTTTGGTTCAAATAACTACGGAAATGGCGTTACTTAAGTACAGAATATACGTGACAATTAAATAAATGTTGATTTCTTGTTTCGCACGGGGCACGAACAGCCGTCTCCTGGGTGACAGACAGGTTTTTTGTTCGACCCATCCTCCTCATCTTCGAAGGTATAGCTACGAACGCTGTATGAGAGCAGCCTGTTTACACACCACAAGGAGAGACGGGCAGGGCGGGATGTGTTGCAAATTCAAAACTTTAGATCAGGATCAGAGCAAGGGGAGTTTGCAATTAGCATGGATTAAAGGGCTGATTATAGCAGGACTAAAGATAACGTAAAGAGACGAGATGCCAGGAAAGACTCAAAGAGACATGGGATAGACAGATATGGAGCATGGAGACAGAGAGCGAGAGAGAGGCCACTGAGACCAACCGATATGAAAATGTAAGGAAAGGCGTGCAAGCCAGATATGAGGGAGGGGGGAAGCGGGAAAAATAATCCTGGTAGAGCAAGAGATCTGTGAGAGCAAAGAGAAGGTAGAAATACATAATGGGAAGAGAGATAAAAAAAAAGAAAGAGGCCTCTGAGACCAAGAGATATGAGAGAGCAAGGAAAAGGTGAGGAGCGTGAAGTAGAAAGAGGTCTAAATATGTGGGAGCCATAGCAACGGAGTAAATGGTGGTGGCGTCAAAAGGTAAAGTAGGAGGGGCACTTGGAGTGAATAGGTGGTCCGGAAGAGGAGAAAGATTGAGACAATAGCGAGAGACAGGGGAGCGAGGCCAAGACTCAGAGACAGATTAAAAGGAGCAGAGAGGAGAATACACAGACACACATGCTCGCATATACTGTAGATAAACAAAAGGACAGAGACAAAGAAAGAGTCTCTCAAATCTCTCTCTTTCTCTCTTTCTCTTTTTCTCATATATACACACACACACACACAGACACACACACAAACGCACGCTGCATTATCCGTAGCTCTCGGGTGAGATCCTGGGGCAGGCTAATATGCCTCCCCACAGTCTCCCTCCAAAAACAAAGATGTTAAGAGGATAGGAGCCTAACAAAGACCAGTGGGTGCAGAGAGGAGACACCAGGCTCTCTGCACAACAAACAGAAATGCAAACCAGTGATGACAACAAAGAACAGAAACCAACGGAGCCCTGACAAAGACGAATTGATCCGCGACTGCATGCAAAAACTCTCCCAAGATGTGGGAGCGTACTTTTGTCTTTGACCAGAGCCCTTCAGAGTGAATGGCTGTGCATGTTTTTGTTGTGTCTCCTGACGGGGTCGGCAGTGTGCATAAGACTTATTCTTGCTCTCTCTTTTTTGTCTAAATTATACAGTAGCTTCTCTTGTTAGAGAGTATTGATCAACTTTCACACTCCTTAGAGATCAGTGCAGAGAATCAAAAGAAATGTTCATATTTGCATCTGCGCATGCGGCTTTCCGCCTACTCTACAGATACCTGTCACTCAGCAGGGCCATAGAGGGAACTCATTGTCAGCGGAAGGCAATCATAATCACTCTTTTATGTGTAATGACTCCGGTAAAGGTGCAAACTAAAGGTGATGTCGAATGCAGGTTTATGAGAAAGCCAAATCTAAGGGTTATGAATGCCATTGTGGTATTTCAGCTCCATCTGACCGCCTTTCTTAAAAGCCATCATTTCCCAGATGGGATATGAGCGACTGAGCATGTCGAGTGCCATTTTGGACCCACTGACCTTTCAGTTCACGTTGTGACTGGCAGGGGTGTGATGCCTTGATATGAACTAAGTGTGGCCCATGCGCTTGAGTATTTGTAACGGATAATATGAGTTTTATGGACACCTGTGTACTGTAGACCAATCTGTGATAAGCTTGAAGCAGCCGAACGACCTTCCCTCCCCTCTCCCGAGGCTGCTTCCAATTGTACCACATGGCACTGAAATGTCAGCCTTAACACGGAGCACACCCGACCGCTCATGAAAGTTTTTGACCCAAAGCCAAAGACAGTATTTTTGAAAAAGTGGAATAAAGACGTGGTATAATGTACCAGCTGTAACCAGAAAATAATTGCTTATCCCTTTGCTTTGATATCAGGAACACAACAACGAACAGATAATTCAGAGGTTCACCAAATCTTCTTCAACTGATAAATTCTCAAAGAAGAGAATATGGAGAACTTGATGAGTTGGTCAAAAGTTTTCTATTACATACTTTATTAAACGTATTTTCCAATACCCAACTTTCGAAAACCATCACAACATCCAGGTGTGACCTAACTCTGGTGCATGTCATTAGTGTTTCTTTGTGCACATGTGTATGTTATTTTAGTTTTTTTCTAGCATTAAGGCGTGGCCTACAGACACATACACATATACTCTACTCAGCTCAGTCAGGCCTAATAGAAGCATTTAATAAGAATTACATTTGGTTCTGTAGCCCCCCTGAAGAGTGAAAGGCTGCGATAGAGATTAATAAATATTCTGGGCACCATTTTGATCTCATTGCTTGGCTAAAGCGTCAATGGTTATGAAAGAAGGAGGAATCTGCAAGGTCTCTTTTCACTTTATGTGAAGACTGCAATCATGCTCTTTCTATCTATCTATTCCCATTTATTCTTCTTATCCCACACAGCCTCGTGATCTCTCTCCTGCACTCCCTCTTGTCTTTCCCTCTTCAGCGCTATCTGTCTCTGCTTTGGGGACTATCAGTCTCCGTTCAAAATACAGCAGACATGATGAAGATGTAGATATTAACATCTCTGGATAAGAGGTGAGATAAATAGAGGGGGGTGTCTGTAGGTGTGATGGTGAAATAACAGATAGATAAAACCATCACAATAAGTAGTGTTGTGTGGCTGTCCCCGGGGACAGAAAAAGAACACAACCCCAGGCCTTATCAATCCGTCATGTCTGTTTTCTGCTCTCCTGAGAACATTTAACATGTTTGTTGGGGGATTTGGCTGTGAGAGAGCAGGGAAGGGATGTGGACGGATGTTAAGGGTAAGATTATAAATCAGACAAATCTGAGCTTGGACTGTTTGATGTATTCATCCTTTGGGGTTTCATGGACTTACTATTGTTTCTTTGATTGATAATAACATAATTTATCAAAGTAATGGCTGAGACCTGGAGATATAAATACTGTAACCACGTCCAACAGGGCAAAAAACACGAGGGGGCAGAAGAACAGAAGATTAGTCAGATCAACTAAACCACTTTATTGAGAGGGAAAAAATAAAAAGGGAATCCTATCTCTATAATATGTGGTGCAGGATACCTACACAACTACGGCTAGTACAGTAAGTCTGGAAATGATTATGGATTTTTACAGCGGTTTGCACAATCATTTTATTTTTCACCTTTCCAAATAATATTGACTGTTTTAAGATCTGTATGATCATATTGTGTTCCTTGGCCAATCTGACTTATTTTTAGCAATGTCGCTGTGTTCAAAGATCTCAGCAAGTTACTTGATGAGTTACATGTTATTAATACTCATAGCAATGATGGTCAAAAGTACGTAAATAGGGCCGAAGTTGTAATAAACCGCAATAATCCTTTATTGTGGTCAACAGTGCATTCCCAAGACAAGGCATCCATCTGTCTCTTTCACTGCTTTCACTTAACAAACATTTGTCAGTTGTTATACCAGTTAATTCCTTGCCCTTTAACATGTTTTTTATCATTTTTCTCCACCAAGACTCCTCCAGTAATTTTTCATATTCAAAGCAGAAAGGCTACTTCTGTCTTTTTTCTGTCTCATGTAATGTTGCATTGAAATGCACACAAACGGCTACCACTCTTAAAACTAATCTTACTCTAGTGGGACTGCTGATAATTACCCAGGACTTAAGTACACACATACACACACACACACACACACACACACACACACACACACACACACACATAAACACTATGTCCTTCTCAAACATGCACTCACATTCACAAACATGCTGCTGAGCCCCATCTTGGCAGTGCCTGCTCTCCCGGCTCTCCATATGAACTCTCTGCCAGTATGATTCCGTCTCTCCTCCCTCATATCTCCATCCATCCATGCTGTCGTTCTCTCATCTCCCCTCGACCCTCTTCCTCACTCCCTACTCCTCAGTTGTTTGTTTTGGCAGAGCTTGAACTGAATCACACAGGAGACTTAAACTGGCACAACACATAGCTCCCATTCCACCTGATGCCTGTAGGTTACTCCTACGCCACCTCTCCTCTCCTCTACTGTCTTCTCCTTTCCTCCTCTCCTCTCCTCTCCTCTCCTCTCCTCTCCTCTCCTCTGTCTTCTTCTATTACTCATTCTGGAAAATAGGTTATGAAAAGGATCACGTTGCAATTTTTATATGGGAACAATCGTCTTCTACATGCTCCCCACCTGTCTAAAAAGCTTAGAAAAGTGAAGACTCGAATCAGATGTGTTATGACATGGCAGGGTTAGTGAGAGGCCAGGGAGAAAGTGAGTGAATGAGACTTCTAGGGCGCTCGCTCACTGTTGCACACCTCATTGTTGACACACAAGACGGAGCACCTGTTTTCTTTTTAATGTGACTTGTGATCGGATGCACCACATCACAAGTCTGACCACACGGATGTACCCACATTTGAAACTTGATTCCTGGAGCAAGCTCGATTCTCAGTGCAAGAAAGTGTGTTATTTTTTTATTTTTATGTATTTCTGCAATTTTGTATGCATTACGTTTGTGCCAGCAGGAGTCGCACACAGGGGCTTTAAGTTGAATCTTTTGATGCTTGATGCTTTTTTAACTGATCATAGGGTATTGCTTTGCTCGTTTTAAAAATTGCTTCATCTTAATGACTTGTTTTACTCCCCGTTTCCGAGATAGCGTCACAAGACCTAGAGGCAACGCCACTGCACAAACTTGCCATTTACTTTGAAAAGTAGACTCAGATCAGCTTCAAGGACGATGACATGACACTCACTAATTGGGTTGGGGGGCAAGATGCATGGCGTTTCGGATGGCTGGGGCTTAGTTTAGTTGGCTCTGGTTGGGGACCTTGCTGACCTATCTGTGAAGGTCTTAATTTCAAACTTGGTTCTCACTAGTATTGAAATGCAAAAGCATAGACGCACACAAACACACCCACACCCTCGCACACATACGTGTCCACACAAAGAGAGATGATTGTGAAGTCTCTTGAGCAGGCAGTGTTAATCCTATTGACAATGGCTTGTCTGAACAGTGGCCTGAAGAGAGATGAAGCTAATTCTTTTTATGAGGACAATAAACCCACAGGTCACTAAGGCCAGCACACACACACACACACACACACAGAACATATATAAACACACACAGACACATCCGTAGCTTCCTCCTAGAGTCTAGTCCTAGTTCATAAAATAAAAGTGTACAATAATGCAGCACAGTATATCACATCTCTCGATGCAATTGTGCTGCATCAAAAGTCAGCTTCAATCCCCTCCTATAAAATGTGGCTCAGGAGATTTCATTGTCTCTGAAAGCATTTGACAAAGCGATATTGACAATGCAGCTTATTTTCCTGGAATAAAGAGGGAAATGTAATATTGTTTCACTCTCTCTTGCAGTTATTGTGATGTATTTCAGGGCTCCAAAATATTGACACCTATCTTTCAGCCTGGTTACTGTCCCATGCCAGAATACGTTATCCAAGGCGAAGAAAACAATATTACATTTCTTATTAAAAAGCGGCGATCCTTCACCTTTTATCCACTCATTAAAACACACACGCTCACAGGCACACACGCACACAAAGAACTGTTTGTTTGTCAACAGATGTGCTTCGAAGTGCCTACGTTCTAAAAGGCATTTATATAAGCACAGATTCACACGTAATAATACAAAAGATAAATGTAAATGCTGCTCTGAATCTGTGTTTTAGTAGATCTCTGAAATCACAGGTGTGATCTATGACAAAGTGGGCCTGTCTGTCTCAAAGGCATTTACCATCCAGCTGTGTCAAACATGTTGAACAAATGAATTACATTCACCACGCAGCTGCTTGCTGTCAATATAAATCACATTAATGCGACAAAAGTCTCAAACAGTGAATGATTTAACAATTAATCACTTGCAATGGGAAGGAGTTTGGACAGCTAGTCGCACAACTTAATTGCCTTCACAAAAGTTTGTGTTTTGCTCTTTTCTGCGAGGGACACGGTGAACATTGTAGTTGTAGTTGTAGTATTCAGCCAGGAACCAGATAGGGACATGACTATTCTTTTTTTCTTTTTCTTGAAAGGAACTCACGCATTGTTTTTTGTTTGTGTGTGTGTGTGTGTGTGTGTGTGTGTGTGTGTGTGTGTGTGTGTGTGTTTGTTCCCCAGATGGTACCCCCTACACATGGTGGGTGGGCCGGGGCAGCGAGAAGCACTTCTACTGGGGGGGCTCGGGGCCCGGCATCCAGAAGTGTGCCTGTGGCATCGACAGGAACTGCACTGACCCCAAGTATGATTGCAACTGTGATGCCGACCACAAACAATGGTACGTCAGACTGTCATGTGAAAGTTCAGCGGGAGCACAAACAATTAAAATTGTATTGATTAATTTCCCCACAGTTTCAGTTTTCCATTGACTTTAATTAAAGTCTGCAGAAACAGCTGCCAGTGAAAAGTTTTCGGTCACCCACTGCAGTGGAGCACAGCGGGTCATACTGGGACATTCATGTAGCTGAGTCAGCATTCTGCTTCTACAGTAACTGCACACTTAAACAGGTTTTTTTAAACCTATAAACTAAGTGATATGACTGTTCTGTGATGAAACACATCAATGATGTGTCCATCCTGTTGCCCTGTCACTAAAGCTGCAGTACATCTGGGTTATCAGAGGATCTATGGCACATGTACAGTCGAAAAGCCAAAAGCCTGAACCAAAACATTGCTATGTTTGTCAAACACATTGGTTAGTCTTCATCCTAAAAGCCTGTACTTTGGTACAGATCCAACATATTGTTTAAAAAAATGTCTTGTTAGCATTTTCTTTTCTATAGCAGACAATGTGATAGTGTTATGTTAGAGTGGAATAACAGTGTGGTGTTTTCTAATAATACGGTAACATAATGTGAATTCCTGCATAACCCCTAGACAGTTGATATAGCAACTCTGATTATATTGCTATATCAACTGAACTTGAAAAGTGAACTCTGCCCCACCCATGAAAATTTGGATTGGACATTTCACTGGGCTGAAGCTAAAATTGTCACTCCTGCTAATGCTAATGTTGCATTAATCTGTCACGCGGACAGTCTGATGAGGTGTCTAACTTCAAACTGACTGAATGATGAATGCCACCATCAATGATGCGTTTATTCAAGAGGGATGTTTGTCTCCAGAACAAACAGTTTGTGTTTCAAAGCTCCCTTAACCAGCTGATGGATATTCTCATTAAACCAATTGCATTGCTTTCTGCGTGGTGTGTGCATATGTGTGCCTACTGTATGTTTGTCTGTGAGTAATTGAGTTTTAGCAAGAAGAAGAGATTTAATTTACTTTCATGTCTCCGTCCTCATCTTTAAAACTGATGAGATTACAAATAAGTCTTACTCTGTCTGGTTCTCTCCATTAATAAAGTATGCATTAATATCTCATTGTTTGGCTGAGTGCGTTTATGAAATATTACCCATATAACTCTATTTCCACTCATTACCAAAATGTTGGCAGCACATAGAAAAACACACGCACATACCGACAAACATGCACATACAGACACACACATGCAGACCCAAAGCCATAAATGAGATCTTACTGTTTTATTTCCAAACAGCAATGAATAGCAAACATTTCAAAGGTTGTGATTTCAATATTTAACATTTGTAGTATTGTTGTACTATCAGTAGATTAATGATAGCAAGAGAACGTAAAGTTCCTTTAATTTTATCAATTGATTTCATTATATTCATTCTCCTCATCCATAGATTGCTTTGAATATCACTCCATCTATTGACCCAGCCATCCATCCATCTATGCACCTATTGACTAAAAAATGTCATGCATGTGTGACTATTGTATTGATTATATAGTCCATCATTTTGTTATGTTTATGTAGCATAAAACTAAACATTACTGACTTTTACTGACTATCATCTGCTCTACCTTTTTTCCTGTCATAACACTATTTCTCTGCTTCCCATATCAGGTTATATTTTTAATATGCAACATTATTCTTCCCTTGGAATAGGTACAAATAGTGTAGCCATATAATCACAAATGTGCAAAATACAAGAAGGTTTCTAAACAGCAAAAAAAGCAGAAATTGCAAATGGAATAAAGATGAAGAGACTAAACGGTGTTTAACCGTTTTTTTCTCTCGTCCTGCTGTCTGCATGTTTCTTTCAACTCATCTGACAGGAGAGAAGATTCTGGCCTCTTGATATATAAAGAACACCTGCCAGTCAGCCAGGTTGCCGTGGGTGACACCAACAGACCAGGCTCTGAAGCCAAACTGACTGTTGGACCACTCCGTTGCCAAGGAGATAGTAAGTGTTTTTATCATGGATACATACTGTATGTATTGTGGAGTTGCAGTTGATGATGCAACATTCGACAGCAATCTTTAGCATTTTGACTGATGGGCGGCTCTGCAAATATATAACAGTTTTAGAATCCAGAATGATGATTGACATGGACCAACAATCTTAATTGTGAAGATTAATGTTGTAATGTAGCCAGGAGCTAAATCACACTGTGCTGTATAATTATCAATTCGATCTTAAAGATAACTTCAAACCTTACAGGGCACCTGCACAGATAAAATGTAGACCTGTGTGAACATTCTGGACTAGCTGCAGGTGTAAAAGGGACCTTTAAATGAGGCACAAGGGCTGCAGCTGCAATGGCACTTTGAGAGGACATAAGTGCCTTGATGACAGCTGCTGAGAGGATTGGTTTCAGTTTCAAAATAATTCTCAGCAGGTTGTAGTCTAGGGGCATGACTGCATCACCTTTGTGAACGGTTCATCAAAGGTTAAAAGCGAGAGATCACCTCCACTCTCTTTAATACAGCTCATATTAAAATCCCCCTGTTGTCACAGTGTTTAGCCTTTGAACAGTCAGGGGGAGCAGATGGCCTTTTTTATATTTGTAGAAAACTCCTGGACAAACAGTTAATTGTACTCGAGCAGACTTTTGAAATTTTTGGGGTTATAACGTGATCATTTTACTCTGTGGAAGAATTTATAGAGAAAATGAGATGGTGCTTACAACAAAGGTCACTGGGCTGTACAGTAATGTAGAGGATAAAGGTTGTCTTACCTATTAAGACACGGATGGCTCTATGATGTCTGATGAACCATATTAGTGTTGTATCTGAAATGCCAACACATTGCTAAAGCAGCTCAAGTAGTACTGCATGGACAATGGAACATAAAGACCTAATAAGATCATATTATCCTACGGTATATCTTTTGTACCAAATGTCTCGTATGCAGGGAAGCGGTCTGAAACCAGACGGGTGGTAAACAGTTCCATAATTCTGCTCCTTCAACGAAGAAGCCTGATTGTCCAAGTGAAGTTTTGCATAATGCAATGCGACGGTTACTATATATTTTGGCCCGTTGGTTGACTTTACTGGTGTGCTGGTCTCTTGTAAAAAAAAAAAAAAATGAATTAAGCAGGGCATGACCATGTTGGCATTTAAAACTAAACTTTAAGTTGGAATAGATTATGAAGCTTTCAAAGCTTAACATACTGTGTTTTTCCAAAATGTGACATTGGTGCCACCTCACAGTTATTTTTCTCCATAATTGTTATGGTCTGGTTATGCAGTGATATGATGGGTTTTATAATTGATTGGAAGACTTGCATTGTGATGGGTGTGAGAATATCATGGCATTCATGTAGAGCTGTCCTGAGCTGAATGGCAGATACTTGCTGATGAGTGTGAAGCAGGTTTGAAATTTGATTAAACTTTTTTTTTTACATTACGCACTTGTTTATCAAATCTTGGACTGTATTTAAAATTGCCTACAACATACTACTGACAAAGGCAGTATACTGCAGAAACTGCAAATTGCATTCATCAGTAGTATGTATGAAACTTTGAATCGATTTATTTTGAAGTATGTGTAGCCAGGCTTTGAGTTTATACCACTAAAAATATAACATATTGAGCTTTGAATTATTATTTAATGTTCATGATCAGTGTATGTTTATGTGCATGTTTGGTTTGTTTATAATATACTCCATGCTTTAGCTCCCAATCCTTTCAAAGAACAATTATAATCGCTCATGGTGAAATAAGACATCAACGAGCTCGAAAATATTTGCTCAAATTGCTTTTTAAAATCAGAACCAGTATCAGTAAAGTTGTCACTCATCTAGTGATAGTAATTTTTCCTACGGTGTGACAAGAGTGTGTGGGGGAAGAATTGAGTGGTTACATTTTACTCATTCACTCTGGCTCTCTGCGCTCCGTAACGTTACTAACCCTAGCCCCCTTTTTAGTCGTTACTTCAAAACCTCAGCTGAGTGAGTCCACGACTTGCCATGAGTCAGTTTAGTTTATACAGAAGTTGGCACACTACAACGGTCACAATAGCAACAGTACACATTAAAATGGCTGCCTCTCTGATAGTCCTGCTACGTTGATTTTAATGGGAAATTCGATTTGTGTGAGCCTAAATCTGTGGCAGAGATATTCCTTTACTTTTCTAAGCCGTTTTTACTGTCCTATGAGCTCACGTAACATTAGTTTCTGGGCTCCCGAGCACTCCAGGAAAGCCAGAGGAGGTTGCCATGACACTAAACCCTCTTCGCCACTTTTTATATTAGTGCATCATAATGACCACCAAACGCGAATGCTTCATTCTTCACAACACACACTCTTACCCTCCTTCCCCTCTCATTGCTCAACACTACTCCACCCCTTAACCAACAGCCCTATATATTTTCAGAACGCTTTAGCCAAGCCACAACATCTACATGCAGGTGCAGTACAATATAGTCTAAACACAACACCGTATTCTAGCTAACTGATGGCTTTAAAAATGGCCCATAAAAAGAGAAAGACTTTAGTCTTAATTATCTTCACTCTCATGTCGAAGAATATTTTGCCTTTTTTTCATCCCAATCCCAGTGGAAATGAAAGTGTTTGTAAGTCTTGTCTCAACATTGTCAGCCAAACTTTTGGAAAGTAACAAATCTGTGTTGATGATTATAATTTCTTTCTTTTGGTTTGAACAGGGCTTTAATTAAAAACTATCTTGAGAGAGAACAAGAGAAAGTTGGGCAGAGTACAATTGGGCACATTGTTATGGGTTGCTATAACATTGCTCATACTCACATTGTGCTGATCATTCAGAAAATATGTTGCTTTATTTTTACATGTCTTTCAGTCGTGAAAAAATTACTTTGCGTGTGGGGTTTTGTGCGCTTCTGCATACGCGTGTTTTCGTGTTTGTGGTCATATGCATTTGGGTTAATGTATGTGTGGCCAGATAAACGTATCTGAACTCCTCCCAGATACTTTCTATCTAAACACCCATCTTATCCTTTTATTCTCTTTTTATCTAGTAGTTTTGGTTGTTTCTCAGGTCAACAGTCAGATATCTGGTCCTGCAGAAACACACACACGAACACCCTACGAGGCAGTTTAATCCTTGCTCTTTCTCTTCCTGTGTATTCCTCTAATCAGTGCTGGCGCACTGCTCGCTGTGGGACTTTGGTTCAACTGGAAGACTCGCACAGACTCTGCCGCGCTATCATATTGAACACCTCTCGTTCCTCCTAACTCATGAGCCTGTGCGGTTTCACTTTATGACCATGTATGTCAGTCCAGTAATACTTGGCTAAATTAAACATTTCTCATTTTAAATCTGAGTGGGCTTCTCATTAAAAGTCAAATGGATAATGGAAACTTTATCCTAATGTGAAGCCACACAACCATAAGGCATAGCTTCCATTACAAGGGGATATTCAGTCACTGTAGGGCTGGAAAAACGCATATCAGAGTGTGATGCACACCAAAAAAAGAAGAAAAAAAAAGCAGCCATTGTTTATGTGCAAGATAGCTTGGCGATGATGCGGGTGGATGCAGCAATTTGAAAACATTTTCTCCCCCATATCCACATATCCTGGTTTGACTGCTTATTTTGTCTGTATGGTATGTCTGGTGCATGCTATCAATTTATGCGCATCAAATGACGCAATGCTACACGGTCAGCATGTGTTGCACTTAAGCCTTTTTGCGGCCCCAAGTGCAATCTGTTCTTTGGAGGCCGGCAGGATTCAAGAAGCTGATTTGTTTGTTTAATATGCATCAAGTTTTCTTCAGGAGTCTTTTCTCTCATCCCTACTGATTGTGACTCAAACACAAAACAGATGACAACTACAGTAAAAGGATCATGTTTTTCTTTAGAACAAGTGAACCAAACACAACTGTGAAAGCAACATCAAAAAACATATTGTCCTCTGAGATGATTCAGGATAGAGTTGTATGAATTCTTCAATGAAGTGGTTTTGTCTTTTGAGATTGTGTCTGCCTCTCTCATCCTCTGTCTTCATTTTAGTAATTTTTTTTATCTCCTAAGACGAAATAGATTAAAACAGCATAGCGAGGAAGTTATGTTGGTATCTGCAATGTGATGTAACAAAGTACCAGAGAGGTTTTGTGGAAAGTAATATCCTGTGGAGAGGAAAAAGCAAACATGGATTTAATCTTTAGTGCATGGCAGCATGATCATTACGATAATAATGCTTCATATATTATCTATTGGCTGCTCATTTTTCTTACTAACGGGAATAATAGATTGGAGCTACGCAATCCCAGTGGAGTGTGAGTGCAGATAAGTGCATTCTGCGTGTTTCACAGTCAGAGAGCGCTGAATTCAAAACAAGGTAAAAAAGGGTATAAGTAAGGGCATACGCGCCAGAAAATGAAGTACTCACATCCTGCTCGTAGTGCACGAAGTGGTTGCGGTACTTGATCATGCACCTCAAAATTTTTGTAACGGCGAGCAATCACGTGACTCTCACAAATAGTTTTACTGATAGCTCCGTAGAGCGAGGATGGGGCTCCAGGGCTCCGGGGTCCGGGGCCTCGGAAGCTGGGGCTCCGGAGAGCGAGACTGCCGCGCCGGAGGCTGGGGCGCCGGGAAGCGGAAATCCAAAGTCTGCTGGGCCGCCAAAGGGGGTCCAGAGTCGGCCGGGCCACCGACAGGAATAGGACACGGGTTGCTGATGGGACCCTGGAGTCGGCTGGGGCACCGGTGCCCTAGCCGACCCCAGGGTCCCGTCAGTAAAAAGGAATAATTTTTTATTTGCGTATACTGCCAATCAGGATATTCCTACCCGAATACATGCGGACCCCACTGTATATGGTGGATAGAGGGCTGTCTCATGGCACTATTAAAGTCTATGCAGCAGTCATGTCTTACTACCGCGAGGGTTTTTGTGACGGGCTGGTCTTTGGCCACTCTCTCGTGAAGTGGTTCTTGCAGGGGGTCAGGAGGCAACGGCCCGTGATGCACCTCCTTCCTGCAGTGTGAACTGCCATTGGTGCTCGAGGCCTTGGTGAAGGGTCCTTTTGAGTCTTTGAAACGTTCTTTTCTAAAGTCGTTGTCATTCAAGACAGTTTTGCTGCTTACACTGATCTCAGCGAAGAGAGTGTGCGAACTAACCGCCCTATCGGTGCACCCCAGTTGCTTGCTGCTTCGTGGTGACCATAGCTGGGCTACCCTCAGACCACATCCATCCTTTCTTCCCAAGAACTTCAGGAGTTCATTCAGGTCGAGGCTTTTACAGCTGGATGCGTTTTGTCTTCCCCCCATGCGGGGAACAGCTGTTCATGTGCTTCAGAGATAGTAATAGAACTAGGGTTACATTAGCATAACCTTCATTATGGTTCACTCTAATGCACATATTTTTTTTGCTCTCTCAGTCTGTCCAATCCTCAGGGAGACAGGAAGTGGCCTGTCGAAGTTGCAGAACATGACAGAACACCTCCCCTCACTCCTCACCGGGGTCACACTCATCATGGCCCCTTCATCAACAATCTGGGGCCACTAATGTCCCTTCATCAGAGAGCTGCCAACACACAAACAAACCATGATTTAATGACCCATGACATCACATCTGTTTGTGTGTGTGGGTCTATCATGTAGCAGTATGGCAGACACAGTTACCAAAGATACATCCTTCTGTCACATTGAAGGAGCCAAATTCTCTTTGTTTTACTCTATCATCCACTGTGTGTGTGTGTGTGTGTGTGTGTGTGTGTGTGTGTGTGTGTGTGTGTGTGTGTGTGTGTGTGTGTGTGTGTGTGTGTGTGTGTGTGTTTGTGTGTGAGGGTGTGTGTGTGTGTTGGTGTTATGTGTTAGGACCAGAGGATGGAGAATATTGAAATGTGATAATGAGGATGACGATGAATCTATATCTTAAGTCTTAAAACTTCTTCAAGGAACTGTTTGCATGAACTCCAAGGCACTAATGGTGCTGAGTGACAAACCTTTAAGTTACAACCTGAGGTCTGAATAAACTCAAAGAGGAGAACCAACAGGCTTGAATACCCATTTTGACCACATGAGCCAGTTTAATCGAACCACAACTCTTTTACGGGTTAAGGGCCCTGATATCTGGTGTCCTTCAAAAGACTCTAAGAAATCACTGGAGACCAACCAATATTGATTGAGACACAGTGAACTTATGAGAACAGAACTAAACTGATTTTGCCATTCAATTGTACTAAAATGTTATGAAATCATGCTTTACAGGTTCAAACTAACAAGCAGAAGCTAAGGGAAATGTAAGCTACTATATCTACCATATACATATATAGGCATGTCTGTTGTAGTTTTAGCATACCTCACATGATAACAAGGCTGTTGTCTATGTTGTGTAATTTAATTAATTCTAATTCAACTGATGAGGTTTTATTCAGTGATTTAACTGTTACTGTTCTGCAGCTGAGATAGCCCAACTTTGAAATATAGTAGAATTAAAGGTCTAGCGTGTAGGATCTGTCGGCATCTAGCGCTGAAGTTATGGATTACAACCAACTCAAACTTTTTCCTGTGTGCCAAGTGTGTAGGAGAACTATGGTGGCCGGCATGAAAACATAAAGTGTTTGGTTTGGACATCCTGGGTTACCTTAGAAAAGTCTGTAGCTGCGGTCGAAAAGTCTTTTTTGCTTAGGAAGGTTGCTAACTGAGTCAAATGACCCAGAAGTATCGTAAGTGGCCACCATGATAAGAGCTGTTTGAATTCTCTAAATGCTAAGGAAAGGTGCTTCAATGCTTCCTTTCTTATCTCCTTTACCTAAGGGAAGAAGATAATGCCGTCCCACGATTTCTTTTAAAGTGACGCACCATTCGGTCCATGAAAACAAACGATATGCCTATCTTGCATAAGATTTAACAATTATTTCAATACATTCAGAAACTAATGGGATCCATGTTGATGAATATGAATACACAGTGACAACCATTTCGTTTAATTTATGTGTTTATTTGCTTGACATTAGATTTACATGTAACAAATAAGTAAAAAAAACAAATAAGAATTATGAAATAAAATGAAGTGTCAATAAACAAATTATCCTTATCAATAACAACAAGCATCAGTAAAAAAATAAACTATGATAAATTATTAAATTGTTAAAAAGCAAAACATAACGGTTGAATCTACATTATTGCACAAAAACAATATTGATATTGAACAGTTTCATTGATATTGCACATGTGTGAAGCTTCAGTTTCTACTGAAGCGGTGTTGATTGTTAAGTGTGACAACACCAGAATGGAAGCACCTCCGGTTTCTCTCCTTCACACACCACGAGTGTACCAAGCTGTGACAGAAGGAGCTTTTTATATAGCCTGCATCCAAAGGTGTTATGAATGTTATAGGACTGTGTTTAAGTTGCATTTAATAGGATTGTCCTTTGATAAAGTTTTGCATTGGCAGATCTATGTCAGTGTCATCCGCCATCGCTTCATAACTACATATTTAAGTTTAGTTGGTGAAAGTAGAGTCGGATTCTCTAAGCTCTAAGCTTGTCTTTTGGAAAACGTCATGAGGTCAAGGAAAAGTGGTTAGGAAAAGACGTTAGGAGGTCATTTTTTTTTACTTTTCAACTGTAGCCGTATGTGGCTCATTCTAATCTAATGAAAACACTATTTATATTTTCAAATAAGTGTACACCATGCCCAAGAACTTTGCAGAAACCCTGATATTATGAGACTCAGTTGATTCTTTTTTTTAATTGTCCCTGTTTTTCCAAAACTGGGTGGCATCCTAAAATGAATCTAATGTTAGTTTCTGTTATTTTGACTAATTGTGTCAGATAGCTAAAGCCGACAGCCATCACTCTCCTTCATTTTTTACACCAATTCATTGGTTTAAGATGGATAATTTTTGTTATGAATTATCGTTACATAGTTTGACATTAATTTATCATTAGTTATCAAATATGCTATGAGCAATGACGCCACATTAGATATTAGAGAGTTATCCTCTTTTATATTGAATGGCCAAATGAACAAACTAACTTTAAAATGAAGATGACTTTGAGGTATGTTTGCAATAGTGCTGGCTTAGACAGCGAAACATGGAGCATACATTATATATTGGCCCATTAAGGCATATTAAACATATATTAAAAATTTCACACGTGAATTGGTACTCCGTGTATGATTGATGCTTCTCATACTGAGCATGGAGCTCTGTCTCAGTAAGAGCAATGATGATTGGCTGCCATATAATGGGTTTTCATAGTCAAATGACTAATGTCTTGGGCAGTCAGGGAAAGTTTTAGCAAGGAGGTACTGTGTGTATGTATGCGCGCATGCACGCTCTGTGTGTGTGTTTCCGTGTCTCTTTCTGTGGTGGGCATAAGAGCAAGTAAGAGTGTAACTTTCTGTGTGTGTATGTATACGTGCTCAAGCATTAATGAAGCCCATTTCCATGGCTAGTTTAATGGAAGCCTATACAGGCAGACAGAGAGGAATTTGTCCCATTTATTGATGTTAAAAGGGTTTGGACATTTTAATAGATGGGAATGAAAATAAATGACTGCAAATGACGCAAAGCAGCATATGTTCCATTATTTTAATATAATGCACCTGCTATGAGACATGCTTGGCCTCATGACTGACCACAAATGACGGCTTACAAGGGTCACCTATGATAGTTCAAAACTAATTAATTGGTCTCTACCCATTTGTCACTGTTCATATGCCGACAAAAAAAATGTCTTTGTAATTGATGTCATTTTAGCAGGCTTTTAAAGACATTGAGGTATATCTGGTGTGCAGACCTTCAAATTGTGGGCGCATGACTTTGTGAATTTTAGGCCTAGACAGTCTAGTCAGAAGTCTGATTTTAAAAATACCATTTGTAACAGAAGTATTTTGTAGTTTAATTCTTTCTTACGGGTTGTTTTCTTGTACTTAATTAAGGGGATCTGATGCATAATATGTCATCCATTCTTCTTTTATCCTAATTATTCCCTTGTCCTCTGTTACTTTAACTATTTTCTGAGCTTGTCACAGGACATCGTTGACTGTAAACTATGGTGGTCAGCATCGTCTTGCAGCATGAATGAGATATTGTGGACATGTAATACACATAAAAAATAGTTTTTAAACATTTTGGCCATATTTCAGAGACAATCTCCAAATCATTAACAATATGACATGATAATATTGTAAATGCATGATATTACAAGCAGATGAGTTACTGCCTACATGATTCAATAGACCAAACAGGTTATCAAAAACAGTAGACAAAGCTGCACATGGAAAGGTCAGTCCCAGAAAACCCGGAGGAAAATAAAAGATAATCACAAGTGTTTCTAATCCCCATCGTATAATATTTGCATGTGTGTGTAAGCAAATCACTTTACAGTTCCATATGTACATAATGTTGTAGCATAGCATAGCATTGCATTCATGAAAAAGACAGCTGTCATGCATACCTTCCTCTAATTTAAAGAAATTAAAGAATCAATTGATAGTTATTTATCTGTCTTTGATAAACCTTTTTCTTGTTTCATCTCTCAATTTATATATGATTATATCTCTGAAGGTTTAGTGCTAAAAATGTATGACAAGCAACTTAATTACAAAGTGAGATTGATGAAGGCTTTGCAGGTCTCAAATGACAAACACAAACTAATTACCTGAAGTTTCATATGCTGTATTTACTCTAAACATACAGAACCTAGACCATCAAATGACACGCCTCGGAGAGCTCAATTGCACGTAGATGAGATGAAATACAGGTCTCAATGGAATTGTAGAAATGAGCACGGAAGAAGTATATGCGTCTTGTGCCACTGTTTCACAAGTTTCTGGACGATATAGGTTCAAGTGTTATGTTTTGAATGATTATATCTGAGCCATGCCCTTAGGGGCATAGATGCATCACCTTCCAAGATTGGAGCTGCTGTCTCTCATGTTAGGTGACACTATTCTTAGTCCTCTGATTAAACCCACCCTCCCCGACTAAACAACTTTGCACCTGAAGCAGAATAAGTAGCAAGTGGAAGTTAAATGAGATGGCACAGCTTGTGTTTGATCCAGCAATCTGAGTAATAAGTGCTCTAGCAGTCTTGAGATCCTGAATGTCCAGATCTGCAGTGATAACACACTTCACACTGTGTGTACTGTACATGCAGTGTGTGTGAGAATGAGGTTATTAAAATGGGTTAGTGGCAGTAATTGTAGCCTGTTCTGCCTGTAGCCAGTACATTTGTATGCACGTGTGTGTGTGTGTGTGTGTGTGTGTGTGTGTGTGTGTGTGTGTGTGTGTGTGTGTGTGTGTGTGTGTGTGTGTGTGCGTGTGTGTGCCTGAAGATGTCCTTGTTAATGACCCGAGAAGGTGCAGTTAGTCATCCTTACCTTCTGCTGGTACTGACACATAACCCATATGGTCAAGCATGGACAAATGAATCATCTAGTTGGCTTCCAGATCCAAACTTCACCTCAAATAGTATCTCACATCATGTCACACTCTACAGTTCAGTGGGCTTGAGGAGTCCCGGTGGCCTAATCTAGAGGTCAGCAGCTGTTTTCAGTGCAACACCATGTTTCAATCAAATGACTTGGTGTGTCCAAAAGATGTCCATAACATGTGTGTAAAGAAACATGTATCTGTAAAGATAGAAAGATACTGATGAAGTGGAAACAAATTGAGAAGATTTGTGATTGGTTTACTTCTGATGTCTCACATGTTTAATGTTCATTATCTTAGCTTTGCATTTCAGCATGCTGACATTTGGTCATAAGCTCTAAACTTAAGTATAGCTGAGATCATTGGGATTATTAGTTTGAAGGTATTTGGTCATAAACCAAAGTACCTGACAAACTGAAATGTGTGACCTGATGATGTCACCAGATGAGGAGTCAAGGAGATCACTAAAGCTATAATACTCATCCTCAGGGGGACATGAATGTTTGTATTCAATTTCACGACAGCCCATCCAACAGTTGTTGAGATTTTTCATCCTGAACTAAAATAGTGAACCAGCATGGCTATTTATAGAGCCATACCAATAGCATGGCTAAAACATTTTAACAAATTTGTTTTTTCTCCAACCTTGGATTTATGTAAAACAGTAGCTATACGTCAAACATACCCGCATTATTCCCGCCTTCAAACTGTACAGATTGAGCCATTGCTATATTCTAAGCTTCATGGTCACTGCACCAACAGACCCGAGCATAAATGCTTTGAAGCCTGATGCTGACAAAATGTGAGTTGTTGTGTCATGTGTGTCCTCCATAAGCATATGGGTCGTGGGCACTCACTGAATTTCGTATTATTACATGCTGCTAACTGATGGTCGTGCTCTCTTCCAGACAGCAGTGATCGCTATGCACATTGCTGGTTGCTACGTTGTTTTGTATGCTGCACTCAGTCCGAGTGTGCGTTGCGAGGTGCTTCAAATAGTGGTTTTGGCAAGGTGCACTGGGATTGGAAGTGTTGAGGGTTACCACCAAGCAACAGACTCTTTATACTGTAAAACATGTGGTCTAAACTTTGTTTAAAAAAGAAGAAATAAAATCCAACATTATTCTGCTTCTCCAGTAAATGAGGTGTCTAACAACTGAGTAGCTCAGCAACCTTCATTTACATCCTGAAAATAGATCTGAGATACTGGTAAGACAAATATCTACTACAGTGGTGCACCACACAATGAGTGCAAGGGCATCCGTGAGAAGTGGTGACAACGGGATGTGAATTTCGGCATTTGTGTCACTTTGGAACCAATTAGACAGAGAAAAATGGCTTCCTGAGAAAACCGTAACAGATTCCATTTAAAAACCACCTGTCTTTGAAGTGCTCATTGCTCACCATTGACAAGGTTCCCAAAAGGCTTTCTAGTTTCTTGTTTCTATGTACTGTACGTCTTATACATATGAATACAAAAGGGAAATGGCTTGATTTCCCACTGGAGGTGATAGTAACACATAAATTAACTCCAATTAATTCATTTCAAGACTGTTTGTTGTGACAGGTAGCTCAGTTTATATTTAAAAAATATGTGTTACTTTGGTCAATATATTTTTGGCATAAAGTTAATTTGCCTTGCCTTCAAGTGTGTAATCATGCATTACGACTAGCAGTTTAATATGTGTGACGTCTCAGTCAGACAGTTTTGTGTTGGGTCAGCTTTTGAAACATTTGTTTGATAAACATTTCAATATTGGAGAGATAAATGTGCCACAGACCATAGCCAACCAATTGCATCTGTGGATCTGGCAGAGGGGCAATCAGAGGTTTATGATTTGGCTTCCATGTTTATTCCTCTAACACTGTTTTCACTCCAACACTCAGTTTCTGTCAACCCAATAATGTTTTGTTCTCCTTTGCTTCTCACATCATAGAATCCCGTTTGAGCCCATTCTCTCTAACCTCCTCCCACTTCCCTCTTTTCCTCTTGTTCTCTCTCCCTCCTTCTGAAGCGTGACTTGCCTCCAGGCTGTATTTCTATATCCTTGTGTCCTTCTTGCTTCTATGTCTTTGTCAACCTTCTTTTTACTCTCTTGCTCGAAGCACTTAAGGTCTCATTCGGTGCATACAAATAGATATCCAAGCACATGAGACATTTTCATGTTGTTTGTCTCAGTGATATCATATTTGTAGTGTGAAGGCTGATTCTGTTTATGCAGTATACTCAAAAGAATACTGAGCAAATTATATGCAGGCATTTGTAACTTATCGGTTATTTCTTGTGAAATAGCGTCATTATTGTACGTCAGAGCCCTTGCATTTGTTGCAATCATCAAAAAAATCCCTTTGTAATCAGTCAGTGATTGTAAATTTGAGTGTCACCAACAATGTGGCCCTTCTTGCTATTATGGAACATCATACTTAATTATTTGTTTCGCCTCTGCAGGCTTCCTCCTGTTCTAGTCCCCAATTAGCCCAGTTCAATAATTGGCTGCACCTCCCGTTGAGAAATGAACAGTATTCCAACTTCAAACACACTAATCACAAAGGCAGCATCAGCAGGGGGTTGTGTGTGACTGTGTGTGTGTGTGTGTGTGTGGTGTGGTGTGTGTGTGTGTGTGTGTGTGTGTGTGTGTGTGTGTGTGTGTGTGTGGTGTGGTGTGGTGTGTGTGTGCGTGTGCGTGTGTGTGTGTGTGTGTGGTGTGTGTGTGATGTGTGTGTGAGTGCGTGTGTGTGTGTGTGTTTGTGTGTGTGCTTGGCCACTATCTGCCCTTGCCCCGAGTGACAGGATGTAAGGCAAGGAGGAGATGGGAGAAGCTCAGCCCTGTCATTGGGGAGCGCTTATCACACTGAGCCAGGAGACACACAAACACACAGAAATGCATGGACACTGGGTCATACCTACACTCACAAACACATACAACAGTATAAACTCACACTTGACAGGAAGCAAAGGAGTGCTAAAATGATAAGCTGATTAGTTGCCGCAAGAAAATTAATCAGCAAAAATGATCATCATGGATAAACATTTGTCATTTATCTCGAAATCTTCATCAAACAAAGTAGGGAGTCCTCTTCTTTCCTCTCTACTCTTCATCTTCCTTGAGTGACAGGAGTAAGATAGGGACATGGCAACAGGAGAGGAGAGGGGACAGCAGAGAAGTCATTACATCAACCACAGTCCTGTAATTCATCAGTAGCTGTTTAGCGTGCTGCTACTTTGTCTTCATTAGCAGCCGCTGGTTTTGCTTCATAAAAGTCATTAGAAAAGTTGTTATCAAAGATCCTGCAGCACTCTATTCATGTACCCTTGTCCCCTTCTCAGGTCCTCATTTAGAAGAAAATAGTCTCCCTATCTGCTATTATGATATGATCAACTTTCTATTGAATATTATTGAAGTTGCAGGAAATTACAGGCTGCGTTCAAACCCCTGCACGGAAAAAGAGTTTTAGTTGATGAAATGATTTTTACTGAGGAGATATTAAATGAGCCACATTAGACAATGGACATGAGATAACACTGTTTTATCCAGAATAGATTGATAGCTCTTTGGAATGAAATGAGAAAGGATGCATAACCATTTGAAATAAAACACATTGCTGCAATGAATTTAGTCTGCATCTTATTGTGTATGCTACAGAGCTGATGGAGGGTACAGTGGTTCCATGTCGGATGGGCTGGTTGAGAGCTGTGATTCTATCTATTTTTCCACAGATAACTACTGGAATGCTGCATCCTTCACCACGCCGTCATCCTACCTGCACTTTGCCACCTTCCAGGGTGAGACCAGCGCCGACATCTCCTTCTACTTCAAGACCAGCGCGCCCTACGGCGTCTTTCTGGAAAACCTGGGCAACACCGACTTCATTCGCTTGGAGCTCAAATGTAAGATGCATCTGAGTGATTGTGTGTGTGCATGGGAGTCATTTCTCTCTCTGTTTGTCCCTCGTATTCTCTCTCTTACTCCGACTCTTTATCTAGCCTAGTGTGAGGTTTAATCCACCAGTCTGATAGGGCCGTGTGCACCCTGCCACCACACACTCGGAGTCACATACAAACACACTGATGTGGACGCACACACCAGCAACAGTCAATTGCCTTCCTGATTATAGTGCACTACTTTGTGTGATTGCAAGAGAGAGCAATCATTTATTTAAGGTAATTGGTGTGTGCAATAATTATGTCCATTATAAACCTCTGTTTAACCAAATCGCCCATTTTCAGGGTTGACAAAACACAAGCTCACACACAGACATACACATACATTTTCTCTTTCTCTCTTTCTCTCTCTCTCTCTCTCTCTCTCTCTCTCTCTCTCTCTCTCTCTTTCTCTCTCTCTCTCTCTCTCTCTCTCTCTCTCTAAAAAAACGTTGTTATAAATGTGAGCTTTAACTATCTTAAAAGTACAAATACACCCACACACACAGGGTCACAATGGTGTCAGTGAAATGGATACTCTGTTTTTATTTTGGGATTTGTGTACCTGCACATTGTCACATCTCAACTCTGACACATTTCCTAACACAAAGACACACATATAAACACATAAAAATGCATATGTGAACCATTTAACAATTAAAATAAAGACATTTTCAGCATTAGTAAAAAAATTATACTAGTTAAAAATATCTCAAATATTGAATTGCAATCTGTATTTCGTTGACTCTGCTGACAGAAACACTTAAACACTAAAGTTTATTTATTTGACATTCTCTAGCTAAACTCTGAAAACTGAGATGAGTAGGATAAAATGTGTTTAGATATGTATTTGACACATTAGCATAACAGGTGTTGCCTGCTTATTTTTGCAAACCTTATCTTTCACAAGCTTCTCGTGCCGAAGGTCAAAACTACAGTCTGTTGTACTGAGCTGTGACAGATTTACAGGATCTCACAGTGGAGAGGGAAAAAGTGACACACTGAGATAACTCTGAAATAAAGCATACACTTACATCATCTGTGATATTGCCTCTAATGTGACGGGGGCCTCCACGGTCTGTTTTCCCTCTTTGGCCTCGGCTGAAAGTGAGGGAGAAGACCTGGACGACCCCTGCTTATGAGAAGAGGAGCTTATCACCAAGATGACATGGTATTCATTAAGAGTAACTGCCGAAAACATTGTGCCTCATTCACCAATATCACCTTATGTTTTTTTCCTAAATTTGTTCTTGAGAAATGTCCTATGAAAAGTCTATGAAAGATTCATGGTGTGTTTATAAACCACAGAATTGTTACTCCCTTTGTTCTTATAATGATTAATACAATTGTCCTCTCAAATTGAAGGCATGTGCCAGTCTTAATTAGCATAAGTAAACACCCTGCCATCTCCACGAAAGGTCATGAGACTGCAAGGCTTTCTGCACACACTGAAATTAAAATGCCCAAACAAAAGTCTCAAGAGGGTAGTTTATTATTATTTATTATTTGGTAATCCGTAAATCAATAATCAAGTAAGGATTAGGATACATTATGTTAATATAGAAAGAGTGTATGAATATACATTTCTAGGCACAGCAATTGATCATAAATGATGTTAGAAACCATACATAATGGAAAAAACTGTATGTCTAAAACCATTGCAATATTATACAGAACTAAAGATATCTTGAATCATATACAGTATTGTTCTCTCGTGGTTCCAGACATGAACTACTGTGTGGAGGTACGGGGAAACAAAACCAACATTAATCCAATTTTAATGCTACAGAATAGAGGGACAAGAATTGTGTATTGCTCGGATTATTATGAACCAGTGTACTATTCATTAAATTGCATTAAAATGTTGTGATCTAGTTGATCTTAAAACTGCACAGATCATCTACAAAGCACACAATTATTTTTCTTCCAAACTGCATTCAGAGGTTGTTTTAAAATTATTTTAAAAGACCATCATGATTCTGTAAAAATATTTTTTTAAATATTCATAAAATGATTGTAATATTAATGCAATGTTGTAGAACTGTAAAACTAAAGAAACTGCTTTAACCAGTTATTTTGTATGAATATGTCAGCACTCAAATGTGCATACGTGTGCTCTTAAGTGTGCGTAGATTCTGTTCTTATCTAAGAACAAATACCAAATAGGAAAACATTGTTGAATGTCAGAATCTTTGTGAAAACTATGTAAGTGAGTTTTAAAGGAACAGTGTGTCAGATTTAGAGGCATCGAGTGGTGTGTTGCAGATAGCAACCAACTAAATACCCCTCTGCTCAGCCCTCCTTTCCAAGCATGTTGGAGAACTACGGTGGCCTTCAGGTAGGGAGAGTTATCTTTCGGATTTTTGTACAACAAGGAGCTACTTTTATCAATTCTCTGCTCCTCTACATTATGATATAATTGCTTTTAAAAACATATATAGTGTTTAAAAAACAAATTCCAAACAGGATTAGAATTTATATTTTCAATATATCAAATATTGTTTCTAGAGCAGCAACAGCTATGTTTACAACAGCAAAGTCACGATATGAAGCCGTTGATATTTCACTGGAAACAAATGTAAAATGTTAATAAAATAAATAGCATTTCTGAGTGAAGTTTATAAAGAATGAAGAACACAGACATCCACTAGTATCTGTGCTTCCCCCTGTCCTCTCTCCTCTGCTTTGTCAGAGAACATTATAAAAATATATATTTTGCCCAATTGTGTGAGCTGTGCTTGTATAAACATAGCAGCGCTGTGAACAGATATATTGGCCTTTTACTCACAAATATTTAATAGTACATACAGTAACAAGTGTAGTTGACATCAAACCGTGTCTTGTTCACCTCACCACAAAACATTAAAATGCATTCAAACCCAAAAGGAGACACTGCTGTTGGCATAGACATATTAAGTAACTTTATACGTGACTCAGACTCTAACTCATAGACTTGATTCTGAGACTTTGGATTTCATTTGGACTCTAAAAGACTTCAGATTTACTCATAAACATCTCTGCTCTCACCATATAATGTATTATCAAAGAAATGGAAGAAATGGCAACAGAAGAAAGAAGAACAAAGCATTTTAAATATAAAAAAATGTGACAGCTTTAGACCACCCCATTTCACATTTTCTAAGTCCTTTCAGAGACTCATGATTGATGTCATGGAGCAGGTGTCTATGATCTTCTTCCAACGTCTCAAATTAACATCCCAGTGGCCTCAGTGGAGCCGCACTGATCAAGAATGTTAAAATCTCGGGCTTCAATTTAATCACATTGTGAAGGGGGTTCCTGGCACAGCAGGGCTGTTGATAGATAACTAATTGCATTTCATTGGGATTCAACGCAATTTTAACATTTTATGTCAGAGACGCTCACTTACCATTTCCTGCCGGTGCTCCTGGCCCGCCTATTTGTTTCAAAATGCCTACCACTAAATAGACACAAAGTCAATAGATGATTTTTGAGCCAAGGTGCATTCTAAAGCCATTACACAAGGTGACATTCTCTGAGCTGGTTTGCGACCTAAACGCTGGATAAGCTTTTCATTTTCTTTCCCCAAATCTTTCTTACAGTTAATCTTGGTTTTGCACAAAGTCATATACACACCAATGCATGCACACGCTTGTTATTGCTGGAAAAAAACAGTGTGCTGACACTACACTGAACATGCAAGTGCAGTGAGAAGGGGATTGGTATTTGTCTTCTAAACGTGCACACAAAAACACACACAAAGATATAGTAAGTACCTAGTCTGTCACGGCTGCACAGCAGGCCAGAGGAGATAGAGAGAGAGAGAGAGAGAGAGTGTGTGTGTGTGTGTGTGTGTGTGTGTGTGTGTGTGTGTGTGTGTGTGTGTGTGTGTGTGTGTGTGTGTCCCGAGGCTTTCAAAATGCCCCACATCGATTTCCTCTCCCCTCTTCCTTGCTATCATCTTACGTTTTGCCCCAGAGCACACGTTTAGACACACACTCACAAAGCGACTTGCATGTACACACATGCACGCTCACACACATAAATACACACATAATCTCGGCCCTCTCGCTGGTGCGAAAACTATATCTTCTACAATCCAGTCAAGGTATGAAATAACTAGCATTAGGCCAGAATAGCATAGCTGTGCCATTGCAGGAGCTCAAAACACACACACGACCTTGTACAAAACACACATCACTGTGACCTCAGCAGACTCAAAGCCATCAGGTGGACACTATACTTTGAATCTTAAGAAGTAGACGTAGACACATTTGAGAGGCAGCATGTGACCATGTGAACTGGACTGGTAACAGGATTGTGGGCAGATAGAAAGCTCCCTAAATACAGAAATGCTTGACTTCTGGGGTGCTCTGTGGCTCAGTGGAAAGTATGTATGTGCCATTATTTGAGTCTTTAAGAGGCTGCAATTCAGTGATAGTCTTGCCCTAAGGTTATAAACACTTTCAGTCTGGGATCCAGCTGGGAAAGGCTCTTTCCCGCTCGGACCTCGGCTTATAAAATTGTATCATTGCCTTTTTTATGTGAAGACCAGACAGACACAAAGTTTACATCTGAAGTTTAGCACTATGCATCTCCAGCTTTCTATAGTTGTCAGATGACTTGTAAAGCAATATGAAGTTATCTACTAAATAAGAAAGCAACCAGCCACCACTATATATATTCTTTAGACTCTTCTTTTAAAATGTATCTCACTATATCTGTTCTGTGAACACATTAACATCAATAAATGCTCAGGATTCTTAGCATTGTGGACATGCATGTTTTTTGCTGATAGCATAAGAAAGGTTTGACTTGAAGAGCCTTTTTGTCACAAAGAGATTCTTAGCTTTTGAGAAGTTGCTTTATCTCCCAACTGTTCCGGCCGTCCCGGGGATGGAGAACACAGAGCAAAAGACTAACAAAGCAAATGAGACAAACAACAAAGAATTAGCAAGTATAACAGAAAAGAGGTCATAGAGAAAACTCACTGCCAGCCATCTGAAGAAAGCTGAAGAGCTGCAACTGAAATGAAACTTCACATCAGACAAACACACATGCACATATATGCACAGCCACACAAGCAGTCATCTTTCACATAAATACTGAAGCATAATTAAGAACATAGCTCATTAAGCCCACATTTTGAAAGATTTATAGAAAGTGAAAAGAAGAAAAAACTTTAGTTTTCTCTAGGCCAACATGCAAGTGTGTCTTGCACACAAAAAAATTACATTACGTTAACGTTGTTATGTTCAAACATCCATCACAGCTATTTAAATAGATGAGGCAAGCTCTGTGCTCTGAGGGTACTTAAGTTTTCATTCCTGCCTGTGGACGGAGTTTAAAAAAGAAAGTTGTTGGGCATCCATCTTGCTTTGCAGTGCTGCATAAACAACACACAAACAATCAAACACACACTCACATGCCGTTCGCCGTTGCTATAGCAGCATTGCAAGAGCTTTGTTTCCATTGGGGTGTTCTGATATATGTTTGGCTTTCTTTCAGCATTTAGAATAACTGATGTCGCTCCTCCCTGCCCTTCAGGCTTGCTCTCTGCATAGAGACGCCATTAATTCAGTGTACTAAAAGCTGTCAGAGGGCTTACACTCTGTGCCTCACTTTGTGTGTGTGTGTGTGTGTGTGTGTGTGTGTGTGTGTGTGTGTATGTGTGTGTGTGTGTGTGCGTGTGTGTGTGTGTGTCTATATGTATGTATGCTGCTGTGTGTTGTGTTTTGTGGGTAGTTGAATGTTCAAGCGTTTTCAGAGCTTATAGGTTAATGCACTCAGCACATCCAGACATGCTTTTGCTGAGATGATTTCTGGTGTACTTGTGTCTCATCACAAGCGAAAGGGATAATGTCTCCAAGAAAGGAAGGAATGAAGGGATGATGGGATGTGGACGGGGGGCCTGATTCATAAGGGATGGGTAAGTGAATGCAAGATCCTAAGCTGAAAATGAAGAAACAAAATAACAAACAATGAAGAAATTAAAGAATGAAGGAAGTAATGCAGAGGGAAGGGATGAGAGACACAGGGGAACGTGGGGATGTGGGAAAGAAAAGAAAGAACAAGCAAGCAAGCAAAAGAACAAACTATTTGTGTCCTGTAGAAGGGAATTAAGAGTTTGAAGAACTCAGATGAAACAGATAATTAGATTAAAGCGATATGAAAAGGAGAAAAAGGCTAAGCATATTGATTGGGCAAAGTAAAAAATACAGCTTGTTTCCTGATTAACCACTACATAAAATGATCCACTCTAATATCTGAGCCTAATGAAGCCATAATGGAGCAGTAATATAGAAAGCTGTGAAGTGGTTATTCATCATCCCTAAGACTGCAGCACACTGGTGCCAGTAACCACCATATGGCACCACCCAGAATATGCAGCTTTTATTCAGCGGTCTCACAGTAGTATCAAACATTAAGGAAAGAGTCAAATTGGGTTTTAATTTGACAATTGCAAATCATCTTTCCAGCAGCAGAAATAATACGCTCATTGTTGTCGTACTGTTGCTTCATTCGCTTTGTAGGTCAAGGCAAAATGATTCCTTTGACATTTTGCACTGACAAGCATTAATTGAACACCTTTGGTCCACACGTTATGCAGCATATGTTGTCAGAAACATGACGTATGACTCTAACAATACAATTGTGGATCCAAACCAACAGTGTCTTCCAGTCAGGAAAGAGAAAAGCTGCTTAGCTTTATATGTAAATCTGTATATCTAGATGTGTGGTTAGTTGTGTCTCAAAATAACATTTCAAATGTCTCGTCATGTCGACGTAACCTATCTGACTGTGTCATTGAGACAGAGGTTGAAATAAGAACACACACACACACACACACACACACACACACACACACACACACACACACACACACACACACTGCTTTTCTGTGATCACACAGTTTACAGATTGATCACTGTTCCCTGCAGAGTTAAACAATCCATCAGATAGTGACCTCACCAATGCAGTAGCAAAAACATCTGGAATGGACAGGTGGCAGGCTGAAACACACACACACACACACACACACACACACACACACACACACACACACGCACTGTAATTCAGAAATATCGATGAATATTTGACCTGTCACAGTCATAAAAGGTATAACAGTGCCCCCTGTTGTTCTTTTGAAATCTTAGGCTACTGAACTGCGGAGAAGCAATCAACTTTCTGGCATTTCTATCAAAACACACACATGCACACGCACACACACAAACACACACACAAATCCACTTACTCTAAGAGGATGAAAATTAATGAAAAACAAGGCCATCTTGCCCTAATTTTTCATTCATTTTCCTTCTTTTTGTTCATTAACACACTCTCTCTCTGTCATTTATCTGCAGCTGTCGCTCTGTTTCTTCTCTAACTCTTTGGCTTTCATCCCCTCAAAAAAACTAGGAAAACTTCTAAAAGTCTAGAAAAGAAAAACAACAACATGAAAGCTGCTGTGGTACAACTGTATGCCATACAAAACCAACAGATCCTGGCATCTATCGACTGTCTGTGAGATTAGTCCAGTCCAAAGCTGTGAGCAGTCGTGTATTGCAAAGCTGAAATCTATACAAGCCAAATGAATCGCCTTGAAACAAATGAGCCATTAGATTAGAAATTGAATACATATTTACCTGCAGAGTGGTCTATGACAGAACAGAGTTACTGGGTTTTTATAAAGTTGTGATGTTTGCTTCTTTTGTTTTAACATTTGACTTCTGTAACTAAGATTCCAGATGAATATACTCTTTTTCTCACACTCTCCATGCAGCTCCTAAAGTCATCTCCTTCTCCTTTGACGTTGGAAACGGACCTGTGGAGTTGACCGTGCATTCGGCCGCGCCCCTCAATGACGACCAATGGCATCGCGTGATGGCCGAGCGAAACGTCAAAGAGTCAGTCCTTCAGCTGGATCAGACATATCGGGCATCTCAGCTTGCTCCTGCTCAGGGGCACACACGGCTAGAGCTGTTCAGCCAACTCTACGTGGGTAAGACACACACACTCTCCCACACAATACAAACAATAACCAGCCCGTATGTGTAAGAATGACTCACGTACACGCATTTGATTGCAATTTCAACATTTAATATCCGCTTTGTGTGGGAGGAACACTCACGGAGACAAACGCACCGTAATTGCGAGCTCTAATGTGTGGAAGGCAAATGCCTAAGTACACATCAACCGTGTAATCGTACTTGGATTTAATTAATAAACGTTGTGTGCTGTCTTTATTTCCAGTAATGTTGCCCTCAGATGGAGACATTCGCTGTGAGGACGTCTGATTGTTTCAGAAGTTAAAGGCGTGGCAGCTTTTACTTAAAATCACTGGGTTCTTTTCTAAAGAGGCTTCACTCCATCTTAGCCACAGACACTGCTAATTAAGTTAATTCCACTCTAGCACACATACACACAGCCATTTCACATTTTTATGATATGCACACATGAGCACACACGCACATCCTCAGAAATTAATCCATGTAAGTGATCTTGATAAAGTTAAAACTGAGCCTCTGTGCTGGCTGTGAGGGCGTGTGACTAAAACTTAATTCACTTACAGAGGTCATTTCTTTCGTACTTTAATACTTTGACTCAGCATTTATATTCCTGTGGATTAAGAAACTATTATTGCACAAGGACGATATCAACCCCTCTGACTTTTCCTATCCCGCACACACATTCTGTATCAGACAGAGCAAGACTTATTATCACACCAATTATGCCGGCATTTTTTAGAGGTCTGGGTAGTTCCCTTCATCCTCCTCTCCACACAATGTGTCTCAAGCTCATCAGCAGTTCACATGGCAGAAGATATGTCCAGTTTTCCTCTTGTGCTTTCACATCTCTGTATCATGCTGCCTTTTGTGCTGAGCTGTCAATATGTTATTAACCAAACTCTTGGGCTAAAATAGTTTCAGGGATTTGCGGATAGAAGGAAAAGTGCTGAGGCGGATCACAGAGTTCTTACTATCTCATGGAAAAAAAGTTCTGCCCAAAGGAGATTGTTCCAAATTCCAATCAGGCATCCTGATGTGATAGCCTTAACCCCCTGATCCCCGTTTATAATATAATTTCACTGTCTCATCACTTCTGCTGATTCAAACGCTGCTGAAGCATCCTCACCTTTCATGTCCCAATTTGGCTCTCGGTATATTTGTACTTTCATTTAGTCGAAGGAAAAGGTGCGAGAGAGGTTTCGTTGCAGTGCGACTTGTGACTTTGAAACCGGGAACGTAATGGCTTCCAGATAGAGCCTAGGCCTCATTAGCATGTGTGTATTTTCTGTAGGAAGACAGGAGAAGCCTCAGGCCTGCTCTGTGTGACACACATCTAAAATCACCAGCGATAGTGGAAGATGGAGAGAAAGCAGGGAAAGACTTGTGTGTAACAACAACCATAGAGGTGTCAGAACCTTCTCATATCTGATCTCTAATCCCTGCTTAATCCTCATTTGAGGAATGCTTTGAGAAGTTACAGAGTGACACAAAGGAAGTGACCCAGTCACTTAAGGGAAGTGGTTTAGATTTGGCCTCTGCCACTAAAAAAAGATAGACATCTGTGTGTGTTTGATTTTGAAAGAGTGGGGAGAGCCCCGCCGGCATCAGGATTTTGCCTGCATGGATTATTCCCCTTGTCACTTCACACATCATCTCCGATTGATATTGATGCGGCCGTTTGAAAGTAGTGAGGTAGAAAAAAACAATGCAATCCAGAGACCTAAAAAATGATCACGTGATCCGTTTGTATGATTTCACATAATCGCGCAGTAGGGAAGTACAACAGGGAGCTTAATTTTGCTCACCTTGTTCTCATATCTGTGTCTGTATCAGCTCCTTCTCTCTTTTTCAATCAATATGCTCCTCATCAAGCATTTGATTGCTTTAGTGTTTACTGCACAGTGGCTCATTTGCTCTAATGGCCCTGAGAGTAAATGTTATACCATCAGCCTGCTGTCATTTCCTTCACACTGTTAACTTTTAGCTCTCCAATTCACTTCATACATGCACATAACTATCAATCTTGCCACATTTTATTAATTTAATGTCACCATCTGTTCTTTTGATTCCCCTCTTGATTAATGCTCGCCATCGTACTTTTTTTAATGTTTTTGCATGTTTTTGCTCAATTCTCTCATGGTTGGATTGTTTTGTCTTTCTCTTCTTCTTCTTCTTCTTTTGTATACTTCTTTTCTACTGTTCTTTTTCTGTCTTCCCGGATCATCGTCTTGCTTGTTTCTACTCACTGCATGTGTGTGACACCTGTCACAGGGAAGCCTGCCTCGCTCACCTGCCAAGACAGTAGGTAACATTTAATGAGTATAATGAAATGTCTCTGTGACATTAATGCCGACGTAACGTCTTCAGTTTTCCCAGTACGCGCAAACATTCATGTGTACGGACCTCGCCTGCAGTTCAAACAGAGTGTGTTTGGAATCGGATTTTGCTGCAGCTCAACGCGAGTCGTGATTAGAGTTTAGCCTCGATTCATCTTTTGAAATGTAACTTCTCATGCACTGCTGCTACTTTTTTGATTCATGCTATACATTAACACAAAAGGTGTGAGGAATGCCTGTAGATTCAACATTATTGCAATACACACATTTTCCATGCAGTGATCCATCAGAAGCGAGCCCATTATGGACCTTTAAGAGAGATAGTCGGGGGCAAAAAAACATTGCTGTAAATGAACAGATATAAAGCACTGGGCTGGTAAAAATGGATTTCTATGATATTATCTCCCTCCTGGAAATGCCGGTGGGTAAGGAAGGCTTTTGAAATGGCATTTAGACCGTATGATTTCAAGAATACTCATCTAAAACCAAAACAAATTGCATCCTAAACTGCATCCCCAATAAACATGTGAGTGGGCACACACTGTTTTGGGGATCTCTTCAGTGCTGAACAGCAGACAGACTAACAGAAAGAAACAGGGCATACCACCATTCTATTAAACCACTCATATAATGATAATGGCAGAACAGCAGTGCAGCAGATGTGCAGCCAGTTGGTGTAAATGGGGGACTTCATTTGCGCTGTTAGATCAGGCTTAAAATAACAGTCCACATACATATACATGCACACTGTATGTCCATTCTCTTAACACTATATCGTATTTAGGTGCATACTGCATTTTCAATAATAATTACGCCGTAATGTAGAATTTGTATCAACATTAACACACACAAAAACACACAGTGAAGGTCAAAAGGTTACATTTTATGACTTCTATTTTAATTGGTAATTTGTGGGTTGCGTGTATATGTGTATGGCTGTGTATACTGTGTATAGCCTAATGAATATAAAATGTTTCCTCATTAGCACATCATTAAAGGGTAACATGCCCTTGAGCCAAACGTATCACAACCATAAATAAATAGGTGCAAACGCACGCTATATTTGTGTTTGACTCTTATCACTGTTTGTGTCTGAATTTCTGTCACCATGTCAGTATTCTGTCAGTAGTCTTACCCTGTAGTCTTGATATTGTTATTGATATTTAAGAAAAAGAAAAATCTATCATTGGCAGCAAGAAAGGATAATTTACAGTTGAGAGGTCCAATTAGATAGAAATAATATGCATAAACTAAAATATATGTACCTGAAGTAAGAATTAAGGCACACATACAAAACATTCAGCCTATAAAATATTGCTGCAATTTACTGCATTACATTTGTGCCTGTATGCCACCATATTTACCAAAACGTGTAGTTCTATGAGAAGCCAATGTCGATATCAGTCAGTATCAGTCAGGCTCTATTACACACCATTTGTGAGTTGTACGGAATCTGTATGCACATGTAAGAACTGTGTGTGTGTGTGTGTGTGTGTGTGTGTGTGTGTGTGTGTGTGTGTACCTGTGTACGTGTCCGCCCTGGTCTCTGCAGGCCTCAGAGCCTGCTGTCCGTTCAATCAGAGACTGATTTAGACCTGGGTAAACAGGTGGCAGAAACCTCCAGCCAATCAGTGGTACAAAATAGATTAATTAACAGGTCTACTAAAAGTCAAACCCTTTGTGGGAATGGAAAGTGGAGAAAGCGTGTGAAAGCACTGCTGCATCCTGATATGTGAATAATGTATCGGCTGGAGAAAATCAAAGTACATGTGTTCGTAATCTTATTAGATCTGTGTTGTACCTGTGCAGCTAAGCCAGCAGATGTGTGTATGTGAGAATGCAGCTGTTGAGGGGGGGGGAGGGGGAATCCGAGTGTGTGTTCAAGTTCTCCTTAACATGTCTTTTTGAACGAACGCTTTTCTGTAATCCAAAGGATACAATTGAGAGGTTTTAATAACTAAAATGCCCCTCGGCTCTTGTTAATGACAGTGTGCAGGAGTGTGCGCCCATACTCGCGTGTTTACCCATACAGTGTAACCGTTCTCTGTGGGTGTGCTTTCATACGTTTGAATATATACCTGTGGGTGCATGTTTATGAGTGTGTTTATTGCTATAGTCATTTAGGTGCACATTAATCTATTTAACACCCCTACTCTGTCCAAGTTAATGGGTAGTTAGACTGCAATGGTGCAGGGCCAGAATGACGATGGAGGCACTTTAAAGGAATGGCTATCGACACCCCAAGGCTAAGCATTAATGCTTGTATTGACTCGTTCACATCAGGTGTGCCGTGTGTGGTGTGTTTTAAATGGCTGTGTTTGTCTGTAGTATGTAGTTTATGCGCATTCATGCATCCATTTGTGTCTGTATACTTGCGAGATGTTCATTAGGACACAGTGTTCATTAGGCTGTTTTAATTAGTGAAGAAATCAAACGAGTTGAAGGTTGTTTCAAGAACAGCGTCACAGTCGGAACGATTAACGTGACATCAGTGGCTTCCTCCAGGCGGTAGGATATTAACGTTTCTAAAAAGAGATTAAAACAGCCTCTTACATTCAGAATGACTTCTGTGACCCTGACTTCCAGTTGGCCTTCTTTGTATTTGTTTTCTTTCCTATCTCCCAACGCTACATATCCTTGCTACACTGATATCACCGCCCCTCTCTTCCTTGCTCCTCAGGTGCTGCAGGGGGGCAGAGGGGGTTCCTGGGCTGTATCCGAGCCCTACGGATGAACGGCATCACCCTCGACCTGGAGGAGAGGGCCAAGGTCACGCCGGGGGTCAAGCCCGGTTGCCAAGGCCACTGTACCAGTTTTGGGATGTACTGCCGGAACGGAGGGAAGTGTGTGGAGAGGTACAATGGCTACTTGTGCGACTGCACCGCCACTCCCTATGACGGCCCGTTCTGCAACAGAGGTGAGAAGCGTTATAGGAGAGGCATTTTCAGTCTCCTATTGATGGCGGATCATGGGACTATGAATGCCTCAAATGCATCATGCTGCTCTTCATCTTTCAAACTTCAATTGCTAGACAAATCAATCTCTCTTCGTGTGGGCTTTCAGGAACTATTTTATGTCCGATTTTATTTTCCCTTTGACAACACTGCAGGGTTTTTTGCAATTTCCTAAGGTAGTAGGAGACAAATTATGGTTTCATTTCCTTTATTCCCTTCCTCAAACTACCTTTCTGCCCCAAATTTTAGGATGACAAACTGAGTCATAATCTCTCGGCTCACACTTTTCCAAGTTTTACGGGCATCTTTGTGAAGCCACGTTATCGTTGGCATTGTCCCTCTTTAGTTCTCAAAGCCAGAGGCAAATAGTGCCATGATTACTGCTGGAGTAGTGGTGTTCAATGAGCGTCATTGCCTGACAACCCACTGTGATTTTTGCTGTGCTCTGTGATTGTCCTCACTTCCTATTCAATTTGGAGCTGTCGGTGTTGAAAATGTTTGTGCTTATGATAAAAGGCATCGATTGAGAATGATATATATATATTGTGCTTACCCACCAATTCTCCCAGACGTAAGAGTGCACTCACTGAATGCTGAAACTGTGCAAATGCAGAGCTGAGAGATCAAACTAAAAAACAAAATGCAAGTCACTTCACGAAGCGGTGGGTAGCGCCAGGTTTTTGAAGTTCAGAGATGAGAAAATTCCCACTGTAACTCTGCTCCTGCACTGTTGCATATTGCAACAACATCATGTTTGTATCACTGGGATTCATTAGATGCAGCATTAAAGTTACCAAAACAAGTTTTCATTAAAAATGCTCTGGGGAGAAGAGCAGCAGTGCTGTCAGAGGCTTTCTGCTAGCTCCCAGTCAGAGAGTTGATCCCCGACACGTGAATTAATTTGTTTCCTAAAGCCTAATAGTGTTTTTCCCGTGCTCTTGGCAGGAGGGGGCGTGGGGGCGCGACAAGATGACAGAAAAGCAAAGTGGGTGTGTGTCTGTGTGTGCGCGTGTGTGTGTGTCTGTGTGTGTGCGTGTGTGTGCCTGGGAAGAGGGTGACAGTGTGTGATGATATGCGAGTGTAAAACATGAGAAGACCTCCTCTGAATCCTGTCATGACCAATCAGGCATTTCAGGATTTAGAGAACAGAGATTACTGTCTGTGCGAGAGTGTGTGTGTTTGTGTTTGTGTTTAAGTATTAGTCCGCCTGTGCGCGTGTCAGAGAAAAGAGAGAGGCAAAGAAAGGGAGAGAGCACAGCCTTGTGTCTGTTTGTGCCTGTGCATGACATGTGACTCTCCTCTCCCTCTTCCGTCCCCTCCCTTCTTCCTTGTCGCTCATCTGTGCTTCCAGTCTTTATCTTCTTTGTATTCTTTATTCTCTCCTCCTTTTGTTCCCCTTTTCCCCTCGCTCTTCACACATCAGCCTTCTTTTTTTTCTTGTCTTCTCTCATCTCCCTTCTATCTCCTTTCTTTTTTGTCTACGACTCACTGCTTCCTCTCCTTGCTCCGCTTTGTGCTACTGTCCATCCTATCGAAAATATTTTCTTTTCTGTCTTCTCCAGCTCCGCTTTTCTCTTCTCCCCATCTGCCTCTTTCCTTCATCTCCTTTAGCTATCCCTCCCCACCATTTACTCTGAATTTACCCTTCCACCTCCTCCATTTTCTCAGTCTCCTTTTACTCCTCCCCCCCCGCCCCCCCCCCTCCACCCCCCCGCCCTCCTCCCCCTCCTTGTTTCTTCTCCGGCTCTTCTCCTTTTTTTCTTACTCTCCCAGTTGCCCCTCTCCTGTTTTCTTTTTCCTCTTCCGAACTTCTCCCCCTCTCTCCCCGTCCTCCCAGCGAGTGAAAAATGCATGAAGCCAGCCATAATTGCATAGTGCATTTCCATTGTATCCATATTTACACACTGCTCAGGGGACCCCGCAGTATTATTATTATACACTCTCATTCTTCTGCCTTTCTGCCCTGGAGGGTCACATGTAGCCGATGTGCACATGTACATACATATACATGGACACGCACGCACACATTCGGAGATACCTACAGAGGTTTGCATCCTTGCACAAATTCCCTTTCCAAAACTTCTTCGCACACTGACATAAAATACACACACACATAAAGAGTCCGCCCTGGAGTGGAGTTTTCTCATTCACACTTGTGCTTCCAGACAGTTGAGTGTGTGTGTGTGTGTGTGTGTGTGTGCGTGCGTGCGTGCGTGCGTGCGTGCGTACGTGTGTGCGTGCGTGTTGCTGCTCAGGCTCTCGGCAGCAAATCACAGTCTCTCTTCTTTTTCTTCAGCACGGCAGAGAAGGCTGAGACAGGTTACACAAAGGCCCGACATTATCTACAGTTTTGTAGGAATACAGATAAAATGCAAGAATAGTTTTAACAGTAAAGAAGATGTCAATCTGGGTCAGTTGCACAAAGACTGTAAAGACTTTGCCAAGTTATAACGTAAGTGTTTTCTGAGAGATTAACACATTACGAAGTGAAAACAGGTTGCACGACGCTAACTAGCTAGTTAGTTACATAGAAACTAGTTGTCACAAATTATTTTCACGCAGCAACTGACATGAGTACCTGTTGCATCGCTAACTAAATTAACTGGCAAAGCTAGCATTAGCTTACTAATGTAACATGTTTAGAGTGAGGAGTAAAAGAAGTAAGGGCCCAGGGCAAGAAGCCCCTGACTTGAAACAGACTGAAATCCCAACCATAACCCATGAAAGGATTATCTAAAAGCTCTAGGCCCTGTAGCCTTTCCTTCAGGCTTCTAGTTTTTATCATCAATTTTAACCCGTTCACAGTGTCTTCTCAGTTGGTGGAAGTTAATTGGAACCTTTTTGGTTGCCTACTTATCTAGGTTAGCGTAATTGGATATTTCTCACTCACTTTACAATGCACGAATGAATAAGCTGGCTAACTGACTCATATGACACGTTTTGAGTAAAAGAGGTAGCTAATATGCAATTTCGGACACTTGATAAATGTAATGTAAGATGTGAATGAGGTAAGAAGCAAGCGTTTTTTTCTCTGACATCCTTTGTCAATAGATATTGCGGCTTGTTATGTTGATTTTATTTTCCATATATTGTTTTGGTTGTTATGGTTTAAAACTTTCACTTATGCATACTGCTCTGACAGAAATACTGCATTTTGTCTGATTTAAGTTAATACCCAGCAGCACGGATCTTGGCAGAACAATGCAGCTGCATCAGAAGACGAAGTGAGAAGGAGGCTATTTGAAAACTTCACAAGCTCTTCGCCTGGTTAACGCAGAACAATTGGTAAAATGGGTCTCCCCAGACTTCCAAGGCTTGAAACAATTTCAGCAGAATAGAGGATAATATTGTGGTGTAGCTGAATGGAAGCAAGGTTTTGCCTGAACGCCAATAACAGAGAGAGAACTTTCCTATTTTCTAGTAATAAGCCTTGTTTTAGATTTAAGTAATGTAGCTTGAAATATTTATTGTACTGTGTCCGACGGGAGACGATGGATGAAGTGAAGCTTTAAAATAAGATGCATAAATGTGTTCACTTAGTAACCTTCACTCATAAGAAGCGTAGTTCTACATTTTCTCTGCTGTCTCGCTGGGAAGGCATACATGTCAAGAACTACTCCATGGCATTTATACGCACAAGTACACACACAACCCTAGGCTCATTGCTTTCCCTGAAACCATTCTCTTTAATTTCACGCACATCGTGACTTTTTTTTTTATGCTTGCCTGCACATACACACACACGTAAACGCAAACAAGGAGCATAACAGGAGCATTGAAAAATATGGCCCCATCTTCTTAACATTTGATTACATGAATCAATAAGCCTCCTGGAATGGATGGAATATGCCATTAGGTCTGTTAATGTACTGGCAAACAATGTATTGTTTGGTTTCAGATGCTGGCGCACAGCAATTTAACACCCACTTTACTACACCTCCTGAACACAGCCATATTTATGTGCGTGCATTTTTCTCTCTTACCATTTAATATGTTTACCCTTTTGTGTCTTGTCAAGTGTGAGTTTATGTGCATTTCCTTGTGGCTTCTTTTTGATGGAAGGGGTTTTCATGCGTGGCCGGAGGTATTGTTTTTTCGAGTCGCTCATAGGTCCATCCATCTTGTGAACGTGATATCTCAGGAATGTCTTCAAATTTTGCACAAACATCCTGTTTAGATTAGATGGGTCACTGTGACCTCACATCTTTCCTATTCTCGTGAATGCAATATCTCTAGAATTTGACTGTGACCTCACAAAACACATTTTTTGCTATAACTCTCAAGAAATCAAATGCTATTTATGACATTTCCACACAAATCTCCATCACATAACATGATCAGGTGATGACATTTTGGACAGACGTGGATGTAATCTGCAACTTGATTGGGCAGTGGCATACAACCCTGTGGCGATAATTGACGTTCTTTTCTTTCTTTCTTCCTTTTTCATTCTTCCCTGCTTTTTTTATACGTAGATTCATCTATGATATGATAATTCCAGCGAAGACACATTGACAAGCGCTTATCGCATTTGTTTGTGTTCACCTACTCGCCTTACATGCGTGTTCACGTGTTGTTCTTCTTTACATCTGTCCTCTCACCCAGATGTTGGGGGTTTCTTTGAGGCAGGAACATTGGTTAAGTACAATTTCATGCCCGAAGCGGTTGCAGGAGCCAGCAGAGACACAAAGATCATGACGCACCAGCTGACGCCACATGAAGTCAATCTAACAAAGGAGGAAGTGGCCTTCAGTTTCAGCACCTCCAACGCCCCAGCTATTCTGATGTATGTCAGCTCCAAGACGCAGGATTATATGGCTGTGGTCTTAAGGCAGAATGGTAAGCTACACACCCACACACGCACACACACGTCCAATATGTGGTTGCTCACCACTGAGTAGTCTGCTCAGAGTAATGCTTGTTAGTGCTACAAAGTACATTTTTAGAGGCTGTCCTTGCAGCACAGTTTAGAAAGTTCTATAATCTCCAAAAATCCTCTCCAGTCAGCGGCCTCCCACTGTGCAGCTGACAGGCAGTGCTTTGATTAAATAAAGTTTTTAAAAAATGTACAGTGCCATCTAGCGTTTCACGAGTCAATGTGCACAACCACAAAAATAGAACTAGAAAATACTCACACTGCCTAGGGGTGCTGCTATAGATTATTGGGCCTCCTGCACACTCAGGGCCTAAGACAGTCAATATCTATAATCTCAGTCACAGTCAAGCTGTGGGCCCTCTGAATCATTCAGGAATTCACCCTCTATTCCTCACCCCTGCTTGCCCCATCACTTCAAAAGAAAACTACATTTTGGCCTTGAGTCTTCAGTTCATTCTGAGTACTTCTGAGTACATTCTGAGTAAAACAAGGGTATAATGAACAACATTAATTAAAAAATGGCAAGTCTTAAGTGTCATCAATTAGCTATACACTAACTACTTATGGACTTATCAGCAATCATGATTTATGCAGACAGTCCTTGAGAACTATTTCGAAAATGCATTGTATTTATTCAAAGCATCACAGCTCCAAAGTCAGTTTTTACCCCGAGGCAGTTGAACAGCAAGCACTTTGAATAACTCACAGGGATTTATTATTGTAGGATTTCTTGTTGTTGTTGTTTTTTATGTATTCTTATAGATTTAAGGGCTTAGAGGGCCAGGGCAGATGCATTCCTTTGAATTTGCATTTACAATTGTACTTTTTAAAGTATATCACAATAAACTAGAACTTGAACTTCAGGTACGTATTGATGAGAGCTCGCGCTTAAACCATTGTAGCGAAGTGGGAATGAAGAGATGTGAGGTTTCATATAACCAGACCGGATTTCAAACCACTGGCCTGTGTGTCTGTTTTCAGGTTCACTTCAGGTCCGGTATAACCTGGGAGGTCTGAGGGAGCCATTTTCCATAGATGTGGACCAGCGTAACCTGGCCAACGGACAGCCACATAGCATTAACATGTCCCGTGTCGACAGAAGCATCACGATCCAGGTACAGACCGCACACACACACACACACATATCTGACCACTCTCAAACCCATATTTACGGCTTTTAGTCGATTCTCGGAAGTCAAAAGACTCGTGCTTCAATTTCAAGATCCTACTTACAATCAAAGAAGGAGCGCATGGGATTGCCATCCAAAACGCACATACACGACGCCCAGCCACTGTTAGCATTAAGTCAAATGGGAGAGCCGTGCCCTGTTCTTTTTTCTGCTGTGATGAAAGTGCTTGTCCTCTGCCACTGTTAATCCACTTCCACTAGACAGCCTAAGTATAGCAATAGAGAGAATGTATTGATCTGTGTGTGTTGTATGACTGCACACTGTGTGATTGTGGCCGCGTATATTTTGTGTATTTGGCGTGCGCGGCTGCGTGTGCATGACACAGCAGGAGAGACTGAGCGTGTTTGTGCTTGTGCATGACAATGTGTTTGTGGTTGTGTGCGTGTGTTGTTTTTTTTTTTGTTGGCTCTTGAGTTTTGTGCGGCTAAACAGCTTAGTGCGGATCAATACGGCCAAGCCTCAGTCAGTAGCTGTCAAGGATGGAGTGAGAATTCAGCTAAACTATTACAGACATTGTTCTGTGCTAAAATGCTCCAATTTGGCTGCAGGCTGCAGTTTAAGGAGGACTCAATGGATGGCAGTGGCTTGTAAAACCTAGTCACTGGTTTCATCCAGATCAGGATGAATGTGTAGTTGCACGGTTTGCTTTTTGCTATTTGAGAACCAAAAAGTAAAATTGTAAAAACTTGAATTCTTGAATTGAATAGCTACATTACAGTTTGTGCATGCATAGCCTGCTGTAGAATGTGTCATTTGAATACTTCGTTTGCACATGGTGCATCGTGGCATTATTGCTGCACACTTAAACTTCTGCTTTGTTGCAAGTGGCATACATTCTAGGATTTACATAGTTGTTTAGCAATTTCATACAGTATGCATCCCTAAATATCCAAAGAGTAACTCAATCAAATGCTCACTATCCACCCCCTAGTGGCCAGTGGGAGGCATTGCATTAACACGAGCCATTGCCTCACCTCAAGTCTGCAAAATTAGGATGCAGACAACTGTGTGAGCATCATGTCAATCATTTTGTATGACCTTGTTCTTACTGATATTCAAGCTATTTATTCTCTATCGATTTATTTTTTCATGCTGAGAGAATCAAATTACCCTGCAAGCATCACCGAATCTGCTCTATCATCTTATTCATGGTATCCTCATGGGTTACTTTCCATCCATGAGGCCACTTGACATAGGTCTGCATCACCTCTATTTTTTAACTTATTGTAGAGAAATAGGTGTACCTTAACACCATATATTTTATTAATTTAAAATAATTATATACATAAAATGAATAATAATAACAATAGGCCAGGTGTAATTTGACGACGCAACCAACCTGTCACAGTCTTGGGTTTTGATTTAGTTTGTTTCTTGTTTTATTTTGAATTCCCCTGCCTCTTGTGTCCTGTCTTCACTTCACTTCCTGATTTATATGTTTTCCCGCTTTTGGGATTGAATCCTCTTGTGTCTAATCACCTGCATCACCCCAGTGTATTTAAGTTTTGCCCGTTTTGGTTTACCTTGGATTTTGTTACACATTTTTTGAGTCCCCTGCCCTGCAAGTTTTGTTTCGAACATTTTCTTGAACATTAAAATCACCGTTGACCATCCCTCTGTTTCCCCGTGTCTCTCTGCGTCTGGGTCCATCCCCCTTTGTGACACAACCACTGTATTAATAGCATTAGAATAACAATACTATATATGAATCAACATATTTGCAGGATGTTTGACTTAATTCTTTTAGAACATAGAACACCAAGGACATTAATGAAATAAAATATTTGACAAATGGTATTGGTATGTAAACATAATAATAAAATAAATCTCGGTTAGGTTTTTAATTTCATAGGACATGTTTGTCTCTTGCATTATACTGACACAAGATAGAATACAGTTTAATCCATATAACGTGTAGTAGACAGTGTATTTCTAATTAGCTGTGTTCTTTCTAATTCTGGCTATCGTGTCAAGATGTCACCGTCTCTTTTGATAAATACAAATTAAGCTCCTTCCCTGTTGGTTTCATTAAGGTGTCGGCCAGGATGACTGACAGTACATTTGCCAACCAATAATCATTACATCGCCTCTTCTTCACAAGTCTTTATCCCTTTCTGTCTCTCATTGCCTGCAGAGCATTGACCCCGATCCATACTGGAATCTCATCACCTACATTCACACACTGCAGTGACAAATTGTGACAGTAAGAAAATTGAAAACTGAAACATCCATTGGAAATCGTCCTCATTTTCTGAGCAAATCACATCCTGCAGCTGCTGATCACCCCAGTGGGAGCACTTCAACATAACACATGCCCTTTTTACTGGCATGGAGAGTGATCGGAGCAACAGACCACTTATTTGCTTATCACAAACACATACATGCATGCGCACACTCTGTGGTCCACTAGTTGATCGTTGCCTGGTTGTGTCGAGATATTGATGTTCAGCCCAGTGTCCAGTGTGTGACTGAAATATTAACTATCAATTGCATAGACCCAGTTTTCCACTCCCCATGTGCCCACGCTGTAGGCTACTCTAAATAACAATCCATGTAATCTTTTTCTCCTTAATTGGTAGGTCCACCACTTAAACATTAGTGTGGTAACGGTTTGGGGACGGATAGACGGACAGAGAGAAAATACATTAAGTTTATAGATAAGGCTTGAAAATTAGAGCCAGAAGGTGTGCTAACGAAGATAACTTTGATGAGTAAAACTTTCATGTTGGCTTACCGCCTCTGGGCTTTTTTCAAGGTACAAACATGCCCTTAATAACCACGGGTAAACACATGTGGACATGCATACCAACAGACAAGCATGCACATGAGATCTTGTCAGGTCAACTCACTACGAAGAGTTGCCGTACTTCAAAATGAACAATTAATAGCTAATTATTTAATTATTAAATTCATAATTTAGTCTAATTCCTCTGTCCACCACACTTCTCTCCTTCTACCTCCGCATTCCTCCCACCTTCTACCTTCTCACACCCTTGAGGGCTTTTCGTTATAGTTAATTTATCTTTGGCCAGAAACCATGACTGTAGCTCACACTCACACTAATGAGTTTCGAGGAGCAGGACACAGTTTGGCTCAGGAGGACAGCAACAACAAAAACCCTGAACAACACTAGGTAGTATATAGTACTGTTACAAGATAGTACATAGTTTTTAGTTTGTGATGAAGTGTTTGCTTATGCAAAAGATGTAAGATATTTAGTATTTTGTGTTCATGTTTTGTGTTTTTGTATGTAGGCTTTCCAGGAAGAGAGCCTTAGTTTAAGAAATTGTGTTTGAACAAATGCAAAAAATTCAATTCAATTCTTATATATAACATTATAGAGAAAATATGTTCATTATCAAACAGTGTTTTTCCCAAAGCAGATGCCACGATTCACCAATGAAACTGATGATAATAAACTGCTCTGTATCTGTCAGACCCTGTTCAGACCTGGTCTTAACATGCGTGACAAGTGAAGTTTTTATTCAAACAAAATTATGACTGGTATGTTAATTGCATGACAAATTAATCAGAGCACACAAGGCCCGATCTCAGGACAGACAAAGAGCTTTATTTCTGGGGTTCCGGTGTAACCAGCAGATATCTGGGTCAAGACTTCCTCTCCGTACTCTGCTCTTTGTTTACAGTTCGATGGGCAACTTGATATGCGAAACTGAAGTTGCACCAGTGATCGCATCACTCAAGACGCATGTTAATGTCAGGTCCGAACGGGGCCTTAGATGTGTAAAGAGGCTGCTGTTTGCTAACAAATTGACTGCATCAACGTAGAGTGTGAAAATATGTCAGTGTTGTTTTTTAGCAAGTTCTTTGAAATGCCATCCATCAGCAGCATTTGCAGTCCATCAAAATGTGTCCGACATGCTGCAATGTTGTATTTAAATGTTCAAACTGAATTATCGTGGGCTGAAATGTAGACTTGCTAATTACTGAGTTTGAAATTGGATCACAAATTATTTCATTATGCATTAACAGCTCAAATGGTAATTTTGTTAAAGCAAGCCACGAGCATTTTAATTGTAACCAACCCGTTATTATTTTTGTTGACATGCTCGTCGGAGGCCTGCTTTGATCTGAGATACAACAACATGAGTGAGAGGCAGAGATTTGAGTCAGATGCAATAAAGGTCGGTTATGCTGGTGGGCCCGCCAGTGGATCAAATTCAATTTCCAGGGTTAAAGAGTGAGTGGAGTGTTTACCTGAGGCTGCGAAGGTCTCACTTCTCTGCAATCAGGACTTCAAATCTAAAAAGCATTTAGGCAAGCAACTGTTTAGTTTCAAGACATGGCAGGGAACAAGTGGGAAGACAAGTAGGAGTGTGGTAATTGGAATCTGAAAGAAAAGAGAGCAGAAGAGAAATGGAGACCAAAAGAAAAAGAAGGAATACAGAGTCAGAGAGAGAGAGAGAGAGAGAGAGTAGGGGGCTGAGAAGAGTAAGATTGTGTTTTTAGATAAAGAAAGTAGACCCACAAAATATAATAACAAAGTTCACTTTGATGTATTAAGGTTATCCAGCCCCATCACAGTCCTGAGGCTTATTTCAGGGAGTGGATTTGCATGTGCCCACAAATACCTGCTGAAATGTACACACATGCATACAGCATGCAGTGCAGGAAGCAAGTGTTTGGCTTTTTAAAGCAGTTTGTGAGGTCTCGTCAGGTTAGCTCGCTATCAAAGGCATATCAAGGCAGGATCAAAACAAGTTCCCATCTCTGGCTTTCACGTTCTCTCAAGCTCTCACACACTGTGAGGGCTTAGTGATGAAAGTGAGGAGTCCCTTCAGGCAACAAACATCTCATCTCCTCTCCTTATCTCCCTTCCTCTCCTCTCCTCTCCAAACCTCACCTCCTTTCCTCTCCTCTCCTGTCCTCTCCTCTCCTCTCGTCTCTTCACCTCCTCTCCTTTCCCCTTGTCTCCTCTCCTCCCTCCTCTCCTCCTCTCCTTCCCCCTCCCCTCCTCTCCTCTCCTCTAATTGTTGTTGCAGTGGTTGATATTAGTTGTGTGGGTGGCTGGCTCTAGCTGTGAAGGGAAAATAAATTTATTCAGTTGTTCACTTATTAATCAGGTCAAACTATCATTTTAAAAAAGGCATTTATTTGCACTTAGCCTCTCTCATGTTTAATCTGTGATGGGAGTCTTTTTTCATCCCTCGGATAAGATTAAGGAAACCGAGCTGCCATAACTAGAAAGTTCTCAGTGTACTGTAAATTAGTTTGAGTATAAACAGCACATTGGCTAAATTAGATTCCTTTTGAGCACATAGTTAGGGAAAAAGATTTCACCCATTGTTAATTTTCTCTTTGTCTAACCCCTTATTACATTGCTTACGTAAGCCTTATGTAACCTAAGAGGCACCAACACTCTTAAAGGAGAAAATTGTGTTGCCTAAATGGTGCAGCGTAAAAGGAAAGGATCCCAATAATTGCAGTTGTAATTGACAAAGTTTGGTAAAATTAGGTTTCTTCCCTGGCTGTCTTCCTCTGTGGACCTTTTTGTGGGGTTCTGAAACTCAGACCGCTCTCCCAGACTGAGCAGCCAATTTGTTTTCTCAGATAAAAGTAAATAAGCTGAGCACAATTTAATTGTGCCCCATTATCCCACCCTCCAGTCACTGGGAAAACAAAACCCACACCATGCTCCACTGAGACCAGGCTTTTGGAAAGAATCAAATTAGTGTGTGTGCGTGTGTGTGTGTGTGTGTGTGTGTGTGTGAGTGTGAGAGGTAGGGGGTAGAGAGAATTGTCTGTATGTGAGGATTCTACAGATTCAAACCTGTAAACAAGAGCAACTACACTCACACACACACACACATAAATCTCAACCCTTTAGTGACAGTCCGGCTCAGCTCCCTGCTTGCAGGCTACGACAGCTATTCAGCACATCAATGGAACAAATTTCCAGTAAACACACAGGAACAAAAGTCATTGTTTTCAATCAACCTCCCCTCTCCTGGCTCGGGCCGTTGGTGTGCAGTCTGCGGACGGGTGTGCGCTGAGATACAGTTCTCCTGTGAGCAGGCAGAAGGCAGGAAGGAGGATCTTTTATTTCTGGAGCACACACAGAAACCAATTTGTGGGGTTGAAATTATTCTCATCAATAGCACCGGCTGCAGCCTTAAAGCTAATTAGAAACTTCAGTGAAACAGCAATAACAAGTTAATTATGTTACAGTGATATTAAAGTCGTGTATTCCCTCCTTCCATCAACCTCTCTGCTCTCGCATCTCACTGACGCTCCTCTGTGTAAACACGCTGCTTCTTCTCTCTCCGTTTTAAGTTCTCGGCAAATGCTTTGAAACCACCGCAGACTTTAGAAATTGCATATTGTTAATTAATGTGTGATCAGTCATCTCGAGTCCCGGTGAAGAGCTGTTTGTCTTGCAGGATCATTATGGAAGATCGCTTTTGAGTTTGCGTTTAGCCGGGACTAGCTTGTCTAAACAAAAAGAGGGGGAAAGAAACGTTCCAACTAAAAGGTTTGCTTTAATCATTTGGTCTGTTGTGACTTCTGTGAGCAACCATGATACTGTGAAGTGAGATATTGACATCACTCGGGGATATTTGTGCATTTGTCTGTAGTCTAGATCAGAGAGTGACGATAACAGATGTAACACGGGTGGATTACTTGAGGATAATGATACATTTTCTTGTTCTGATAAGATACTTTTAAAACTGAAATCCTCCATTTATCTATTAAGTATTTCCATGCAACCATCTGGATACAACTTGTGTCAAACTTGTTTTTAGAAAAAACATCTAAGAACATGTATATTGGCACTCACATGCCAAATTATGGCTTCTCTGAGCAGCATAACCTGTCTTAAAAAACAGCATGGCCGGCTAAGACATGAAAGGGAAAGGGAGGTAAAGGGAGTAAGACACAGATTTATATTAATATTTTTATAACAGACATGTGTCAGTCCTCGTTGCTGGTGATGCTATTCGAGTCCTGATTGTCTACTGTCTGGTTTTGTTACAGTTATGTTACTGGGTCATGGGAATTATATATATCATTAACTGAGTGGTTTCCCCTTTGCTGAACATGTTTAACCACAAGAGGGCGCTATGGAGCCTTTGGCTGTGCTGTGTTGTGGCTTTACGGTGCCTGACAGTAATGAATGACCATCTCTTCTTCATCATCTTGTTTAATGTGCTGATGCAGGTCTTGGGCTGGGTGTCTTGTTAAAAGGCTGTGATCAGTAGTTTCAGACCCAGACTCCCTCTAAACCTAATATATTATCTCTTGATCCCTCTCTCCCTGTTTCAGCTGGATCATTACCCTCCAGTCAGCTACACTCTCCCAGACGCCTCAGACACACAGTTCAATCTGGTTAAGACGCTGTTCTTGGGCAAAGTCTTTGGTGAGTATGTCGGCTCGTATATAAACCCGCTTTAACCATTTTCACACTGTGCACTGTGCTTTTACCACGCGAGCTATGATCATATTACTTCATCCTCAACTCAAATCATAAGCCGAATCAATCATTGTTTAAACTACTTGTTCAGGAGCTTTTTGCAGACTTTTTTTGCAGACTTGGATCTCAAGTTTGTAATCTTCCTGGTAATCATTTCAACTGTGGATCAGTGAAAAGTCAGATCGACGCTGTTGATGCTGCAAAAAAAAAAAGGAAAATGCCAGGAAAATAAAGCATCCATGCAGTTATTAATATGAAAATAATGTATGTGTATTAACCTTGCTGTAATCCCCAACTGGAGTTTAAACTCGATAAAAAACCACCAGAGTTGTCTCTTGTGAGGCAAGTTAACATCTCTTCTGTCCAAAAGTGAAACGACTGAACACGGTGTTGTTGTTTTTGAGCTGTTGTCATATTTAGGTGCTCAATGTATTGTTTGATCTGCTTGTGGTGTATATATATATTAATCTATTCTCTTCTATTTCTTTAATTTCATACAACGTTAATCCATTTAAATTTACAAATGGGTCCTTAAAGCACTAATATCTACATTAATGAGCTTTAATAAATAATTAAGGCAAATTGAGTCAAGAAGATAAATGAATACGCTCAAAAGAAAAGAGGCTGCAATTACTCGTGTGTCCACTAGATGGTGCCAGAGGACTAAATGAGGAGCTATTGGTGCAGTACATGAGCTCGGCTGCATTCGTCTCTGCAGGCGTGCACAACATGTGTGGCTGATAAGGTTATGAAATCTGTCTGGTTAAAACTACAATGATATCCCATTGCCGAGCATTAGACTGTAGGATTCCCTCAGTGCTTGACCAGTTTAGATGACAGAACATAATAATCCCCAACCTTTATTTTGGGTTGATTTCCCCTTTGATGTAGCTGTCTAGTTAGTGAGCCACTGCTATTTTGACACATTACTTGTAGGTAACTGTAACACTGCAGTGCTGAAGCTGATTAGAATGGGATTCATAACCTTTTACGTCAGTTTATTTTTTCCCACTGACTTGATGAAGACCGTTGGTCTTAACAAAACCACTAAATCATCTGTCCAAACACTTTAGACTTTGATTACTCTAATTATCACGAGCCAGTTACCTTTACATATTTAGCTTCTCCTAGCTGTGGTTTGTGGCTTGGTTTTGGTCGATTTTATTAGCTTCTTTAATAACTCATGATGTTCCTGTGATGGGAGATTGTGTCTCATTCTTTGCATCTCGCTGCAGCGTGCTCCAGTCTATTCTCTCCTGTTCTTCTTCTCTCTTCCCTTCCTTCCCCGACGTCTCTTTTGTCCTCTACCTCAAGTGCCGAGAAAGTCGGTGAGGTTGAAGTAATGGCTGACTTCACTTACCAGCCAGAACTATCGACTGCTGCACACACCACCAGAACCCCTGGGAATACACACACACACACACGCACACACACACACACACACACACACACACGTGAACAAGCATAGGCACACACGGAACACAGCCATCCATCTTAACCCAACTAACAGAGCACAGGCGCTCTAAGGACACGCAGGACAAAGTCACGGCGCATGCCAAAGGAGTCCCAACACTTGCAGCCGTACGCTTCAATCTCACATCAATAGACTCAACATTGTGAGACGCTACCGTGAGTGTCTCGTGAAAGTCATCACAAGATAATACATACAGACAGAGCCATGAAATAAGGAGGTAATTGGATCTAGGAGAAGGAAGGAAGGATGACGAGGGCATTGTGATACGAGAGACAGAGAGAGAAAGAAAACAGAACAAAAGCAGCCGTTTGATTTTGCACATCTCATCAGATCTGTTCCACTTCAGTGTCGGGACCACAGAGACAAGAGAGGCTGTCAGACAGCTGGGCGATCAGATTCTCTATTTCTGGGACACAGAGACTCTGTGTTTGCTGCGGCGCGCACAAACACTCGCACACACTCTGAGCACAGCGACGTCTCCTCTATCACCTCGCAGTCTGCTGATTGTGGGATGGGATTAGCTGGCTCCAATAGCGATGGTGGAAATAAAGTGAGGTATAAAGAAGAGAGAGATACGCAGAAAGAAATGTATATAACATCATTAATATACAGTAAACATGTGTTTTTTTTATATTAACTAACTCCTTAGTTCATTCTGTACAAATTCACATTAAAACTGTACTTGTCTATCTACATCTGCTCACAAGGAGGCCATTGATTAGGGCCCCAATATCCAAGAGCCATTGTTCCCTCACTAACTGTATACTTCATTCTGCATGCAGGCTGCAAAGGGTATATATATATATTTATATATACACACACCATGAACAACCCCTAAAGTAATGGAATATTTTCATGATTTGCTACTAATTTAGCCGATACCTTTAGCTTATTTAGTTTCTTCCACATTAGACACTTTGTTTAGAAGCAGTTCCCTCATTTTCCCAGTCGTCTGCCTGAGTCTCCCTCACACGATCTCTTTGAGCAAAGGTGTATCATTTCCATTCAAACACTTTTAACTGAGTTGACCCTCTAACACACCAAAACGGTGGTATAGTGGTAGATAAAATACCTGACAATGGTCAGTATGAGAGCTGGAACAATGGATGGATTGGTCAATAAATGGAAAATGACAGACTATTTTGATAATGAATTAGTTGTTTGAAGTAAAAAATGACCAACATGCCATACTTCTAGTTTCTCCAGTGTTAATTTGCAGCTCTTTCTGTTTTATATTATTGCAAACAGATTTTTATTTTGTCAAACTAAACAAGCAATTAGATTTTTTGAGTTCTGACAAATTGTGACTCACAATTTTCTTTTAAAAACATTTTATAGAACATACACTTAATCAATTAATTGGGAAAATAATTCAGATTTAGATTAACTTTAGATTAATCCATAGTGAAAATAATTGTTAGTTGCGGCCCGGATGTACCTGTCGAGCACTTCAGCCTCCAAGCAGACATAGTCTCACACTCAAAGTTGTGTGTTTTATTCCTGTATAGCTGACAGAAGAAAGGCATGTTTGAATGTCAGCAACCAACTACAACAAAAATAATGTCAACTTAATTGCGTTTTGTTTGTTGTAGCTGTCGTGGTGAATATGTCAGGTTCAGGGTCATGAGATCTAATGTTTGTTGCCAAGAGTCAATTAACTAAAGTGGTATTGATCATGAAGCTCAGGGATTATTCAGCACATGCTGCATACAGCATGCTACTATAACTGCTGCAGACTGGTGTTAATGTAATGTTAATGCAGTGTGCTCAGGGAAATATACATCAGAGCTTAACAGTGTGTGTGTAAGTGTGTTGGTGGATGGGTTGATTGCGTATGGGTCTCTGCATCCAGTGGAATAGACGGGGGGGCATGAGTCATACGCCAGGGCAGCAGGCACGCTCCCAACCCAGTCCTCATTGCCACAAATCGGATGTGTGTGAGCGTGTCTATCTAAGGGAATACATTTAGAGCCAAAGGCAGAGAGAGAGCAAGAAAAATAGTGACACTGTGAAAGTGCTATTAGAGACAGATGCTTGTAGCCTTGCGGGTTGCTTGTAAAGGACATGTACATCAGTACCACACTGAAATTCAGATTTTTCTCTTATTTTATTTTTGTGTGCTGCTGGTCTCGCTTGTTCTGTTAACTCTGCCCACTCTCATTTAACACGTTGCAGCCAGTGGGTGCTGCCAATTATTTTACACAGGCCTCAAGTCATGCCGACATTCCCAGGTGGAGTGGCTTTATTCTGAGGTACTTTGAGTCATAATGGCTATATATATTCAGAATTTATTCGAATCTATCCCTTTTTTATGTGCTTTTATTGTGCTTTTCATGGGCCTTTTCTTTCACTTAAAAACATACATTGACCCTCAAGGAGTATCAGAATCATTTTCAGCAGGGCAAAATGTGAACCAACTGCCTTTTTGTCCCTTTTTGTGCCTTATTACATGACAAATCTGGCTCAATGAATATTTGTCCAAAAATAATTAAATATGTGTGTGTGTGTTTTGATTAATAAACATATTTATATACACAATATATAAATTGGATGGTCAGCACATAGTTAGTAAAGGACCATAGTTGCAGTTTTTTCCTATTTCACCTAATTACTTAAAAAAAAAGATCAGCAGCACTCCAATTGAACGGCGTAATAATTCACACACGTTCAGCAGATGTCACTTTACACGTTGATGAGAGTGTTTGATTGAAACATCCGTTCATTAATAAATCATTTAATTTGGCTGCTAATGGGTTTAGGGGGTTCTTTTTTTTGAGGAGTTCGCACATTGTAGAATCCATTGATTCTTTATTAAGTACAAATCATTTGTATTTTATTAACTGCTGAAGGGTTTCCAAAGCATGCCATGATGAAGTACTATCAGTTTCCTCCCTTCCAGGCAGCCACTGGTCCAATGCCTTTGTGTTGTGACCTTTGGGAAGAGCCACCAGGCGTCCTGACTGATTGAAGCGCTGATGGTCCCTGATGTTCGATGAGGCTGATACCACAGAGTCGTTTTCTCTCCTACCTATCTCCAGGATGTATATTCTGTGTAATCTCAGTGTGCCTTTACATTGAGATGAGACATACCTGTACGTGGTCACTGCTTTGTATGAGTGTGTGTGTGTGTGTGTGTGTGTCAGGGAGGGTGGCATGACGTCATCCTCCCTGACTATCACCACTGGTTGTACTTAATACTGGTGAGTCCTGATCCGTGGCAGCATGGCTCCGGGATCCAGGTTTTCTCCAGCTGCTATGTCGTAGTGGGGGTGGGACTGCACTGCAGTGAGCGAGAGAGACAGAGAGACACAGAGAGAGAGAGAGAGAGAGAGAGAGAGAGAGAGAGAAAGAGAGAGAGAGACACAGAGAGAGAGAGACATCAATGTGGTACCGTGTCAAGAGATCCACATAGCACATTGAGGAGAACGAGCACTAGAAGAGAAGAGAAGAGGAAGCTGTTTTTGCCTCACAAACTGTGTACAGACACAAACTCCAGATAGGTAACTACAGCTGTATGCATCTGTGTGTGTGTGTGTGTGTGTGTGTGTGTGTGTGTGTGTGTGTGTGTGTGTGTGTGTATATACCTGTGTATCTTCATTTCTATGTGTTCTTGCATTATGCATGTGGTCTGAGTAATTAATCGTTTCTGTTACTCTAAATGTGTATTAAATTTGCTTCTAAACATGATTTCCCCAAAGATGGACACTATGCCAAATGTGTGATGTTTTATAATTTAAAGTAAGGCAAATTGCACAGAAAGGCTCTGTTATGTCCGTGTGGCTTGGCTTGCCGTCTGTGCAACCTGACATCCTGGTGGAGGAGGAAGCGAGAGGTAGCATTAACGAATACACCTGTGTGTTTGCATCTGTGTGTTCAGCAGGGCGTCGCAGCCACCAGGTGTATTTTCCATATCTAAAACTAACACGTCAAACATCTACTTCAGCTCTTATCTCCCTTCTCGTTCATCCGTTCCTCTCCACCTCCTTAACTTATCTCTCCGTTTCTCCACAAACCCCTCACCTGATATCTTCACATGTCTGTATTCACTGCAGTAAATCACCACGTCGTTTTAATGACATTCATACCAACAGTTTAGAGAGGATGAGGAAAAGTTCTGCTCAATTTGTAGTTTTTGGCTTGATTATCAAACTGTAAGCATAAAAGATGTTTACACCAAGAAAAGGCAAGAATAGATGCATTACATGAATAGATGAGAAGATAATGTAAGAGCATTAACAACATCTGTCGGTTTTATCGCTTCACAACTGTAGTTCACTATATTTTTGATTTTTCACGCTAATTTGTTCTTGTATTTTTCTCTTTCATTGATTCATTTCTATAGCTTTCTCTCATTTTTTATAAATTTCTATCTGCCTCTCTCTCTCTCTCTCTCTCTCTCTCTCTCTCTCTGTGTGTGTTTGTGCAAGCATGTGTGCATTATTGCATGTTAAATATTAGTTTTGGTTTTACAGGGGGTGTGGTGGGTGGATTCACATTAATATTCCTTTGATATGTCTCAAATGCATCATACTATCATTAACCCCACCCCCCTTCTTTTTTCTGTCTCTCACCTCTACATCAGCTTCCATTTGTAGCCATGGCAACTGTGTTTGATCTCCTCTACCCTGCCCCTCCATTTGAGCACCCTTCTTGTCACCCCCCATTTCGTTCCCACTCCTCTATTTTTTTCACAAACTCACCCAGACACACACACGCACCAGAGACACTCTTATCTCTCTTCTCCTCCTCCTCCTCCTCTTCCTCCCATGGCGCTGACCTTTCCCCTCACCACCAGCCCTTTTTGGAGAAGCAGCCACACCCTCCCTCTCTTGCCATGCTCCCTTCTTATTTTGTCCAGCGCCCCCCCAAAAGAAAAAAACCACACCACAACCCATTGTCCTCAGTCCAGCCCTGTCGTCACAGCTTTATGTGCTGCCTCACCTTTTGAATTATTCATGTGATGTCACTGGCCACCCTGGTGACACACAATCAGAAGGTGCAATCTTCTGATCAACATGCTGACCTTGTGATGGTGTCAGCGTGTGTGTGCGTGTGTGGGTGTGTGTGTGGGTGTGAGAGCGTGTGTGCGTGCGTGTGTGGGTGTGTGTGTGTGGGTGTGAGAGCGTGTGTGTGTGTGTGTGTTTTGCGGCGGGTGTGTGAGGAGTCACATGTGGTACATGGTATGACCCAGTTATAGGACCTAGTTGTAATCATATGTGATGGTACGTTTTAATATTTCAATCTGAAGCCAAATGGATTAGTCTCTGCTCTATTCTAATCATGATTAGTGTGCATGGAGCTTTAGGTTTGAATGTGTACTTGTTGTATTTGATCAGTCTGGAAAACCCTGTTAGAAGACACCAAGGCGAGCAGGGTAAGGGATCACAAGCCTTAAGATCAGTGCGTGGGGACTGGCTCTGGAAAGTTAATAATACTTGTAATGTATGGTGTTGAGATCTGGGGATAGACAAAAAAATTGTGCACGCCATAAAATACTGTATAAAGCTCTGTTGGCAAGAACTTAACATGGAAAGGTTATAATCGTAATGTTTTCGTTGAGACTGCGTTAGAGAAGTGTTCTTCTTTGGTAATTTTATAGGCCACTGTTTGTGGTTTGATTTTATTTAAATAGCTGTTGATGTTACTTCTTTTCTTCCTGTATCCATTTAATATTTCATAGAGCTGAACCAACACCTGAACTGAACAACTCCACAGTGTTTTTGCAGGGCTAATATAGTGGATTGTAATAGACGTATTAATTGTGTCCACCTCTTGTTCCCCCATTAGTACTAGATGGATAGGATGCCATTAAAACCAACGAAGCCTCTTATCAGTGACAACCCAGCCCCTAGTTAATGTTAAATTTGAGATGTTTACGGGCAACATTATGTTATTTAAAATGAAAACATGCTGCTTTCTAGGGAACAACTGCTCGTGAAATCACTGGCCACAAAAAACTGAAACAAGGGAAGCTTTTCAGCTATTTACTCACCGGCATTGTATGCTAAGCAGCCTGTTATACTCCCAACAGAGAGCCTATTAGTATTCACACACAGGCCTCTGCAGTGATCAACACATGTTCAGGCATACGGGAGAGAGAGGACTTGTATTCATATTCATATTCTGTATTTGTTATCAGTATTCTGCTCACTGCGCTGACTGTAAGGCACTTCTTTCCCAAGTGTGTCTGTGTCTCTCCACCTATTCTGCACACCCCTACGCATATATATGCAAATTCATACTCACTCCCACGTGCACACCATCCACAATGTTTTCGAGGTGTTAAGTGATTGTTAGAAGAGATACGTTCGTCTCTGTTCCTGCAGAAAAGGGCCAACCGGTGGCATGGCAGACAGGAGATGCTAAGCCACAGTTCAGATGCACAGTTCACATTCCAGCAGCATTAGGACCGAACCGAAGAACTGTATGAAAACTAAACTGTAGAGCCCGTGTCAAAGGATTACAGTGTTATACGGTGGATACGCACAATGCAAGCGTCTGAAGGAGGTCTGGTCAGATGATGAATACGTAGAAGATTCACATAGTGCTGAGCTCTATTCCTGGCAGCACAATCAATAGTGTACAAACACACACACGCTAATACACACACACTTGTATTAGACCCATCAAAATGGAATAAAGAGAGAAAATTACATTATGCCATATCCAGATACTCAGACCCCCATTTATTGACATGACACGATTCAATAAATAAACATACACACAAACACACATACACACACACACACACGCGCACACACACACAGAGAGCAATACTCTTGTTAGTCATCCCTTGTTCATATTTTGCTGCAGGATTGTCCAAACAGCAGTCCCCTCTGGGTGTGGCTCAGTCGTGTAGCAGCAGAGCAGTCGTGCACGTGAACACTATAACTTAGCTCTGTCTGCACACACAGACAGGGTTCATGTGAAGGAATAAGACATGTTGCGGCTCTGCGAACAGTGTTGAAGACAGTTTGGCTGTTTTGAAATCAGTCCAGGTTTGTGCTGGAGTGGAGCGTGTCTGAGGATGTTTGTTTTTATGCCGCGTCTCAGTCTGAACCGAACTGTAGGTGTTGGAGATATTTTTTTTTTTTTAATCATTTTGTTTGCTGCCTGCAGTTTCTCCTCTCTCTTATCTTCTCTGCAGCTAGGTGTGTGTTTGTGTGCGTGTGTTTGTGTGCGTGTGTTTGTGTGTGTGTGTGTGTGTGTGTGTGTGTGTGTGTGTGTGTGTGTGTGTGTGTGTGTGTGTGTGTGAACGGCCAACAATAATCATCTTTTGTATTTATTCAAATATATAAAAAGCATTGTTGATTATTGATATGACGGTTAATGTGAGCCTACATTAGACAAGCGCTGAATTATTCTGTCTTAATGATGTCTTCATGAGTTAATCCGCTCTGAGAAAACGAACAAATCTCCAGTCAATACTTTTCAGTCACTGTTGGTCAACTGGAAAATATGCAACCTATTTAGGCTACAAACAGCCCATGTAATCCACAGATTGAACAAGGACTGGCACTGGCTCGACTGAGCTCAGTGGGCCAGCTGGTCAGTGTGTGAAGTCATTTTCTTTGAAAAATAAAGAGAGATGAAAGTCAAAGGAGAGAGAGAGAGAAACAGACTGTGGCCCAGACATAAAAGTGCACAAATTGCTGCATTTGAACAGGCACATATGAATTTGGCTGGAACACCACAACAAGTACCGTCTATGAAATGACATTTTCGAAGGCTAATCTTGTTTTCCTCTGTGTGCGCCATGGAGACTGAATCTGGCATTGATGCTTTCTGCTGACGATACATATGAATCCACATGCTTTGCTACCAAGGCACTCTGTGAATAGGAGAATGAATTTAGAGACAGAGAGAGACAGACTGTAAGAGTGAAGGGGGTGTTAATTAATTATTCATCCTCTTGATTTAACAATAGAGGTGAATGTCCGCATATATTCCTCCTCTGCTTTTTACCTCCTCCTTCTCCTTCTCCCCCTCCTCCTCCTCCTCTATCTTCACTCTCTTCCCTTCTCATTTCCATAGATTTACATCCGAGTGTTGGTTTACTCTTCTGTGCATCAGTTCATCTTCTTTGTGTGTTTTGTAAAATCAGTGCAGATGCTTTCTCTTTAAAAGTGGCTGGGGTCAGGGCTTGAGATCCCTGGGTTCTCCTTGCTCTCTCTCTCACCTTGTTTTATTATCAATCAAATTCATGTGCATGGTCCCACATAAGTTAACATCACATTTGACTGTTTTGACAGTCTCAACAAACAGTAAAACATGTTTTACCTGTGTCTCTGTACAGAAACTGGCCAGATAGACCCAGTCCTCATCGACCAGTACAACACCCCAGGCTTCATCGGGTGTCTTTCGCGGGTACGGTTCAACGGCGTCGCCCCCCTCAAGTCTGCACTGAGAGCCGTTGCCCAGGCCACACCGGCAGCCGGTCAGCCAGACAGACAACCTGCCGCCGCCTCACCGGTGTCTTACCAGGGCAAACTGGTGGAGTCCAACTGTGGGTCGTCCCCTCTCACCATCCCACCAATGTCTGCTGCGACGGATCCCTGGCATCTGGACAACACAGGTGAGGATTACGCCAAACACCCTTTGAGATGCTGCTGTCAGTCCATTTAGAGTTGAGTAATGACTTTCTAAAGTAACAACGGTCACTTGACATCTGTAAACGAAATGTGTTACAGTTCTGTTTTGAATCACCTCAAGGTGGCACATTTAGATGACGTATAGATGCACATGTGCACGTACAAGCTCAGTTATTGATCTCTCATTCTTCCGTACTCCAACTGTACCTCTAACATGGACATGTACACACATCCATATATGCAGACACACAGGCCTCGGCACTCGTGTGTCTAAAGTTGCTTTCCACACCAGTGTTTAGTATTTCAGAGTGTCAATAATCTGGATGTAGCCGTATTCCTCTGGCTTGGTGCCAACTGTACCTTTGGGAATGCTGAGATATCTGAGATCGACCCAGTCAGTTGATCTGGACTCCGGGTCCAGACCCACAGTCAGCTCTCCACCATCCTTCCACAGAAAGGATTGGTGTTTGTTTATCTTTACAATTTCTATAGATAGTTCTAATCAATTATTCATCCAGCCCCCCCTCACTCCGTCATGATCATTGTCTGTCTTCTCATTGATTTTTTTTTTTTACGTTTTCTTTTTTCCTTTTCACATTTTGATACTATTGGTCCTCTCTGCTCGCCTCATCTTTTCAGAAAAAATGAATTATTGACATTATTACCAAACACATCCAAGCAGCTGACAGACTATAATTAGCATGATTGCTCTCCTCCTCTCTGTTGCTCGCCGTTTCCACCTCTTTTCCCACCTCAGCCTCCTCTTCTCCATCTTACTCATGCGCTTTACTTCCCTGGAGAACTATGCAGTCAGCAGCAGAAATAGCTGACAGCTCATTGCAGGGGGAAGCTGTTTGTGTGAGTGTGTATGCAGGTTGCTGTGTGCAATCAGGCTTGATTATATGCGTCTGCAGCTCTATCCGTGCTTTTACACGTGTTTGTGCGTGTTCCTAAATGGACAAATTAAAGAAATTGTTATTATAGATCTCAAAGAATATCTTCGGTCTCCTTTTACTTCTTCCTTTTATCACCCATCATCTCCACCCTCCTTCAGTTAATTATTGCTGACGGAGAATTCCAGCAGGCAGGCAAAAGCAGCAGCTGTTATTAACCTCTCTCTGTCATGTGTCATTTATTAAATACATGAAACAACAATACATTAAATAAACTGGTCTTGTCATCCCGTAACGATGCTTAGCACTGGTGTATTCATCCATTTGACGGTCTGATGTATGTATGTATGCAGTGATGCCGGAGCCACTATAGTAGAAACTGAGCACTGTGGTTTTTTGCTTCAGGGTTGAAAAGCAAAACTGTGTTGTTATAAATCTGGATAAAATTATGCGTGATGTAATTACATGTGATTTTTTTTTTTTTTCTACTGCTGAAAAAAGAGCAACGGTTCTTTTTTTGAGTTGCTGCAGGCAGGACTGTGACATGTTAGTATTTTCCTGACCTTGAAATACACTTCCACGATCTGTTTGGTATTTTCGTGCTCACAAATTGGTCTAGCGTAGCTTTTCAAGTCAGTTATATTGCCAGAATGAATGAATTTCTTTTAATCTCTTCATGTGTGAATCTACGGTTTGAATTCTTCCTTCTTCTTGCTGTGCTCAGATGCAGAGTTCCCCTTCAATGAGGAGAGAGTGATTCCTGATGGCGTCAACAGAGACTCAGCCATCATTGGAGGTAAAGAATGTTCTTTCTGAAAGCAGTCTTTTTCAGATTTGCGTTTGAGGTTACCTGAGCCTCAGGTGCCAAATTCAAATTTCAATCAATGTTTTTGTCAGTTTTAAACTCCAAAAATACTCAGTTTACTATCATATTTGACTGATCCTCACATTTGACAAGTTCCAACCAAGGTATGTGTGGAGTTTTTGGTAATAAATAAATAAATAAAAAAGACTCAAATAATTAATCAGATGTATTTTGTCAGTTGACCATCAACTAATTGTTTTCTGCTATATTCCACATTGGTCAGTTGGTCGGAGCCAAGTAGTAGCAGTGATTGAAAATGCAAATTCTTTCTGTTTTCCTCTGCAGGTATCATCGCGGTTGTGATCTTCACCATCTTATGTACTCTGGTGTTCCTGATCCGCTACATGTTCCGTCACAAAGGCACCTACCACACCAACGAGGCCAAGGGCAGCGGGGAGTCCACCGGAGAATCGGCGGACACGGCCATCATCGGCACCGACAACCCCGAAACCATCGACGAATCGAAGAAGGAGTGGTTCATCTAACGGCCAATGGCGGGACTTTGAGAGAGAAAGTGATTCGTCGGACCACCGGGGGCCACAGAGATGGAGGAAGTTGAATTCAATGACCAATCACAGGAAGAATGGAGGAAAGGAAAAATTAGTCGGACAATAATCTCCCAGAGAGGGCGGGGATGTGGGAAAGACGTGTACAGAAATATTTTCCGTTCATTTGTTTTGTTTTTTTATATATTCAGAGTATTAGAAAGAGAAGAGGGACAGTTATGCAGCAGAGCACTGCTCTAAGAGACTGTACATGTATATACTAACTGGCTTGTCCTTCTTTGTATCGTGCTTGGGAGTTTTCAGGAGTCCTTTGAATACTGTATATGACAAATAATTATACTTACTGGGTCGTGTGATAGCACAGATTTATTTCCAGTCTCTGTTGCATTTTGATTTTATTTTTTAACAAAAATCTTATATCAAAAATGATCAAATCAACATGCCAAACCCTTTTTTTCTGTACTTGTCAGGCTGCGGTTGCACCAGTCTGTCAGCGCTCATATCCGTCGAGTGTCATGCCACTTATATTGTGGTAATATAGAGTTGAATATGGATGCCAAAACTCAGTTTGTAAATATAATATTTTGTGTTTTTTGTTTTTTTTCTCTCAAAAGATTTATTCAGAGTCCAGTACATAAATACTAATGAGAAATGTCAGATCTATATTACAATAATATCATATGTCTGTCCATTACATTATATATGTATTAAATATAGAGTTTTATGTTTAAAATCTTATGACATTCGATTGTATGGGACATTCCTTTCCGAGGAAGAGCAGAGAGGGGTTTCTCAGAGCATGATGGGAAATCATGACTCTCCACGGTTGGTCTGGCTCAGCATGGCAGCTTTCTTTTCATTTTGAACGGGTCAAACCGTGAGCCTTTACTCATTCAGACTTCTTCAGCAGTTCGTTTGTTTTTTGCCAAACACTTGAGTCTTACGTCAGTTACCGATTGGCTCAGATTTTTGCGTTAAATGTCAGACTTTGATTTGAGGAATTCATTTAATTACATTAGAATGATGTGGGTTTGCAGTGTGTGCATGCATCTGTGCGTATATGTGTAGGTCAGATGAATAGTACTTGTTGAGTTGGACAGAAGGGGTGCCATAGAAAATAGTTTAGGACAGTCACATGGATGAGATCAAACAACTTGCCTGACACTTCATGAGTTTTATTGACGCACTAAACTTCATGCATTAAGAGCTCGAAGCAGCATAAAATACAAAACATCGTTCAAACCTAATATCTGTTCAAGACCTGGGAAAGGTTAAGGTGATAATTGGCTTTTTAATCCATTGTGCCTTCAAGGTGTTGAGCCATTGCGCCTTGAATACCTAGAATAACTTGCCGCTGCTGCATGAATTCTCATTAATCAGAGTTTTCGGGTGTCTTTTGAGTGGTGCTCAAACAAAGCTTGATTTTTGAATTCAGAATACTCGTGTGAAAAGAATCCAGCTAATTTCTCTCAAATTGTAAACAAGTCTGACTTTTTCGAAGCGTAACTGCGCGGGTTCTCATGCAGCAGGAGAAGGTACATCGACACACGGGAGAGCCGCACGCTATACAACACACGAGAAGTTTACCCCCCCCCCCCAACTCCCTCTTTGACGCAAATACACACGCAAACATGCATGTTCGACGGAGCATGAGTCAAGGTCGTTCGTTCGATTGCAAGAGCGACGAGTTCAGAATGAGGAGGCTGCTGCCTTGTCAACAATGAATTGAGCTTCACTCTATCAGTGCCACTGTGGTCCAACATACAAGATGTACAATGTATATTTCTAACCATGTTGTTTTCCCTGTCATCGTCGCGTGTGTTTACCTCGCCGTAGCATTTACAGAACAATGTGTTCCAAGGTGAAACCAGCTGCCAACTTTGTTATTTCCTCGTGAATTTGCTTTCTCCATATCTGTTTGTTCAAATTGCTGCCATGGCGCCCTGTTACGCGGATGATGTTGTGCATCATCGACGCCTCGTGGTGGAGTGTTAACTGTAGATCACTTTATTAGAGACATTAGGACAGCTGGTGAACTCAGCCTGCCTTCTACCGCGGCCTCAAAGACTTTCTCCGTCCACACATCACATCCATGAAGGCAAAAACGTTACTTTCCTTTTTTTGATAGTTATATTACTCAGACTATACATAAACACACGCACACACATGCCCTTGATATGTGGTTTGAACATAACGATGATAATGGATTATCAGCTCCAACAGACATAACCCATATGTTTTGCTTTCAGTTCTATTGAGTTCATTAAAGAGTGTTTGATCTTTAATACCAGTCGTTTTCTATGCATCACTTTCATGTTGACATATAGATATCTTCGGACAGCATTATGAAGCATACATTACACAAGACATTCATTGGACATCTTGGACATTAAACCATGTAATAATCACAAGATCAGGCCTTTTAATTTGACTCGTGACCTACAGCTACATGTCACCTCTCCTCTTTTCTAACTTGCTGCATTTCACCCCAACAGTCTACTACGTCTTCATTTTGACAGAGTATACTGGCCCTCTAACTAAGTGAAAATGTCATAAAATAAAGACAGTTAAGAAGTGCAGAGATGCAGTAAATCATTTATTTTGAAGGATGAGTCCTAGACAAATCACATAGCTGCAAAAAAATATATATTTGTCATTTTGAATACAAAAATATAGCAACAAAGTTGTGTATTTGGCAGAGGTGGAGGGGCGTCCGTTAGACAGACAGATTGAGGTGACAGACCAGGGTTAGGTGAGAGAAAGAAAGACACGGAGTCAGATGGAATTAATCACAACTACACATAGTATCTAATGAATCCCTTTATAAAGTGGTTTTAGTTAAACAGACTTAATGTCAGCCCTTGCTCTATGTATCACATGCAGGGAGAAATGACGGTAGTTATACCTGGTCTGTCTGAGACTGGTCGTAGGCTGCCCCCTTGTGGTCAGATGGTGCAGCTTCTTTCAGACGTGATTTGAGAAAAACAGCATTCGGTGAAAGGCAATACTTTACTTCTCCCTGTAAGAGTAATTATATGCAGCAGATCACAACCAGATCAGCAGGTACCAACTTAGTAGATAAGAGAATAAATAAAAAAAACACTGTTACTCTCAAAACTAAGAACAATCAAATTGTATAGGTTTAAAGACTAGACTGCATGGAATTAGTATAAATACATATACATGTAAAAAAAATAAAAATAAAGTAATTAAACTGCACAAAAGCATTCAAATGGCCAACGAGGAACTGAGCTGTTTACGATCCTCTGAAGGCTACAGAGATTAAACTGCTGTGATGTGCTCTGGTAAATCCAATGTGCTAATTGATATCCGCAGTATTTGTCAGTCACACGAATTATAGACTCCAGTGATCTTTGAACAGAGCGTGAAGCTTATCTCCAGTCAGACTTCAAACACCGTTGAATTCCGGATCTTCAACTGCTGCCTTTCGCATTGCAATCCCTGGCAGACTCTCCACCTCGGACCTGGCGCCTCCATTACCCACAGTGCAACTCGATCATCGCCAATCCGGTCGGATATTCAGGTCACGATTCCGACCTGAACGACGCCACGAACCGCGAGAGGGCAACGGAGGTCTGGTCATCGCACCTCTTCTTTTGTTCATTACTCAGTAAGACATGTATGGGTCGAACAGACTCATTTATGGGTAACAGATTGTAGTCCTACACTATGATTAATTGTATTCCATTATTTATTTTTTTCATTTTATTTCATTTAAATAGTTTATTTCATTTAAATACTAGAACCAAGACACTTTCAGACCCCTGACATTGTTTTAATTATTATAGTGAGAGTGTGTACAGTCCATCTGTAGATTTAAGTATAACATTTGATAATTCAGTAACATTACTCTGGTATTATACAATATCAGTTATGTCTAATAACATCTGTGTTTACCCATGAAAGTCTTATCTGAGCCAGTGTATTTTGCAAACCCGAATGTGCATGATTGTAACTAATCCTCTAACTTTCTGACACTGTAATGCCATTTTTCTCAGGCTCTAGTTGTTTGCCTGTTAATCAGCCCATAGGGGGCAGTATGTTACATTAATTCAGTGATCTGACTCAAGCTCACAAACTTGAATTCATGATGCAGTTTTTCTTTCTGCAAAAAAAAAAAAAGAACCAGGCTGAACACTGAAAGATTCATTCATTAGTTTTATTGGTTTTGAGTTGATATCAACAAAACACAAAACAGTACAAAATGCCTTTGAAGTGTTTCCTTCCCTCCCTTTGTTTCAACATCAGCCCTTTTTGGTTCTACTCTGATGCCACAGTTAATGCGTGAGTTGGAGGTAATGAGGCCTGAACTACCATCAGGATTAGTCTTTGGTATCCAGCAGAGATATGAGTAAAATGCTGATGTTTCATTGTCATTCATGGTGTAGCTTTGAGATGATGAAAATATCACAGTAAGCAGGAAAAATGAGATTCCTGAGAAGAAACTCTGGGAATTCCTACAGCAAGAGATGAAGGATGGAAAATCGCAGGGTAGTCTTCAGACCTCGGGACACTCGCCTGTAACAACACATATGAGGAGGCCAGTGAGCACAGGTCTGAACTGTTCTCAGACACAGTTCCAATGCATTTACGTCAAAGTATTTGTGCGTTTTTTATGTGTTCATTACGTACTATTCTGAGGCAAGATGACGATGTTGTCAGCGAGGATGCCAGTCTCCAGGGAGAGCTGGGAAAACTTCTGCTGCAGGACATCCCTGGCCTCAGGAGTGCGACCTGCAAACACAGAATGAGTTGCTTTAAAACCTCAACCAATTCCCGAATACACAAATTCAACATGCTTTGTTTTCCCTGCAGGGACGCCGCTGTGGTGTGACTGATCCAGACTTACTGTAAAGCTTGTTGAGGACCTCGGACACTCCGTCCTTTGTCTTGACCGTGTGGACCAGAGCGTAGTCATCGTACGCAACGTCGACAATTTGCATGTCATTGTCATTGTTCCAAACTGAAGAAAGCAGAAGTAGACAGGTCACATGCTGCTGAACGTTTCTCCCTGTGCCTCGCGTGTTTGTGTTTGTGTTTGTGTGCGCTCTGTACTCACTCTGGCTGCGGAAGGTGAAGCGTCCAGGAGTGTCGGTTTTCTTAGCAAGGTGAGTCATTCTCCAGCAGGTACCGTCAGCACTAAATGAGGAAAAAGAGAGGTCCATTTATTTAGCATGTCTTCTACAAGCATCAAGATGCTTTAATTCAACGGTATAGTTACATAATCACTCACTTCAGGTTGGCATAGGCGAGGTCCAGGTCTCCTCCAGTTGGCACTAACATGGCAGTGCCTATCTTCATCCCTGCCTTGTGGTTCACAAACCACGGGGCGTTAGTGGCGAAGCCAACAATATACCACTTGCCTGCCATCTAACAAAAAAAAAAGACAGAAGGGGGTAATGAAGGGCGATAGAGGTCCTCCAATCAAAGCATAGTACTTGACGTTATCTAAACTGCAGCACATGTATTACACAACACCTATGTTCTATATGAACTACTTTTAAAAGTACAGTCTGCTCCAGTAAGTGAGTCCATGAAGCACATGAACCAACCACAGATACTAATACCTCTTCCTTACTTTATTCCCTCGTGATTTTTGTAGCTATTAACGTTCAATTTGCGGTATAGTCTTGAAGTAGTAATACTTGTGCCTCTTTCTTACCTTCTCCAGGTCGAAGTCTTGTACGGGCACGACTTCGGCGCAGGCAGCCAGCACACACATCAGGGCGCCCAGCATCCTCAGCAGTGTGTTCCTCATGGCTTCTCCTTTGTGTTCTGTGCTTCTGCAGCGGTGAGTGGAGTATCGGGGAGAGGTGAGGAGCAGAAGGGGAGGTGGAGGCTCCTTATATCCTGCAGAGTCCTGCTCCCCATCCCCTCCTCCTCCTCCTCCTCCTCTCTCTGTCTCCTCCCCCCGTCCTGCTGCTGGCTTTTGGATTTCAAAAACTCTTTGGCCTCCACTCACTTGCATGCAAATCACTACCGTTACACAACTGGCACGTGTGGATGGAAGAGGGGGAGGTGAGAGGGGAAGAAAAGGGAGAGTGGGTACATAATAGGGTTCTTTTAACGCCCTTGCCCTTTCTCCCTCCTCCATCACAAATGCTCTGCATTGGAAAAAAAAACTCTTACCAAACAGCTGTTTGGTAAGAGTGCAAATTTCTCAGCCATATGGTACATGAAAGCGAAAAAAACCCACCACATACACAATAAGAAATAAGAAATTAGAATCACATTTGCTAAACTTAAGCATCCTTGAAAGAGGACTCACATAATCTCTATGAGCAACAAACTCCACCTAAATTAAGATACAAATTAGAACTTTGTAGATATAACAAACCAATTGTAACCAAATTAATTATTTTCGACAGCTGCGTTGTTGAGGCAGTGATATGTAAAAACTTCACGATGTCATGTTTACTATTTATCATAAAAAAAGCTCTGTTGCTTCTGGTTATGTGATTGTTCTTTACACTTCATTTTGAGTGTTGATAGTTTCACAAGACGTTTGAAACATGAGTCGTTTAAGTTTGGTAACATCAGAGTGAGAAGAAGAGTTGGATGAACTAAATCACCTTGTTTGAAATGTTGCATAAACCTCTGCTTTATGTGACAAATCTTACCTCCTAAATCCATCACTGTTAAGAATTTGGTCGATTTACAATGTGTAATATGTAATTTGCTGACATGGCTTTGAATTCTTCACTTGCAAAAATGTATTGACGGACTCATCAGAGCTCCTTTTTGCGAAGCGACAAGACAAGCACAGACTTGCAATCAGCTGGTTATGTAACACAGACACAGGTGCTGGGTGGAGCTAAGGCCAGAGTTAGGAAGCACATTTGGGAACCTAGTTTTGTAACCAAACTCTCTCAACCCTTTTTGGGATTCACATCTGGGCTATATTAACTTTTGTCCTTACACCCCCGACACGCACACAGACACACACTCTGAAAGTTAAATCTCTGCACAAAAAGAGGGGAGGTAGCCCCTGAGAATGGCAACTCATCCCAGAATCAGCTGATGCCAGATCAGATATGGCTCATTGAGGGGTTTTTTTTTTTGAAACTGAAAACATTTGACAAAAACGTGATCGTGCTCCATTTTGTTTTATTCAGCTGTAACTGGTAACATTTCAGGTTGGACAATATTAAGACCTTGTTGCAGTCTTTTATCAACTTTTTTTTGCTGACATTCACATTTCTAAATGATACAATCCTAAGCTATTCGCATGTGAACTTTGGAACACCGCGGGGCTGGATCGGTCTGTACCACGGCTCTGCCGCCTCAGCATGTGGGGACACAGTCTGTATAACAAAGAGTGACAGGTTAAATTACAAAGAAGCTGTGCTGCTGTTTTAATCAGGGATTGACGATTGAATAACATGTTGTTGACAAAGTTTAAATAACTGAACTGAACTGAACCTAACACTGCAGGAGCAAACGTGAAAAGTGTTTGGGGAGGTCTCGACCAATCTTGCTCTCTTTCTCTGCTTTTGCTTTGGTAAAAACAAGATCTTGCAGGGATTTTAATGAATTCTTCAGCCTCAATCATAGTCCTCTAAACTGAATTAAGTTGTAAGATAATAGCTTTTGGAGGTAAATAATCCTTAATTATGGATTACAACATCCATAATAAAGCAATACATTTCAGCAATCTAATAGATATTCCAGTCACAATATATCTTATTAACAGCCGCACAATATTTCTTATCAATTCCATTAACCTATCATAATCAAACCACTTATTTCACATGCAATTACTGTACTGTAATCTCTCTCGTTGGCATTGCTGCATAAACATGTCTACAGCTTAGACACCTAGTATTACAATAAAAAATAATTACAGAAAAGTCCACACATATTACAGAGAAACAGCAGGAGAATACATATTTTGTCATTCAGCACCAGCACACAGCAGAAGTGCAGCTGTAGAGGTGAAATGATGATTGACATGTCATGCACAGAACCAGTGAATCACCAGTCACACTGAATAGGTCGAAATGCATGAAATAAGTCTGGAGCACGACAGAGCACGGACACGATTCTGAATGTACTTCAGTGTGCAGTGACCTGTGAAAATACCCCAGATACTATACATTAAGAACTGTGAACCACATTGACAGCTAAGAACTGGAAACCATTTGATGCTACAGTCACCTCTATCCATTTTTATTAGTCTTATAATTATCACACTTTTTCATTATATCAAAGAATTATGGTCATCTGTTATTTTATTACACATTAAACTTACTGATTACATGGTCCTGGTCCACATCACCACAGTGACCTAGGAAAAAAGACAAGTACACAGACCTATTTAAAGGCAGCTGAGTAGGCAAGTGTGTTACATCCTAATCCTTTATATCAGTCATTAATTCAATGGAGATTTTCTGGCTTATTATGCCATCTTACATTAAATATTGCATGTGCAAATATAGTTCATTTAATTGTATTGTTCAGGTGGACACGGACGTACTGTAGGTGGGGAAGGGGAAGAGGAATGCCAGTCCCAAACCCTGCTTTTCTGCAAGCTGCTCAAACTTGGTCAACATTGGCTCGGACAGATTGTCTACAGACCGGCCTGCATACACACACACAAACAAACATCACGATGTTACGAAATGCATTTTTAAAGATACAGTGCCGTCTCAATTTGGAGTAGAATAAGATCAGGACTACCACCTGACTTTTAGATCTGAAATACCAAACCAAGGCCACGTGGCTGAGGAACCCACCATAGAGCTTCATGGTGATCTTGCCCAGTTTCTGGTAGTACATGATCACATAGGAGTTGTAGTCCGTCTCTTTAATCACTATATCAGTGTCCAGCTCAAGACGAGATCCTAGTGGAAAAAAACAGAGAGCATGGTATGCCAAAGGGATGCTGCATTGTTCTATAATTTACCAATAAGGCTCAATAAGGGAGACACTGACCTTTAAGTTTTAGCTTGCCCGAGGTTGGTGTTAAATTGTAGAGCTGTAATATCTCCCAACACTGGTGATTACTGAGGAGAGTTTGTGTCAGGTGAGACATTTGATGAAACAGTCAGTAAAAACAGGCGTTATGGTTCACAACCATGTCTTTAAAACCTTTGAAAACCCTCATAGAATGCTACTGTTTCATCTAAAACAGAATGGAGGGATACATTATCAAGTAGATTTGGCTTGTTGAAGACAGTGGGTTGTTCACAACTTTCTAGACTGTTATATACATTTAATGTTTTATAATCTAACCACATATTTCATAATCTAACCACATATTTCATAATCTAACCACAGATGTCATAATCTAACCACATTTCTCTGCCTCAGGCCAAGCTTTCTACTGTCGCGTGACAAAAAGGACCAATAATAAAAACAGCTTTTCCTCTGCGTGGGCCAAATAGGATTTACAAGCTCAAATCCCAACAAAGATATCATGGAATATCCTACAAAAACAACAAGACACACTCATTCCATTTGAATTGTGTATTGTACATTCTGTCTCTCTGCAAGCGCCAGGTCAGGATGACCTAAAAGATGATGAGGTAAAGCTGATGGATTTGACTGTTCTGCCTCTTTCCTGCTTTTTAAGAGAATACACAATCTAATCGAACACATGTGGTTGAGACTTGAAGTAGAGAAAGGAGAGAGATTTGTGGCATGTGTTCCCCCTCTGCAGATAAACCACGGTACTGAAGAGTCACAGTGAGCTGCATGCACAGTGGGCACATGCTGGTACTTACCGTCGTGTTTTGGTGCTAACAGACAGTGTTTGGTCAGGGGAATGCGTGAGGGTCACGACTGTGGGCTCCACCTTGGTTCCATGATTCATCAGGTAGGAGCATTTGGAGGCAGTGATCAGCAGGTACCATTTTCCTGTCAGCTGCAACACATACAAGCAGGATCAGAACTGAGACTGAGGAAAAGGCAAGGTTTTCAACCTTGGACAAAGTACTTTTTTTTTCTTTTTTTTTTACATTTCACAAACAATCCTCGTCCTGTAAACCCCATCGACCTAGGAGTTGCCCTATTTTACCAGATTCACATGAAGTCAAATTTTATATTTAGGGTGACAATAACTTTCTCTACTAAGGAATACATCTACTTCTAATATACTGTTTTCTTATCTTTTGTTTTCTCACTCAAAATCCCCACTATTGCCTAAAACACAATATTGAAACAATTACATAAGCATGACAACCATGCCAGCCCCCACACTAATCCATGAATAAGCAGATTTGCACGTTTGAGGCTCTGGAAACATTCTTGCTGAAACAAGTTCCAAAGCTCACTTACCGTTTGTTTTCCTCAAAGCAATGATTTCACTATTCGGTTGAGGTAATTCTGTTTCCACTGATTTATTGAGCAAAACGTTTTGTTTGTGTCATTGGGACACGATGTTACAAGCAAGTGAGAAACAGAATCACACTGTCAGTGTGCAAAGGTCAGAAGGCACTGTGAACTGTTTTGCTATCAGGCTGCGGCTGCACTCCACTACCGGGAAACAGTGCTTTTTATACGCATTTATCAAAATAAGACATTCTCACCTTTCAATGTAGCTTTTTCAGGAATCTTTTTCCAGCCTTGTCACGATTAAACTTAGAATGGAAGTTATAAATGGTCACTGTTTGCCAAACCATATGAAATCTGGACTCTCTACCTATCTAGTTCTGTAGCTTGATTTAGAGGCACCAATCACAAACAAGGGATGAAAAGAGCACTTAACACACAAACAAAAATAATACACACAATAGTATATATACTCCACCCCTTCCTCCAGTTCTTTTTACCTGTTGTATGTCTATATTCTCTGCAGGTAGGGTCAAGTCAATAGGGTCAACTTTCGGCTTCTTGGGAGTTGGTCTTTGGGGTCGCGGTCGACTCTTAGCCCCCCCTACAGCCTCAGTAGAACCCCACAGACACACACACATCAACACCACCACTGGCAACATGCAACGCCATACTCCAGCCATCCCAGAACTAACAATGATACACACAATGATCAGTCCTCTTCTCCTACAGGATTTCTCAGGTTCACGTATCCTAACTTTTCTTTTTTCTAAACTTATTTCTTTTTGGTATTGGTATTTTTGTCCCCCCTGTCTCTGTCTGCTGTCCACTATTCCTAATCTGCTTTACTGAAGCTAAAAAAAACAGACACAGAATAAATGCATAAACAGACAGAGAGTGGGGGACAAACAATGTGAAATAGAGGATGGTCTATTTAGTCAAATATTAACTTGGTTTACTGGCAGAGATGAGGTCATACTACAGAGTGTTCATATGAAGGGGGCGGCAATAAATTATTATTAAATACTGACTTTAAAATCGAATGACCACTACAGCATAACCCTATATTCAGAGAACAAACAAAATGTGCATGTATTGACAATTTACCAATCAAGTATACATGATTCCTTATTCATATAAAACAATTTATTCTGTAAATGTGGCCCCAGACTGAAAAACACACAAAGCACCAATGGCATAACTTCCTGGGTTTTGTAATCTCTACAAACAAAGATGTCTTATTAATTCAGGTCAAGTGACATTTAAAAAAAAAAAAGAACATTTTTAGGAAAAACAGAGACTTTCCTTCACCCTCTGTTTTGTGCTTCACAGAGACTTGGGTGTGTGGAATGATAACAGACTCTATGCCCGAGCTGGTAGGCTTCCAGCTGTTCAGAGCGGATCGCGACCCGAAGCTCTCTGGCAAATCGAAAAGGTGGAGTAATCTGTTTTTACACCAACAAGGGGCTGGTGTAACGATGTGGCAGTGATTCTGCAGCACTGTTCTCCTGATCTGGAAACTTATTTTTCCATCAACTGAAAAAACCCTTGTACTCCCCCTATGAGTTCACTTCATTTCCTGCTGGTCGGTGTTTACGTTCCACCGCAGGCCAACATGCAGGAGGCAAAGCTCATGTTAGTCGACCAGATACTGTGTGGAGAGCGGACAAACCCGGACTGTTTGGTTATTGTCCTTGGTGGCTTTAACAAAGGTAATCTCAGCCATGAACTCCCCCAATACATACAGTTTATTAAATGCTCTACCAGAGAGGAGATCACTTTTAGATCACTATTACAGCACAATCGGTGAGGCCTATCACACTGCCCCTCGCGCTGCGCTGCGATTAAAGCAGCGGACCAGTGAAGCCATGGAGGATCTTTCGGCGTGCTCGGACTGTACAGACTTGGATGTTTTCTGGAATGCTACCAACAGTCTTGATGTGTACACAGAGGCTATTAGGTCAATGTTTAGTTTCTGTGAAGACAGCTAACGACCGCACCAGGGTAATCAGAAACGACAACAAACCCTGATTCACAGCTAAGAATGCAAAAGGAGGAGGCATGTAGGAGTGGGGACAAGGACGGTTTTAAAGAGTCCAAATACAGGTCAAGCAAGGCGGTGAGAGATGCTAGACAACAGTACTCCGAAACTTCAACATCCATTCAGTCTGGAAAGGTCTCAAACCAAATCACAAAATCCATGAATGATTTCACCCGGCAAACGACCTGAATGTTTTACTGTCACTTTGAAAGACAATGGGACTGTCACGGCTCTCTCTATAAGGCAGAGGTTCTGTTCTGTTTTATAAAAAATAAGACAGAACCTCTGCTAAGCTGCCGGCCCAGACTCAGGCTCTCCGTCCACCCGTCAGCACTATGCTGATCAGCTGCTATGTACCAGCCTTCCCATTCAACCCCAAAAAAACAAGGTTATGAAGTCTGTTGAGCACTTTTTCATGTCCCAAGTCAAAGTCCTCACCGACCCACCTGCCCCTATCACACCACGTGACTCTCCAGTCAACACTGTGTAGTTCTTCAGCTTCCAGGCCATTACCCAGGACCCTGAGGCAAGCAGGAGAGATTGTGACCAACCCCTCCCACCCTGGACAATAAATCAGGACCAAAACCTCACGCCACAAAAACAGTTTCTTCCCGACTGCAGTCGGCCTCATCCTCAAGGCCTGGGACCCACTGACTCGGACCCTTACATCCCCAGGACAATAATTGTCACATCCCTGAACAACTTTACACTTTAACAGACACCTAATAACATACATAACGTAAATATTTTAACGCATTGTTATATATTTGTTTGTTTATCATACTTTATTGTAAATTGACATATTCTTATTTCCAATTATGTTTTTTATACTATTGCACTGTTTATTGTTATGCACCAATCACCAAGTCAAATTTGTTGTATGTGCAAACATAGATGGCAAAATAAAATTATGATTCTGACATGAAGACATTCATAAATTTTGTTTTAAATCAAAATGACCAACTCAACAAAACTTAGTGTACAATAAAAAAAAGTTTGGGGAAGTATCTCAATTGAAGGAGCTGATGGTCTGCAGTTTAAATTTGTGTGAAAAATGTAAAGTACGTTCTGTATGTAGACTTCCGTCCAGTGCATATATTCACTATTCCTATCAACAGACTGAGCTTAATTCTCTACCAGGATGTTTGAAATTCAATTAATAAGACACCTTTTTCCCACAGAAAGCTTCTCACTTGCAAACATGTCTAGGTCAAAACCATGGAATGGCATTTAGGTGGTCCTTCATTTTGCCTCCTAAATGGACTTGTTTGAAATAAACATAATTGTGTTTTCATTACAGGTATTACTCCTGCTCATCCTTGTCATGTTTGTTGTTTTCTCTGGGTTTAAACGTGAGGGCCACGCTGTTGATACAGAACCGCTGACCAGTCGGGTCGGGTCCATCATCGAAGACGTGACCCATGTGGGAATCACACTGCAACAGACACAAACACGTGAAAGTCATAAGTCTTGTGTTTGAAGAAAATTGTCAAGGAAACTCTGAATGCAAAGTATTAATGAGATACATATTAAACAATTCTAACTGTACCGCTATATTAAAAAAATGCACACAAAGCTATATTAGCAACCATACCACGCAAACTAAACTTTGGTTTCATAGCTCAGAAAATAATTCTCACATTTTTACAAAGAACCTCTGTCCCAGCAGTACCCAGGCTGTTGTCAGGGCGACGAATGATGGAGGAGTGGCTTTCATCCCGCTCCCATGTCCCATGAGCCTCTTTGAATGCAGGCCAGCCTGTCCCCGAGTCATACTTTGCCTCTGAACTTTGAAGACAGGAAGGAACAGTTCCTCATTGAGCATCTGCTAACACATTTCTGTATTAACATCTGACACTAAAATTCTCTCACGGCTGTCAGAATACAAAAATAAATCATACAGTAGTATTGAATAGAATTCCTTTATTGTCATTGCACAAAGTAGAATGAAATGAAGTAGCAATCCTGACGGTGCAAAGACATATATCAAACGAATACCAATATGTCATGAATAGAAAATATGTACTAGTAATAGACATTTTCACACATTAACTCTAAACTGTTACCTGAAAAGCGGAGCCTCACAGCAGACACAGTGGTACATCCCAACTTCAGAATGGTTAAGGTAGAGCCCACTAAAGGGCTGAGAACACACAAACACACACACACACACACACACACACACACACAGTGTTAGGAGCAGATACACGTGACGAACAGTTAAATGTTTTTTGCTTTGTCTTCTTAAGGTTTTTGATGATAATGCCTTTGTAAGTACAATACAGTAATGTGTCCTTATTTGTATTATTGCATGCTCTGTGTTTCAAGCTGAAAGCTTCAAATTCATAAAACACCAAGTGTGTTGCTGGGCAGGTTGAACCTGACACAGGCCAACAATACAGGGAAGAGCAAAGTCCACCTGGAACTGTGCCGATGTATATCAGAAAATGTATGTCAGTCTGGTATAGACAGAGATAATGTTGGTTTGACACAAATCGGTGTAAATGGTGTGCTTTTAGTCGTACTCACCACCTCAGTCCCTCTCTCTCTGGTGACCACATACTGTTCTGGGGTCAGTTTCTTTTGCCAGTCTGTAGTCTCATTATAACGGGTGAGAGACTGCAGGCCTGCAGGGAGCAGAGGCAACAATGAAGAAGTCACAGAGGAGTTTTGAAATGCATATTGAAAATAGTAGAAGGACATCCTGGTCAATCGAGTATCGCCCAAGTTCACATAAATGAATAAAATGGTTTTGACAGCAATCAACCGTAAAACAATTAAACCCATTGGCAGGACTTCCTGAACCTTTACAAGATAGAACCCGCATCATTACACCACATACCCTTGAACACTATGGCAAACTGAGCATTTTTGTTTTCACATGACTTCGAATATAATTAACTGTACTGCTCAAGGCTGGATGGGTAACATTTCTGAACAAATTAGTTTTAAAATAAATGAAAAACAGTTGAAATAGTGGAAGAACCCCCCCCCCCCCCCACCCACCCCGCCCCCCCCATCCCAAATATATTGTTAACCCCTGCAAACCCACTCCTCTCGTTAACCACAGTACTTTTTGCACAAGCAACCTGTAGCTTGTGTGTTTCCTAATCTCAGTGCTTCGTGGGAGAACTGCAGCATGGTGCACCTGCGGGACTTTGCAGCCTGAAATACTAGAGAGGATAATAAACACCTTAAGAACCCAGTAAAGAACCCAAACGTCCCCCAGTACCTTGAGCTGTGGATACAGGACGAACGAATACCGGGATCCTCTTCGGTAACGCCGCAGATCCGGGCGTCGCGCGCCGAGAAACCACTACGAAGAGACGGGCGACGAAACGAGACATGTCTGCTGCTGCGTCCGTCCAACGTCAAGTGCTGATATCAGTGCGCTCGCTGCGTCGGGGTTGTTCATGCCGCGGCGAGTTCACGCCGGTTCTCTCCCCCGGCTGATCCACGCTGTTGGCTGGGTGACCAGGTCAAAAATCACACCTCCAGTTATTGCTGTTGCAAAGGGCAACGTAACTGTGTAGGAGTTTTACGGTTTGCGGGGGTGGGGGTAGGGGGGTAGGGGGAGAGGGGGTGGTTGGTGAAGTGGTCAAGTCAATTCTATTTAAATAGCCCAGGATCACAAATAACAAATTTGAACCACATTACATTTACCATAAGAAGTATGTTACACATTTTTAAACACAACTTGTATCTAGTATAGTATTGAGCAGTGAGATCATTGTAAACCAAAATATATAATGGGAATAAAAAATAAATAATAAAAAAAGAAGGCACATATTCGAGGAACTTTATTCAATGCTGAGTAGTCCTAGCAGGCACGATGTTTCCTGACAAAAAAATATATTTTCCTCACAATGATCTGAGTTACAACATTGTAAACCCTCTGTGGCAAACCAGTGTGTTTAATTGAGAGGAAGACAAACAGCATTTTTCCTTTTGGCTTATGTTCGTTCTAAAGAAATCCACAGACAATTTGAATGATACTCTATGTATGGTCTCCCATACAGCAAATACATATACAAATCAATATCTATAATGCGTCTCAGTAAAATGTCAGGTCACAGCATTATGTACTCCAGTGTGTCTACACTACAGTGTTGGTCTATATTTGTTTTATTTAAAATGATCCCCATTAGCTGATGCTAATGGCACCAGCTAATCTTCCTAAAGTCCAAAATCTATATAGTCTGGTATTGCTCGGCAGCAGGGCTACTGGCTGGCAGCAGGCTCCCAGGCTGGTGCATGAGGTCTACTACGTAGCAGCAGGGCTTTGAAGAGCGCTCGTTCCTGGAGGGATTCCCATTGAAGAAGACTACCTCGTTCCAAGCCCGATTGTACTCACCCCTTACAAGTGTGCAGCTCATCCCGATGCAATCAGCCACACACTGAAAAGCGAAAGAGAGGAGACAGGCTGGGATGTTATGATTTGGAAACAAGAAATGGATGGAATTGAGAGGGTTATAATAGCGATACTTGAAGTGACGGATGGGGAAAACTTATAGAGAAGAGCTTTAAAATAGTATGTGAAAAGATGTGGGTGAAAGGTTAAGTCTGCAAAGGAAGGGATTGCTACAGAGAGGAGGTTGATAATGCTGTGTGGTAGCTTGGTCAGTGGTACCTTGAAGAGAAGTGCCCTATGGTGGTAGATTCCCCAGTTGATCAAGCCGATGGGAACAACATTCGACTGAAGCTGAAACTTGAGTTCGCTGAGGTGCAGCACCCATGGGAATTCGTGCAACTTTTCCATCTCCACAGCGCCGCCCATGGCTTCACTCACCAGCCTGGCATCCAACACCATGCACACAAAACCATACATTACCCATTGTACTACCCATTGCTTTGCCTTATCCAGGCTCACGGTGGTATAGTTCTAAAAGGCTGTAAAATGCCGCTTGGATAATTTTTTTTTAACCATTACTAACACTTCATGAGTTGGTTTACAAATACAGTTTCCAGGGTACGTTGTTTATTTTTTTCCCATGATTCAAACATCGGTGGCCAATCATATAATATGAGATTATTGCCTTCCCTATTTGTAGTGACATCTCTGCATGTTGGTTATGTGTTGCATGAATCTGTTACCTGGCCAAGGCAGCCCACTGCTTTCGTTCATCACTTAGTGGGATAATGGATTCTTTGGCCTCTTTAAGTAGAACCTGCAAAGAGTCGTCATCCATCATCTTCCATGGTTTCTCTGGAGAAGACTCAGGCTTGGTCTCATCTTTCTGTTTGTCATCCTCTTTCTTCTTCCTGTATTGGCAGACAGTTAATTAAAGATATTTCTAAATCGGTGTATTTCACCATACAATAAAGCAATAGTATCTTCCTTGTTTTAAAATTGTTCATATATTACATAGATCTTAAACAAAATAAACCCAAGAATTCTACATTTGGAATTGCTATCCTGCCACAGTCTTGGCAGTGACCGTGTTTTCCCTGTGTTTCCACCTTTTCTGCCCCCTCCAACTGTGCATGTCTGCCTAACCACACATACATCTCATTTCTCTAAGAACATATTTCCTTGTTTCTTCTCTCCTCGCATGGTTTCCTTGCGTCTCTCCATACATCCCTGATTGGAAAAGACGCAAGTAAGGGAAACATGGATGCAATTTTAGAGACTTAAAGACCCGTGTTCCAAATTGCATATTTGCTCATAGTGTATATCCGCTTCGCAGAGGATTGTGGGTTGGAATAGCCAGAAAAGCATGCTGGCTTGGATACTGCAAAATTTTACTAAATCCAATGGGACAACCTGGTATTTTTTGGCATACGACATCTGACTACGTATTGGGACATACTAAATATTTTCTGGTATACTAAATATGGTAGTATGGGTACTGGAACTCATACAAGCTCATTTCCTGGCTCCTTCCTGGCTTTCAGTTACCACTGATTACCCACACCTGCCTTCCATCATGTTCATCACTGTGCAGTATATCAACCCTGGTTCTTCACTCACACTTGTGGAAGGTTGTCGTTCTTGGACGCTGTGGTTCATGTATTCAGAGTTATGTGTCCATGTTTCATTTGATTGAACTTACCCTGTTTCCTTGTGTTTCCAGAATCATTACCCTCCAACTCCCCTGCCAGCGAGCAGCCTTGTTACCATAACCCAAAGCTATTGCATCAGCCATGCTGCCCTGCTCCGATCAGCTCAACCTCTCACTGTCCTCATCACCCTTGCCTTCTACAATACATCCTTAATTTACTCCACATTCTCCAATGTTTCTTCGTATGGGTCCACCCATTACCGATCGCAAGACCAACCAGTATACAATTCGCAAAAGTAAGTGAAGATAAGTGAGTATTTGATGAAAGTAGTGAGCAGTAAGTATCCCCAGCACTCACATACACAGACACTCTCACCTATGTGTTTTGCGCTCTCCTTTGCTGCTGCTGTCTGTTTCTGATGAGTTTCTCTGCCTCTCTTCTGGCACATCCACAGTCTCTCTGCCACAGAAGGATAAGGATAAAAGATTCTATAAACTGAACGCAGCTCTGGTGTTCTATTTTTCACTGTTCTTCAAGTATTTCTTAAGTTATTACTATGTAATACTGTGTATACTATTTAGTAATGCATTGTATGTACATTTATGTATGTGTGTCAGAGATGGTTAAATGGTTAAATGGTTTGCCAGTATCCAAGAGAATATATGCATTCAACACACGTAGAAAACCCATTTGAGCCCACATACATAACATGCATAAGTAAGAACAATATGTTGCTGTCTTTAATTTCTGCACATATTATTGTACAGACTTCACAAGAACTTATTCCTCTGCTATTTAAAAATGATGGCAAAAACAATTTTAATTGTATGACTGCAAAACGTCCGGAACTGCTTCACCATCATGTCTTAGTCTACATTCTCATGTTCTTGCGATATCACGCAAACAAACCTGGTCAGAGTAAATATACTATAGGTTATACAATGCAGTGTTTGATCAGGAGATAAAGGGGGAAAAAACACAAATCTTCAATTAATTATTGTTGCTTTATCAAGTTACAAAGTTAAACTTGGGTCATGCATGGCCATGGATGAGACCATGGACGGATTACGTAACACACTGCTTAAGAATTCCTGAGATGCTGTGAGTGTATGAATGCTGAAGGGGGGACATGGTGGTAATGGGGTGGACCAGAGGTACCCTGAGGGGGAACTGCTCCCGCTGGCAAAGTTAATTCATCAAAATGCTGGAAGCTTTTGGGAGCATTAGTGTGTGTGTGTGTGCGTGTGTGTGTGCATGTACAGCCTTTAATACGTATAGTATTTTTTTTATTTTGTGTGTGTCTCAGTTAGTGTGCATGTGTATTATGTGCGGGCATCCTCATGGGTCTCAACACAAAGGCTCTTTTACTGTGAGTCTTAAAAAAATGGGGTCGTTTACCCTGAGAGGCCACACTAACAGAGCACACTGAAGGCAACGGAGAGAGGGGGAAAAAGTGGACCACTGGATTGGAGCACACAAGGGGAGGGGGAGAGTAATCTCACAGCCAGAATAAATTGTACCGACTACATAGTGTGGCTGGTAGTTTAGGAATCATGCCAAGTCTCAGCCAATGCTCTACCAGCATCTGTGTGCTTGTTCTGGTTAATTTCCCACTCTGTAGTACTTGTTGTGTAAGAGGCCCAGTCAGCTGTCATAGTTTTGGGAGTTCCTGGATGTATTTAAAAAAAACTCTGTTGTCTAAACTTTCAGTTTTTACTGTGTTGGAATCTGATGCATACAAATTAAAAAAAACAATGTTTAGTTGTATTTTTTCAAGACTTAATGAATGAAAGGAAATCAAGAAAACCTACTGCGTTGCAGTATTGACAACAATGATGGGCCGTTGCTCGTTGACTGGCTGCTTGGACAGTTCCTCTAAAGTCAGAATTCTCTGACCTGCAGGGACCTAACAGAAAGAGATTTCACAACAGTTATTTATTTGAATTTGGCTCACATTCCTGTGACCTCTGTTTCACATCCATTTCAATACTAGACATACATACACACACCTTCCCGGCGTCATAGAAGCCGTCACTAATAACGTCAGTGGAAGCCAAATGACCTGTCAGGCTGTATTTGACAGACAAATTGGAGTTAAGCAGGCTGATCATGGCCAACCTGCTGAAACTGCTTCTTCGATTCACTGATTGGTTGATTTCCTGAAGCATTTCCAAGGCACTGAGACACACACAAACAGATATTCAGACTTGATGATGAATATAAAAATGCACACACTAACAAACACAAGCACACACATAAACAAAATGACCAGTACTTTATATCAGAGCCATACATAAAACTGTCCTATACTGCCATCTACTGGCTATTTAAGAGACTACTCTAAATCAGCTTCAACGCGCTACACCTTTACTGTGCTGTAACTTTAAATCACTTCATAACACTCCTTAAGGTGACATCAGTCATGTTTGATGTAATGATGTAATCTGTCTTCTCAGTGTCTTACCCAAATTTGCACATCTCCACAGCGATGGGCACATCACTGGCACAGACATTGATAGCCAAGCATGCATTGTGCAACACCTCCTTTTGATAGGTGTGCAGCAAATTGACCAGTGGGTGAAGGCCTCCTGCACTTAGTAGCTATGTACAAGGAGTGAATTTTAGGTGGTCACGGAAGGCATATAAACTATACTTGGAAAATTTATAAGAAACTATTGTTTATAATGAACATTGTTTTCTAGTTTTATACATTTTGCTGTGGGTTAAGAATAACAACAGTAACAGTAAAAAAAACAGTATCAGTACCATTAACTGATATTTCCTTCATGCAAAACATCTCCAAATGTCATTGTCATTCGCAAATATGAGACGAAGGCAGGAGTCTAAACTGTCATTAGACGCACACAAACACCAACCTCTGCCCTGGCTTCTGTATCGCAGGCCAGTACTGCCAGGCACAGCGTGGAGTTGACCAGGACCTGTGTATCTGTGGACTTCAAGGGCTCCACCAGAGCTTGTATGGCTCCATGGGATAAGATACTGCAGCGGATGACCTCCTGTCCGGCCATGTTGCCAAGTGTGGCAGCAGAGTTGGCTACCGTCCTGGGACAGCTTCCATACAGCTGCTGGACAAGGATCTCATGGCCTTCTGCCTCGTACACTGCACTGCAGATACCACAGAAATGGATGGGAGATTTACTGGAAACATAAAGAGCTGACTATATGCAGTCTCAAAACAAAGCGTACAACTTAGAATGTAGGTAATGTGTGTGATTTGCACAAATAAGTGGGAGTTTAAGGGAAATCAAACATTAGGAGTACGGTAGTGAGGGAATGATGCATGGGAGTTGGAGTTAAATGTCTGAACTGAAGGAGACAGTAATAGTGAAATATGATGTCAGACAGTGAGAGACCAAGGGGATAGGGATGATTTGTCGGGGGAATTAAAAGGTGGAAGATAAAATGGAGAAAGGGAGAGAAGATAAGTAGAGATATTCAGTGAGTAAGAACCATGAGAAGAAAGATGACGCATTAAATAATTTGTGAAATAGCAGAGAGGAAGGCACACTGCTGAACATTAAAATACCACGTCCTTCAAAGCCTCGGTTTTAGAAACTGCAAACTCATCACTTAAGTTTTTCCACATTTGGCAGCAAGTTGCACATATCATTCCTACTTTGTGGCAAAAGACCTTGAAACAGTTAATGGTCTCTGCCCTTTTTGAGGAAGTAACTATATGGGATCCATTTGCATTATGTAATAGGTTGTCACTCACAATGCGTTGAGCTCGTTGCTATGTGTGAGGATGGAGAGGGCCTGGGTTGCTGCCTCTCTAAGCACTAAACTGTCATTGCTCAGCGACTGTACAACTGCGGGGATACCACCTGAAACACACATAAATCCAACTCATTCACACTTCATCGTTGTGAGTGTATAGACGTTAAGGCGCTGGTGTGAATGTGCACGTATGTACCCAGGTCTCTGAAGATGTCTTTGCTGTCTCGGTTTAAGCTCATGACGGACACAGCCTGGCAGGAAGCTGTTATCACGCTGATGTCCGCCACAGACAGAAGCTCTACAAGAACCGTCTCCACATTCTGATCATGGAGCAGTTTGCGATTCTCAGCTACACGCGTGTACGCACACACAGTGAAAGAAAACACAGAAAAAAACACAGAATAACTGTTATTCTCTTCTGTTATATGACTTCCAAACCTATAGCTGGAGAGTAAAGAAACTAAATATTGTCTCTCGTCTCCTTCTGTGCTTACAGGTCTGAGCCACCCTGGTGATGCACTTAACAGCGTTGGACTGGATTTCCGGCGTATTGGGGGTGAGAAAAAACTCCATCAGCCTCGTCAATCCTCCACCCTTGTGGAACAGCTGTAGACTCTCACTGTCATTTATACAGTTAGCAACTACCTGTAAGGCCTCAGCATGAAGGTCTCTGAATTCCTGTAAGAAATAAAAAAATAGATAGGAGACAGAGTATGTAGAGGACACATGCCTTGAATGGGATAGAAAAGGCATTAGGAGTATATATAGAAGTGTTCATTCAAAGGGAACCATTTCCAGCTAATACATATATATATATATACTGCATACATGGACAGTTATAACCCTATGCATATTTTGTCTTCTCGTTTTTATTGCATAGGACTAAAGGGCAGGATGAAGACATACATAAGGATGTTACCACACAAGAACGTGTTCTCTCTCTCCGACACACACACACACACACACACACACACACACACACACACACCTACCGTGTTACTGAGGATATCCATGAGCATCTCAAATCCTTGCTTTTCCCTAAAGGTGTTGCATGTATCGTTGTCAATGGTGACATTCTGCAGTGTCTTTAAAGCCAAATGCTGAATGACAGGGAAGTCCGACTTCAACAGATCCAGAAGTGGAGGAATCCCTCCCAACTCATGTACGGCCAGACGACTTTGGCTGTCCTTCATGCATACATTACAACACAGGATACGAAAGTTTAAAAAAAAGAACTATGAAACCATTTGAATTTCACCCATCCCAAAACTATATTTTACAAAACACACAGAGAGGCTTTTAGTGGCTTTTGAGATCCTGATAAATGTAACTTCTATTTGTCTAAAATGATAAACCTTATAACCGCCTCTAGGCTGATGACTTTGAGTCACCTGAACCAGGTTAAAGATGATCTCTAGTGAGTTCTTCTTGACATCGGGGTCTGGACTGGATAGGAGCTGGATTAGAGGTGGCAGGCCCTTGTTGTCAAAGATCTGGACCTTAGCGACGAAATCCACTGACAGAGAGGCCAGGCACAGTGTTGCAAACTCATGGACAACTAGATCTTTTTGAAGAGAAAATTGCATTTGTTTGTTTTTATTGTTATATCTATTTCTGAGTCTATTCGTCTTGACATCCAAATTACTCACCGTCAAGTGACAGTTTGTCAATGATTGATGGAATGACGTCTATTTTTTTCAGAGCAATCCTTACATCACCTTTTCAATAAAGAAATATGAAACAAAGTTAATAACCTAAATAACTTATTCAGTGAGCAAACCCATCAGTCCCTCAGTCTGCAAGTCAGCAAAACAGTGAATTCTGGCCAGTTGACAAATCTCTCAGCACTCAATCGTCTGACAAGCACATAGATGGTCAGGAAGTTGGCCTGTAAGTTAACCGGACAGTCAAATCAACTGTAAGCCACCAAAAGGCTCAAAATGCTCTTCCACATTGATTTTGTGCGCTGTCGGACACACCGTTGTTGGCCATGATGCCCAAGGCCATGAAGGCGTTGCGTCTGACCATTCTGTTGCCGTGAGTGATGAGCTGACAGAGAGGCTCCAATGCCCCCAGGCCCAGCAGACAAACCGTGTTCTCCTCTCCTAACAACAGGGGGAGACCATGAGCAGGGAAATGAAGCACTGTCACAAACAGAAATGAACGCCTGTAGGCGTTCATTATGTGGCAGTGAAGATAAACAGATAAGAAGCTAAACTAGGTGGTGTTCCTGTTGACCATGTTATTTCAGCTCTTGATACATAGAATATATACTATACATGAGCATAGAATCGAATGAATTAGATGATAGTGTAGCTTTCATAGGAAATTAGCAGGAAATAAGATAAGACGGTCAGCCTCGAGTACATTTTGTGGTTTTCAGCTGCATGGTTGCTCACAAAGAAAAAGCTGTGGGTAGTCTACTGCACCTTTTTCTGCAAATATGTGGATTGCTTCACAGGCTTTGGCGAGGATGTCCTCCTCTGGGGAGCTCAGCAGCAGCACTATTGTTGCTGGAGTTTTGCCCTCGACGGGTACTGGCTCAAACTGTAAGCGTGAAGAGAGAGAGGGAGATATGTAAATGCTTTATAATTGATATAATTGATTCTAATGGACATGAAACAAACAAACCTAGAAACACGTTTTCTGGCTAACGTGAGGCTCTTTCAAAAGGGGAAGATGAGAGGGCTTTCGTTACACTCTCACCGTTTCCTTCCACGGAGTCTCGCGCTCCTTCTTCCCTTTCTTTCCCATGCTGTGACCTAGAGAGAGTTATTAGCGTTTATTAATCACAGGTAGTCGTTCTGCTCCGTGGAATCAACCCCAACGACCTGCTGTCATATATCCGGGCTAAACGACTAAGCTAACCTGACAGCTTATAGCTCAGCAACGTCAGCAGCGTTCACGAGATACGCGTACAAACCCGCGGACTTTCTCAAATATTCACGAGGACTTGCCTACTTCTCCAAGCTAAAGGACGCGTCCAGAATGCACGATGAACGTGACAGCCGTCCAGAAGAAGCAGTGGGTAACGTGAAGGTTTTGTGTTGACACCGCATTGCTAGGCAACGCGTGCCACGTTGAGCTCATAAGGGTCAGAACCTTCTGGTGGGACGTCGCATTGAACCTGTTGGCTGTGTTTGTAGCAAGCCAATTTAATATTGTACCATTTTAATGACTTTATTTTAAAGGGCAGTTTACGGACAACAACATATATTTTATGGAAATGTTGAATTACATGATAAAAAAGTTGCAAAACACAACACAACAAAATGTGCAATATATAGACGACAATAACAACATGTGAATCCTTGGAACAGACTGCCATCAGTTATCTTCCTGGGTTTGTCGACTGATAATCATATAACAAATTTGTATAAATAGGTCGGCTTAATCCTCCATAAAAATGAAGGGGGGGGGCAACGAAAAATTCAAAAGTGTGTGTGTGCATGTGCGTGTGTGTGTGTGCGCGCGCGTGTGGGTGTGCGTGGGTGTGTGTGTGTGTGTGTGTGTGTGTGTGTGGGAGAGGGTGGCGGTCTTGTCCTGTGCAGGTCATTGGTATAGTATTGAGGTAAATGCATTATACTTTGAAGAGTGAATCAAACAAATGAGCCCTGTACAGCATCATCGCACTGAGGCGTCTCGCTCTTGTGAGGCACTGACACAGCGATGCCCGTGGGAACAGCACAGCATGCACCAGGCAGCCTGATGACCTCCACCGACACTACCTGGTGGTGTGGGACATTATCACCCTCCTGCCTGCCCTGAAATGCAGCTCAGATTAATCTAAACGATGGCAAGCCAAGGATGGGGGATGGTGGGGATGATGTACAGGTCTTACCTGCTAATGCATTGCTATTATACGAGCTGCAAACACGCGCGCGCGACTCTGCACGCACGCACGCTCAGTCATACGCCTGAACATGGAAATAGGCAGTGGCGGTGTACATTTTCACACTTAGAGAGGATTTTTTTTTTATTCATTCATGACGAATCCATACTGACATTAAAACGACTGCTGTGTGCTATTAAAAAGTAAATAAATAAATAAATATAAAAACAGCACAGGCCCGGTGGAGGGAGGGGGGTTGCAGCGAATCATCGCCGCAGACACCGCAGCGCGCAGCCTGTCGCCTCCCCTCCGTCGAGCTGTCACTTGACAGCAGCGCACATGAGCTTCGGTGCTGCAGGCGGAGCTGACCACCCGTAGATTTACGTCTCGATAGCTCGCTCCTCGGCGTTTTTTTTATTCAGGCGGGGGGGGGAGCAGGAACATGACAGGATACTCCCCTGTCATCTCCGCGCACTGATCACAAGGGAGGGCTGAGCCGCTACCCCGCGTTAGCTCGCAGGCTAAGGGCAGCTAGTCGGTGGACGGAGACCGGCTCTGCTTCACGTTACGTAGCTCGCGAAGGTCGGAGGGACTCACGTTAGCTGCTTGTCAAGAGCGTTTCCACTCGTCCAGCGTCACGAGTGTGTCATTTTTAGTAATTTGCATCAAGGCTGCACAGTAATCTGTGTTTAATCTGTGACTGGAGTTGTGCCATTTACCCTGTTTCATCATTTTACCTAATTTACCGTTTGATGTTTGCTAGCTAGCGCGCTATTCGGCTATGCTAACGCCAGCTCAGTGAGCCCTCGCATCATCACAGGGGTTTTGCGGAGAGCTCGAGACCAGTCGAGGAAGGAAGAGAGGTGACTAATGATGTGGGCTGAGGGAAGCGGCGGAGTGTTAGGCGACGGGGAACAGCAGTATTAGCTTAAACACGTCGCATTTTCTCCTGGTATTTCCCCTGTCGAGGTAGCGCCACCGCGTCAAGCCAAACCCATCTGGGACGTTTGCGTGAAGAAAATAATTTGGGGGGCACTTTGATTCGCGAGCTGGCTAAATGAATAGTATCGGTATCACTGAGTCGTGAGCTAGTGGCCACCGTGCCAGCTTCAGGGGAGACACGGTCGAGATTACCGCACAGACTGCAGCCACCGACCCGTGTGCTTAAAGATGGCTTCAGCGAGCAGCATTGCCGCAGCTATTGCGAGCAAAACGAAGACCAAGAAAAAGCACTTCGTTGCTCAGAAAGTGAAGCTCTTCCGTGCCAGTGACCCTCTGCTCAGCGTGCTGATGTGGGGAGTCAACCATTCGGTGAGTCAGATCCGCTAATGTCCCCATATGAGCCACATCTACGTCTCCCTCGACCTTTTTCAATGTGCCACATTATTAAACCTCGCTAGCTGTCAAATGTGAGTCCTGGTGTCGTTGCAGTCGGTTGACACACATGAGATGACAGCTGTCCAGCGGTCGGCTACATTGTTGTCAATGCAAATATGTCTCGCGCCTGGACTCATGCAGCAAATCATTATTTATGTTTGCTCTGTTAAGTTTTGCACAGTTGGTGTGTGTGTGTGTGTGTGTGTGTGTGTGTGTGTGTGTGTGTGTGTGTGTGTGTGTGCGTGTGCGTGTGCAGCGAGCTCGTCTTTGCCTTCCTGTTGTGCACATGTAGGATAAGCTGCTAGGGGTCTGTGTCATGAAAGAGCAGATCTTCCCATGCAAGACAGCTTATCTCTGCTCTCTTTCTCTGCTGAATATTTGTGTTGGGCCAATACTTGTATGTTAGAGAGAGAGAGAGAGCAAGCTTGGCAAGCAGGGGACATACAAATATTTCTGGCACAAAATCCTAGATATTAAACCTTTTTCCAATGTTTTACAAACATGTAATATATTACACAAGGGGAATGGAGACAGCCAACAGAGGTATATAGTCTGTGGTTCTTTCAGGTCCTTTGCTCTTCCAATCGTATTAATATATAGCCTCTCCTTCATCCTTTACTCAGCTTGTTCCTAATTTTCACATGATTATTACAGTGAAGCCAGCCTGTTTACACAACGATTCATCTGTTCATTTGAGGAGAACTTTCCAAAATGTAGAAAAAGAGATGAGAAGTAATTTTTATATTTATAAATGTCTATTCATATGTCAGTAAGACATTATTTTCATGTGTAAGGTAATGGTGTTAAAGATGACAACAGTATAGTTTATATAAAATGTTAGAATTTGTACCCTTTAATGCAGATTGCTGCTCTGCTTTCTTGCTCTTTATTGATGTCTACCTATGTTTGCCCTGCTTGGTTGTGCTTCATGCGAGGTGGTTAACAGACCGTATGAAACAGTAGAGCCAGCAGTGGCTGTCATTCATAATTCCACATCTCAGTAGTAATATACCTATTTTCACTCGTTCACTAACAGATCAGGTCAGTTGCACATTAATATTGATTTTGTATTAAGTTAATGGGTCAGGGGAATACTATTTGGCCATCTGTTTACAAGAGCTTGATTATAGGTAAATACAGGGGATTGAAATTGCATAAACGCTTTGTGGAACCTAACTTAATGGCCACGGTAAACATCACCACAAAAGTGGGTTATATCCAGGTTGCATACCAATTTGTACTATTTCACTTTCATATATACTTTATCCTTTGTTGGACATTCTTCTTGAAATGCACAATGTGTTACCAGTGACCACGCTTCTTAGTTGATGTTAAAAACTGTTCCCTTTGACTTAGTAAATTATGTTGCAGTTTTTGGCTCCTGCACCAGCACTTTGTGCACATATGATTTGGCCTCTTTTGAGCTCTGTTTGTTGTTTCCTGTTGCATAGACGGTGCAATTTGATTTTTGGCCTTCTGTTAAGCGTGGTAGTTTAGTGTGCCAAGACAGCTAAAAATCCAAAGCTTTTGGATAGCTTCTGTGGAGAGATCACAGTCACCTGGCTGTGATGTTAATCCTGACGCTGCAAACTAAGTACGGTACTCAAGGTTTACCTTCATGCAGCACTACTGATTCATCTTTCTGGTTTTCAATGTCACTTGCGATGCTTGAGAAAGATGAACATTGAACATTGGCCGTGGTTACACTTGGCTTTTCAATGGAACTTTTGTGATCGGATGTGCCAGATCAGAATTCACCTCTCTCTCTCTCTCTCTCTCTCTCTCTCTCTCTCTCTCTCTCTCTCTATATATATATATATATATATATATATATATATATATATATATATATATATACTTGACACTTCAATTCGACCTGCCTGATCGGATAGTGTTTGGATATATTTTTTCTAGTGAAACATGCAGTTCTAAAAACAGAGGACAAAAGCATTTAATTTCCTATAAAAACTTCACACGGTCCCCCGTTAATTTTGCTGCTTACTCTTTCTCATGCTGACCACACTTTACTGAGATTGGAACTCAATGCGATCCAGGCCACCTCGGCATGTGGTCTGGCTGATGATATCCCAATGCAAGCCAGTTCAGATATTGGAGCTTACAGACATGACAATAATGTGTCCTGCCATGATCGGATGACAAAAGTCTCATTTTAAAGACAGGTGTAACCACATCGATGCATTGTCGAATATGATATCAGCGATATCATCCAGACTGTCATGCAAGAAATCACACAAAAAAGACCTCTCCCTTTAATTATATATGTATATACTGCCTGTCTGTCGAGACTTGTAATGTTTTATTAATTAATTAATTCAAAGTTAAATGGATTGGCATCATTTAAATCATCTATCTATGTGTTTGTCCATGCTGTCTGTGGACTAATGGGTCGCTGACTCTCAACCAGAAAAACATATACAAGTTTGTAGACTCTACATGTTCAAACTGTTCCCCTGGATTGCATAACAGAGCAGGAGTGCCGCCAGCACATTTCCTTCTTATGCCTTAAGCTACCTCCCCTGCTGTTTTTCTCACCACTTGATAAGGCACTATGTTTCTCATACCATTGGCAACATAAAAATGGCATTCCTAGCCAGGTCACCAGATTGAGCCACTGAGTTACTGAGAGTGTAAAAGCAGAAGTGTTTAAGTGTTATTGTAAGGTTACTTTACAGTACGGAGTGTGCAAAGTACTAAACTAAACTTGTAAACAACAGGACACTGCAAAGGAATTAAAAAAAGGGGAGGCCTAAGAATGCAAACAGCCTGCAGAGACAACATGCACACACATGCACATGTCCTGTAAAATGTAACCCCCACCCCTCCATATCCACTGTCAGTCAAAAGCATCCAATCTGGTGCATCCTGAAAACCAGACTTATTATACAGTGTTGATACTCTGGGAGCACAATGGTTAAACAACTGAACCTGTTAAGAGGGAGGGGTAGTCAGGTACTTAAAACAATACAGTAGAGCCGTGGATAGTACTGCCCCTCTATTGGTCTAATGAAGCAAACATGTTATGTAGAATGAGTCAAATAGTGCTAAGATGCATGAAAATAAATTTATGTGGCCCAGGTTTTCAAAATGATTCTTGTGTAACAGCTGAGAAAAGCCAGAGATATGTGTTTTGAAATTGCTCTGTGTGGCAAAAGGTGTGTGGTGGCTGAAAATACCCTTTGTTGACAGGTAGCCAATTTTATTTTAATCCTAATACTTCCGTCCCTTAGAGCCTAAATAGGTTACACAGCTCATGGTTTTACAGAAACAGATTTCAGTGGAACTCTAAGTTGTAACCACTGAAGCTTAGCGGGTGCAAAACCTTAAACAAACCAGAGTTTACTAAATCAATCTCAAACTCATTACAAAAGCATCTCCTGGTCTGCATGACATTACAAATGTAGAATAAGTCATCTCTCTCTATGATTTATTTTTTGCTGCACTGAGTTCACACATTATGATTTGGCTGCCTCCAAAGTCCTTTCTGTAAATGAGCCCTTTCCCCTTTATTGTATGCTTGTGAAACTAGCAGAATAGCCATACTCTCTCACTTGTGCTGACATGAACAAAATAGACGCTAAGCACATATATAGCCAATAGGATTGTGAGCCACTTCACCTTTCTGTAATTTGTAAAGTGTGTGTGTGTGTGTGTGTGTGTGTACACACACACACACACACACACACACACACACACACACACATCATAATGTGTAACACTGTTGATTTTTTTTAAAATAGATTTGTCACTGGCTAGAAAGCTGCATTTTCCTGTCCATAGAAACATTGAACTGTTTTCCATGGTCATTTGACTAGTACAAAAGAAAATGGCGATTGGTGTTCGTTGTTATGATGATAACAACACACGTCAGTGTTGTCGCAGCTCGCCAGGAAGAGAGCGGCCTGCTGGCCACCAGCCCGCTGTTCGGCTCATTTTCGGCAACCAGTGTAGCACTAAAGCATGGCGGAATTAGCAAGCTAACTAAATAGCCAGCTGTTTGCTAGTTAATGCTTTAATGCTACAGTGATAACAGAAAATAAGCTGAACAAAGTTGTCACTTATCTGGCGATAGCAATTTGCTTTCCTGCAGTATGACAAGAGTGTGTGGATGAAGCATTACGTTTTTTCAAATTTTATTAATTTACTCTGGCTCTCTATGCTTTGTAACGTCACTACTCCACTGCCCGTTTTTAGTAGTTACTGCAAAACCTCACCTCAGTGTGTCCATGACTTGCCATAAGTTGGTTTAGTTTAATCGGAAGTTAGCCCGCTACAACAGTTGAAATGGCAACGGTACACAAAGAGTGGTATGTTTTTCTTCTCACTAGAGACAGTAAAAGTGTTTGTTACAAATTATGGAATACAGTGCCACTTAAGGGACTTTTTTTTTAAAGCAGGCCTTTTTATTAGTATAAAAGTGAGTTTATCAAAAAAACAAATAAAAAAAATAACTTTTGTCTGTTGATATTTCCAAGACTTTTATAGGCAATATCTTAAATAAGTAAATTCTGAATTTTAAGTTAGGCTTCCATTTAGGTTTTTACTTTTAGTTTTTCTATGTATCACTCTTTACTTTCTGCACCTCCATTAAACCTATCCAACATGCAGGTTCATTCACTATCTTTTTGTGTCATCCTGTCTATCTGGCTCACTTTTATTCCCTGTCCCCTTCTCTCTTCCCTTTCGCTGCTGTATTCCTGCCTCTCTGTCTGACTCAGAGTAGCTGTGTCTCGTTCTGTGGATTGCATAAAAGGGAGATTCTATAAATATCTGCAGGAGTGACCCACAGCTAATATGTGTGATGATTATGGGGAGGAAAACAGAAAAGCTGGAGCCTCAAATCCTTGCACCCTTAGGGAATGACAGAGGGACTCACTCATAGACGCATCTTATGGTTTCATGCAGCGTCTCAAAAAACCTTAAAACCCAAAAATATTATTTTTTATCTGGACTTGTGTGTGTGTTTCTCCACAGAGTCCCTGTGCCATGGGCCTGTAGCACACTTGCCTAAATGCAATGTGACATGTTGCTGCGCAGCTTCATTTCCTCAACAGTACAGTCCATATACCATACGCCTGTTTGTTGCTCAGTCAGTCAACCACTACATCCTTTTAATAGCTGGAGTTGCACAGCGCTGTTCTCATGACAGACTTGCTGACCTGTCTGCATATACTTTGATGACAATGATCATTTGTCATTTAGTGTTTCAACATAGGTAGGAGGAGTTTGTATGTTGTAAGAACTTAGCCCCCCTAAGGAGATGCTAACATTGAATAATATTTATCTGAATTACACTTTAAATAGGCTTGGTACAGCTGGCATATTCTACTGTAGTCTAAGACTCGGAAACACACACTTCAGCAGTTCGGTGTGTGTGATTTGGTGACAAACGGGCTAAACTAGACCTGAACCAGCTGTTAGTGTCTGATGTGAATGCACGTCTCACAATACAAGGCTTGACTACCATAAACCTTTAATTGCACTGCAGATGTCTTACTCAGATAGTTGGTTGCATTTGCCTTGTTTCTCTCTCTGTGTGTCTCTGTCTCTCTCACTAGTGTGTACGCACACACACACACACACACACACACACACATGCAGCAGGCCTTTTACCTTACCACCGCTCTACTTTTAGCATCACTGTGTCCTCATTATGGCTGACCTCTCTATGCTGTGGTTGAGAGGAATGGGAGTAGGGGCTACCCCTGACCGTGAAGTTAAAGCTGCTCTACAGAATTAGGTCACATACAGGCTGCCATGGTCACATTTTTTTGTTAAATTGTGAGGGACTGATCATTGCATGTGGTTTAAAGCAGAAGATGTACTGCGATAAGTAAATACTGCTACAACAGTTCTAAGATTAACTGTACACTGATTAAGATTTATTGGTAGCTAAAAAACTCATAATTGTAAATTTCCCACTCAACTTTTGTATCTTCCTACCCTATTTTGCGATAATTACTTTTTACTGGTCAATGAATCTGTGATACCATTGTTGTGCTGTGTTGGGGGCTTTCAACATAAAGAGGCTTGATTTGGATCCTTGGGTAAGTCGTATTCTTATTTATGTGGATAATGTTAAAATTGCTCCATACTATGAATAGGTCGGGGATTCTTAACAGGTCAGGAGATGATGTAATAGCCTTGTAAAGTGGTCAGTGAAAGGTCAAGTCCACATTCAACTCAATACAATCTACTACAGCTCTACGTGACCTTTAATGCTCACTATCTGACTGTTAAATGGCAAATCTCCCCTTAGCGTGTGTATCCATATTGTATATGAATATCTTTGTGGTTTATGAATAGCATCTGTCATGTTATGGTCAGCGAGTATACTAGTTGATAAGGCTCAATGTTTGTGTATTAGAGCCAATCCCTAAAAAGTTCAAGACTTACCAGAATAACCATACTCTCTCACTTGTGCTGAATATGTGCTGACATGAACAAAATAGACGCTAAGCACATATATAGCCAATAGGATTGTGAGCCACTTCACCTTTCTGTAATTTGTAAAGTCCTTACTTGTCTGCCAGGAGAGAGAGAGAGAGAGACATTTTGAAGTGTATGCTGATGGTTTTTTAAGTGTCTCTTTATAAAAAATACCACACTAAATACTGCTGTGCAGTATTGATTGGAGTGCAGCTTTTACCAGATTGAATAATCATGTTCCCTCTTACTATATTTTCACCTCTACATATTGGTTAATTACATGATCGGTCAGTCTTGATTACACTTTAATTAGAGACACTTAGACTTTAATGTCTTGTAAATTAGCATAGAGGAAGCGCACGCTGACACTCCACGATATCAAGGAGACGTTTCTTCTGAGCACATGTCCCATTTCCTCACTCTTTATTGACAGCTTGACACTAGAACGTTTGGGCCTGCTGTAAAATGACTCCAATGGAAAATATATCATCGAATGATGCTGTTTTCTCTCTCCCTCTCATGTGTTCCAAATTTTTCCGAACTCTCCTGTTTATCTATACAGCTATGACGTGCCTTTTATGTCCTGAAAGGTCAGCTCCTTTTCTGAAGTGATGAATCTCCCAAATTGTCTGTTGTTGGTCTTCACTTTAAATCGCTGATGTTATTCTTAAAATTGGCATTGGTACAGGTTTGTTTATTTCCCTGACTCCTGCCATCTTGCAAGCGAAAGTGTAAGAGCTGTATACGATTAAAAAGTAACTGGACTGAAGATTGTATTGGGGTGAAATCCATCCAATTGAAAACATAGCCACAATATCAAGACAAGTCCGTGAGAAACATCCAAACTTGAGTTGTGCTTTTTATTGGGACACAAAAGTAAGATATGTGAATGTTGGAGTCGGCAAAGAACTGGTTTGTTGTATTACACTTATACTTCAACATAAGTTACCACCAATTGATTTGTGACAAATTCAGTTTTACTTGTGCTTGTGACTGCATTGTGGCTTTGTACAGCGAGAAATTAAAGTATGTGATGGACAGTCAGTAAATAGGGATATCAATCCTCTGAATCAGATGAGGACCAATCATGCGTTGGTGACACGGATCAAGTGAACCATTGAATGCATAAATTTAAAAACAAACCTTTTGGAAAATACTTCTTATTCAATAACAAAAAAAAATACAACCAAAAATACTGTAGAATCCTTAAAAATGACCTTTTATTTAAAGGTAAAGGCATATGTTGCAGCGCTAAGCCGTCCATCTCGGCCAAGAACGGAGAAATGTCAGCCTGAGTCCTTCGCTTGTCATGTCATGGAGAGGAGCCAAGCAAACGTGGCCATTTGCTTGTGTCGGCACAACCCTCACAGGGCTTGGGTCAAAAAGCCTCCGCGGGCTGCATTACGCACAGGCTTGTAGCCGGGCACCGATGCAGTCACATAATGCCCGAGACAGCTGACTCAAATGGCCACCGTTTAGGGGGGGAGAAGGCCCGCAAACGTGTAGGAGAGGAGACGCTAAGCGCAGACAGAGGCGTGTGTTCACCGTTCACACAAGCCGTAAAACCAGCACTCTTGGACTCCAACGTGAAACTACTTTTCTACATGAGGCAAAAACTGGTACTCTGGACAGCTGTAAAATTTATTTTTTTTTCCCACCTTTTAGCAACATTGAGCAGAAATAGGATATAGTATGATTACACATAGGGCAGACAGAGTCTAAAGATATTGTAGGACGCTGATTGGAATGGTTGACAAAAATGTATCTTTGACCTTCACTAATAAAGGAAGAATTTGGAAGCAGTGTCACATCACGAAAATTACTTTTTACACTAGTGACACATTCTAGTTGTAGCTTGCAGGTCAGTAACTGAGTTATCAGAATTTAGAAGAAAAAGATGAAAAAGATGACTGTCGGTTTTAGCTTTCCTGTCCATTGTCAAAAGCCTCCTTCCATCCTGTTGACATACCTGATGATTAGACTTGCTTCTTTCCTTTGGGAGAGATGTCTCTCCATACTTTCATTACCCTTCTATATCTTGCACCTAAGAAATGGCCCAATGGTTTGTATTTTTACATCCAGATTTTGAAAAGCAAACGGTGTTGCAATCTCACCCAGTCAACACTATCGTCGGGCTGTCATCTGCAAGACTGAGTAATCTATCTGTCATTGTTCAGAGAGATAAGGCAATGTAATACTGCTGACAACGCACACTCTATTCACCAACTTCCTGTCCGATGGAGCAACAGCACACGCTTGGTTCACTCTGTGCCGGAAAACCAGTCTTCATCACCATGGAGACAAACAGGAAGTGGTGGTGTGAAAATTGTCTGCAAGCTTGCTAGCTGCAGGAAGAGTGGCAGATATGCTGGAGACATCTGATTAAACAAAACACAAGAGCCGCACTTAGCTCAAGATAGAAATTCTGACCAGGGCCCAGCAGATGATAGAGTACTAAACGTTACTTAATGTGGATTAGGTAGTCCATGGCACCGATAGGTCAACTGGATTAATCATTCATGTAGGCACCTTTTAGAAACAGTTAGCAGTTTAAAGTCATTGCTGTACCTGTCCGAACCAAAAATGGTCACAATAGTGACTCAAACACATGCTTTTAGAAAATGGCTTACGCTAGTCTTTCTGACTTCGACTCTCACATTTGCTTCGTTGACATTTTCTGTTTAAGCGTGGCATTAATTAAATTTCTGGAAGAAGAACATTTACCAATAACACAGTTTTAGTACAAAATTGGTGCAGGAGTGGAGTTTGGGGATATTCCTCACTGATGCACATTGTTTTCTGGGCATACTTGTGGGGACCATTTTTACATATTTTTATTGAATATATTTTTACCTGAATTTTGTGTATGCATGCATGTATACACGAGTGTCTTCGCTTACGTGCATGTGTGCTTTGTAAGATCAGGCATTGTCTCTGCCTTTGTGTGAAACACAGCTTTGTTGATTAGGCGACATCTCCCCACTGAGTACCCAGGATGCATCTGTGGTATAGCAGCATCACTGTGACGTTGGTGCCTGTCACACCAGGGCACTGAAATATTTCTGGATATGGCACTTGGATCCTCGGCTTGCTCTGTCTCCTGTAATGCCGGCCTTTCCATATCTTTTTACTCAAGCTTTCCTCTCCTTTCGGATATGCTTTCTTCTTCCTTTCAGATATGTTTTTTTATTCTTTTTTTTAATCTTCTAGGTTTCCTCCCTAAAAACTCTTTCCTGCTCCTAATTTATCTTCTGTTAAACCGAACACACACATTTGCTTAAAGCTTACAATAATCCTAGAGGATATTTAAAGTGCAGTGTCAGGGATATTTAGTTTGAATTGTAACTCTTACCTATAGTAAGACAACATCAAAGTGCTGTACGGAAGGTAAACCAACTTATTCTTGAAACGCTTCTGTGCTCACATTGTGCTTTTTTGCTGACCTGGTTAACAGCAAAGTTGGACTAGTGTACAGAGGCAGACCTTTGCACTTCACTGGACAAGCTTTTGCAGATTTCAACATTAAGATTTGTTTTACAGACTAAAACGGGTTAAACAGACTAATCATGTTGCTAATTTTACAATTGTTTCTGTAAAATCATATATTTATTAAGCCATATTTATGCTGCCATTGCTGTCAGCATCCTCAGAATCATCTAATCTATTTGGTCACAAAGACAGTGGGCCAGTGGCATAGCAGAAAGGCATAGATTACACACTCGACCTTTGGGAGAGAGTTTAGACCAGAAGTAGGGATGCTAATAATTTACCGTCTAACCGTTAACAGACAATAGGAATTTTGACCTATTAATACAGTCAGTTAAACAGTTAAAAAAAAATAGGCTCTTAAAAAAAACAGGTAAAGGGTTTATAGTCTCTTTTACTCTAAATGGGACCATAATGTACTAAATGAACATCCATCATGCTGCATTGAAGAAGACTTGAAACTATCGACTGAGACCATAAACTCAAGTTAACAATGTTTACCGAGGTAATAAATCAAGTGAGAAGTAATGACATTTTCTCATAGACTTCAATGCAGTCTGATTTCTTTTTGCAACAAGAGGAGTCGCCTCCTGCTAGCCAGCAGCAAGAAAGCAGGTTTAAGACACTTCTGCATTGGCTTCATTTCCCAGAACCGGAGGTTGCCACCTGGGGCTAACCCTCTTCACTTTCATCAGCAGGTTGCCGGTATCTGGCAAGCAAGACGCAGGAACTTGGCTTGGGTCTTGAGGAGTTGTAGCATTTAGTAATCAACAGATAAACTCTATTCACACAGCACTGCTACGTTCACTAGTGGTGGAATTCACCAGAGGCCCCACGATACGATAGTATCACGATACTTAAGTCAAAATAGGATATTATTAAGATTTTGAACATTTTACGATATGTTGAGTATTGCGATATCACCATAGATATCGTAGCTACTTCAATTCTTATAGTTATAAAACCATGACTTGTATAACCATAGTTATGTTAGTCCTGACATCCCAAATTGCAATATTAATAGTTTATATAATAAAAGATTGATACTTGGCATTCATATATATGGATACAATATTGTCATGCAAAATATCGCGATAATATGCTGTAGTAATTATTTCCCCCGCCCCTAATGTTCACAGCTACAATGTTACTGCTAACTTCATATTCATCATCACACAAACTCTCTCTCTCTCGCTCATGTTTCCACGACCAAGCATCCATCGTGCATTCATCGTGGCTGCTAACTGTCCTGGACGGTTGTGGACCTGGTTGCCTTTTTTGCAAATACACTGCAGCAGTCTATAAATGACTGATTGAACATGTTTGTGCATCAGTTATCGTTGCAGCTGGTCGGCTTGTTAGGCTCTTCAACTCTTGTAGCAATGTATAAAGCTGAATCTAACATACACACGTTTCATGATTTATGTTCTAGTACACCTACATTACAAGTGTGCTCGGTAGAATGACAGGTTATTAATAGATTCAACAAACTTGCCAGCACGCTTGTCTGCAGCCAACAGCGAACACACACACACACACACACACACACACACACACACACACCATCATATTTGTATCAAGCTGTGCCTGAGTCATAACAAATGTCAGGTCTGCGTATTACAGCAATGTGATGCATGTCCAGTTCCAAATGGTAACCCCTGCAACTTGACATATGTGTTAGAAGCCCCGTTGTTTATACAGTGTGCAAGGTTTATTGAAGTGTTTTGTAATTTTCATTTTGTTGGCTGGCGATCATGACCATAAATGTGCAATCAATTAAAAACATGTAACTCATATAATCAAGTGTTAACAGTCGAGACACACGGATTGATCGGTCGCCGATCGAAACGGGCGCATTTTCAGCTGATCGGCCGTGACCTGTTACCGGGGGTCATCTTATATTTACTGCATGGTAGTTTTACGTTGGCACAGAGAGTAACTTCACAGCCACACACACACGCACACACACAACATTGGTCGCTGAGTGAAGAAGACTTAAAGCTCACAATTTGTTAGTCTTAAAAACATTTGGAACAACTAACCTAATCAGACACTTATTTTATGCTAATTCATTCCCATGCTGCTGCTCAGAGTAATCGCAGTGACCGGCTCGTCTGCCAACAGCACAGAGCTCTACAGCTAATGTTAACGGAGGTCACATTGACCCGCATTATGGTGCGTTCTAGCGCTACACAGTAAAAATTAGGATTGGGCAAGGGTAAATTCTAACGCTATTTTGATGTGTTCAAATGTAATCTTGTAAAATGTAGTTTTGGGCAAGAAACTCCTCCTGAATAAATACAGTTGTTTGAAGGGGATGTTTTCACAGCAATATAAAATAGATATTAGAGAAGGACATATGACCTGTTTAACTTCCTAACACTAGCTCTAAGCAGTGTATAATATATTACTAATACTGCAAATACCAAGATAAAAAAAGAAGTTATTCTGCAGCCGCTTTGTCAATTATAGCTCTAAGAAAGAAATTCTAAATCGGCAACAATCTGAATCGGCAGGTTAGAATTTTTAAATATTGGATATCAGAATCAGCCAAGAAACTTTGATTCACATCTAGTTAACAGTCTAACTCTCCTGATTGGACACAACGTCTAGTTTATGTATTTTCAAACTCAAGTCTCAAATATGTCATTCAATATTCTAAAAACACAACTCCTGTGGAAACTCAAAGTGGTTCTAACACTGCCTTGATTGTCCCCATTTGTTTGTATCACTCACTTTATCTGAGAGCGTAAGATGTGAGCATTACGCTCAATTTTAGCTAATGACAGACTCACCGACTGAGTGCACTTCAACATGCACATAAAGAGAAACCACACATATAGAAAGCAAAGTGATAAATGCTCTTGTATCGTGAACACACTCAAACTAGAAGATTAGAAAATGCCACTGCGTCACAGACTACAAGATGTTATGATTATCTTTCCGGCAGGAGTGACGCATAACCATCCTTTCACTGAAACGCATTTCTCTGAACTGTAAGTCCTCATCTTGCCACATTCATGTGTACGTTGAAAACACCTTGAAGCGTCAGCAGTTCCACTCTCCCTTCCCCCTCAGCTGTCCATCAACCCTGTAGGCTGCGTCATCCTGAAAATCGAATCTTTAAACTGCTCCGTGGTCACATCGCCAAGTGTTCTGTGCATAAAACTGGAATTGATTTATTAATAGCCCTAATAAATAATTTCAGGCTGCTTTGATTGGGGGAAAAACACTTCTCAGTTCTTCCTTGTGCCTGTTATGGTTTCTTTTTTGTTTTTTATTCTGCAACGCACCACACTTTACTCAGTTATCTGCGATGGTTAACAAAGACAAAGGGGACATTAATCATGCGAGTAGTTTTTGTGCAAAACCAAATCCTTCTGTAACGCTGAATGTCTTTTTAAAGGCAAAAGAATTCACGTGAAAGCCACCGCTGACATTGCATCGTGAAAAGGTGTGAAGCACACAGCTAGCACAGGAATGAAAGCTGTACAGTAATGGTTGCAAAGCTCCACTCGCAGGCTTGCATCAGTGTTGATTCCACTTATCATCACATTATGTTTATTAGTGGTAATGATTGATGATCTTTGTCTAGGTTCTGCCTGTATACCCTCAGTTAGACACTCTTTTTTCCCCTCACTATCCCAAGGCTTAAATTCCTAACTTCTTGCTTTACTTATGTGACATGTGATTTCACTGACATGTTTTAGACTGCTTTTTATTGCTACATACTTCACTGATCTCCCCTTCTTGTCTATGTTTTTTTTTCCTGCCCAGATAAATGAGTTAAGCCATGTTCAGATTCCCATCATGCTCATGCCAGACGACTTCAAGGCCTATTCTAAGATCAAAGTGGACAACCACCTATTCAACAAGTAAGGTCTTTTTAAGTATATTATGTCATTATTGTGTTTTATTATCATAAACCTGTGAAATATTATTTAGAACCTAGAGCATCTCATAAACTGTCTCTGTTTTTATTTATTCACACAGGGAGAACATGCCCAGCCATTTCAAGTTCAAGGAGTACTGCCCTCTGGTGTTTCGAAACCTCAGAGAGAGGTTTGGCATCGACGATCAGGACTTCTTGGTGAGAAACATTATCCTTAAACTCATCTGAACCTTGTGTATCTAATAAATGTAACCCTCCTGTGCTATAAGATCACTGAAACACTTGTAACTTTTTCAAAACTAATTTGATCGCTGTCTTATTTAGGAAATTATTGCACTTTTTCCTTTCCCCCTTTTGTTTCAGCCTTGATTTTCTCTTTCTTTTTTTCACTCTTCCCGAGTAAATCCCCACTCCCAGTGCAGGCAATGAGTTGGCAGTATTTGGAGGTCGTGGTGTCCCAGCTCAGTGCAGCTGTCCTTCTCACATGTTTACATTAGGGTTCGGCTGGCTGCAGTGAGTGGGCAGTTGGGGGTGTTAAGACACTGGCCAGTGCAAAGAAATGTTGCGACATTCTCAACGTGAAACTACTTTTCTACATGAGGCACTAGTCACATTGTGGTCAAAAAGGTTTATTAGTTTATCATTTCTTTTCTTTTTGCCCTAAGGCCTGTTGGTATTTTTTCTAATTCCATTGGTGACATTCCTCATTACAGCCAATGGGTTCCACCAGATGCAGGCTCTTTTGATGACATGCACAGTAACCATTAGTTTTAATGAGCATTGCTAGCAGTATTAAATAAAGTTTTGGGAGGGTAACTGAAGTGCAAACAGATTAACCTTTTTCCACACATTATGATAAATGTCTGGTGGAGAAAATTACTAACTAAAATTGGGATATTCCTTTGAAAGTTTTTATTTTTTATTTTTTTTTTATATCTATGCTAGCCTTAGGCGAAGGGCCTCTTAAACATTTCAGCCTGTGACAAAAACCACCTCAATGTTACACCAGGATCTGGACTGTAACTGGGCCTCTAAGGTTCCATGGTTTTATGGTCCTGCAGAAACGACGCATAAAAGAAATGCTGCCAAACTGTTGTTTTAGGTCGTACGTGAGAGCAAAAGATGCTGTGACTTGAAGAGGGGAGAGTGCACTGAGGGCAGAGGACATGCGGAATTCTTGTAGAATGAGGCATGGAGCCAGGGGTGTTGGATCATGTTACTTTTGAGCTCCAAAGTCTGGGCAGCAGCTGTTTGTGTCTGTGTGTAGGTTTGGACAGGGAGCCGGCATAGGGGTCAGAACCCCACATGTTTAGACTGGAGGGTGGAAGGTGGTTGGACAAGAGGGTGAAGGCAGGACACGCAGTATTGTGGGATCCATTCAAGAACACTCGACTATTTCAACCATTGAACCGACTAAGAAAATGTGTACTCGTAGTTTAATAAGCAATTTCTTTTTCAAAAAATGTTTTCTGCGTTAAGTGTGTACTAACATTCATTGCTTTCTGTCTTTGCTCTGTGTGTTTTCAGAACTCTCTGACACGCAGTGCTCCTTTGAACAGTGAGGCCCAGGGACGGAGCGGGGCCCGCTTCCACACCTCTTATGACAAGCGCTACGTCATCAAGACCATCAGCAGCGAGGATGTGGCGGAGATGCATAACATTCTAAAGAAATATCATCAGGTGATAACCGGTGGTTGCGTTAGACTTTCTCATTGCCCGTCATTTTGACTGACAGTGTTGCAAAAATTCCATCGTATCTATTAGCCGTCATTTTAATTTTTCAATTAGAATAAGACATAGGCTAAATGTGTATTTAAAGATGGAACTGAGATTCTAATCTAATACAGTTTTTGTCAAATTCAGCAAATATCTCTTAATCACATTAAGTACAGCCACAATTGTTTTACATTCAAAGCTTCTATTGAGGTTTTTGAATTTTGGACTAAGTCATACTGTATATGTAATGTGGTTGTGGTTTTTTTTTTTTTATTATTAATATATCGAACAAGTTTATAGAGTGTTTATTTATAAGGGACAATATGAACAGAGAGACGACACCGACCGTGCGGTCACTTTTTATGTCAACACACACGAAGCAGATGAATGATTTTTTTTTTCCCATATTTCCCGCGGACAGACGACCTCTCGTGGCCGTTTGTATTTAGTTCTGAAGGCTGAACCCGCACTCTGCTGCCAGGCTGCGGCCTGGACTCTCTGAATGTGTGATTTCCCGATCCTGCAAGCACTCGCTTCAACAGGACAAATCGCGCCTCATGCGCTCCTTCTGCACCGGTGACGCAGCTGCACTGGCCCCGCTCGGGGAGCCGTACTCACAGAGCGCTCCAAGGTCTCCAGTCTGTCAAAAGGACAGGCGGCCTTCCCATTTTTCCGTCATTAAAATAATAAAATAAAAACATTCCGGCAATGACGGAAAATATTCGGTTAACGCGACCTCTGGTGATAACAGCTTATCTTACAATAATGTTTATAAACGCAAGCCTTGATTCTTCTATAAGATGGGCTTTCATAAAACTTTGTGTCTTCAGTAGACTCACAATACCTCAGAAACATAGTTTTACTCTTCTGATACAAGCGCCTGTCTGCTAGGGGGACCACTGGACGTCGGAGACATTAATTGTTTAATGTTTAACCCTTTTTGTTTTCCTGCATTACAAACTAACACACAGGACCACAGAACGCACAAGTCAAAGACTTTAAACGTTAATGATGCTTTGACAGCTTTTGCACTAAAATATTGATTTTGTTTTGGTCAATAAATTTCAATAAGTGTGAGGGTACAAATTCATACGATTTCCTAGTCCAGCTGTTGTTCGAGCACTCTAGTCTATCTATCACCTTACAGTTGATCACAGAGTGATACTAAGCCATAAAGGTATCACTAACAAACCTTTCTTTCTCAATATCTCACCGTCTCCCCTCTAAAGGCAGGAAGCATACAAGTACTACATCTACTTTTAAAGGGCCAAACATTCATATTCCTCGCTCTCTTTTCGTAGTTCATCGTGGAGTGCCATGGCAACACACTGCTGCCTCAGTTTCTGGGGATTTACCGGCTCACCGTGGATGGAGACGAGACCTACATGATTGTCACACGCAATGTCTTCTCTCATCGCCTTTCCGTCTTCAAAAAATATGATCTCAAGGTAGGAGGGGAAAACGGATCAAGAATAATGGACGCAATCAGATAGAATATGAATATTACAAGAAATTATGTAAATCTAATGTATAGTTGCACCATACCAATCCCTTTTTCCCCACTCATTTTTTTCAAGAACCTGTTGTCACTTATCATCTGAGCTTTTGGTGCAAGAATTAAAAGAATGTTCATCATGTCGTTTTTGTCTAATTTCCTTTCTTTTGTTTCTAGGGTTCCACTGTGGCAAGAGAGGCCAGCGACAAGGAGAAGGTACAGTCACCTGTCAGGCGGGATCCACTACATACCCACATAACTTTCAACTTCAGAAGAGGCAGGGCCTCTTCACCTGTACTGTATGCTTTAAGGAGACAATAATGATAATATAAACCCAGAGTGCTACAATTTAAAAGAAAATTAAAGAAATGCATCAAACTAGCACAACAGTTAGAAACATGTAAAAAGAAAACGTCAAAAGAAACTAGATAATCTCATCGCCAGCGTATTCTTTTTATGCGGCCCTCGTCTGTTTTTTTTACAAATGCATACTAAACATGAATTGTCTCTTTCAATTTACTTAAACCCTGAGGTCATGTACTGAAAATGAGTCGGTTAAATCTTCTGATTGAATTTGATGTCCATTAAAAGCCATGTGGACAATTAGAGAATGAGAGAGAACAAACTGTGTTTCCAGGGGTTTGAATAACCTACACAGCTTCAAACAATTCCAGGCTCACTGTCATCACCCAAATGGCCAAACTAACACAACTATGGGGTCTGATTTTGTTTCCCGTTGGGTGGGGATGACAGTAGCACATGTCCATCTCCTTCAGTTAGCACCTACTTCATCACCCCATTCCCTTTCCAGCCCCTGCACGCTTTTTATGTCTCTTTAATTTGCTTCATCCTCTCTAACCTCGCTTCTGCTGTTCCATCAGTTCCCCTGCCTGCTGTTTGTGTGGGAAAGAATGAGGTGTGTGTGTGTGTGTGTGTGTGTGTGTGTGTGTGTGTGTGTGTGTGTGTGTGTGTGTGTGTGTGTGTGTGTGTGTGTGTGTGTGTGTGTGTGTGTGTGTGTGTGTGTGTGTGTGTGTGTGTTAGCAGTATATATGCGCTTTTGTGTGACTGATGGTGATGAAAATGTTGCCGTTTGTGGGAGAATGGCTATTTTTTGTTTTTGCTCTTGGCTGCTTGGACAGTCACCTCAAAATGAATTGTGAAGGACCTGAGGGTTCATCGTGCTTTCTCTTAAAATTGTGTTGACTAACAATTAGAATGGATGTTTAAGCCGATTTTAAACAGTGTATTTTGTATGGATAAATGTTTTGACCTTTTGAATGATGGAAGCGGCTGACAGTGTCCTTGAACACTTTGACTTTGGACCGCTCTTCGTTTGACCTGACAGCTCAGCGGTATTGAAGGGGGATGGTTGTCCAAAGTGTTTCGTTTTTCATTGCATGTTTCCAATCGTTGTCCTGCAAAGGTTTGTCCGATTATGAAAAAGGTTTTTTATATGAGAGCGTTACAGTTTTGACCCAGAGGGGTTTATACTTTCCAACAGGTTTTACAGGGGCTTAATCGTGGGTCACCATGCAGTGAGGCATGGAAGACTTCAGGGAATCCCTGAACTAAATATATCCTTCTGTAAATGGAAGAAGAAACAAAACTGCATTGGGTTTAAAACGGATGAATGGAAAAACAAAGCAGCTGAGGATTACACACACACACACACACACACACACACACACACACACACGTGAGGGTCCCGTGTGACCTCTTTTTGTCTGTGGCTCAGCTGTGTGTGGAACACCATTTACAGTCTAGCAAAACAGGAGGAACAGGATAGTTGTTGCTGTCGGTGGGGAATTCTGTGGTTGTTTTACCTTTCAGTGAAATGCAGCTCATACAGTAAGCATTATACAGTAATTGCCACCATAAGTGAAACCTTTCACTATTTTAACTCGCATGCAGAATGCAAAATACAGTACATGATCACACACACACACACACACACACACACACACACACACACACGTTCTCTCCCAACTTCCAACCGGTCTGAGAGTCACAACTAAGGCTCAGACCTCAAAGACAAGGCTCTGACGAGAGACATGCTGGTTTCATCACATGAAACACCTTTGGACACACACACACACACACCTGCACTCACCTACTACAGGTGCTCTTTCCTTCCAATAGTTCTTCTGTTGGTTAAGTCCAGTATGTGAACGCCACACTAATGCTTGTTCACACTAGTGTGAACACTCACACACAGTGCAGTTGGCCAGTAAAATGAAGAAGAGGGTGCATCATGCCAAATGAAAGGAAAATCATGAGTTTTGTTCAGAGGGTAGAGAGTGTGTGTGTGTGTGTGTGTGTGTGTGTGTGTGTGTGTGTGTGTGTGTGTGTGTGTGTGTGTGTGTGTGTGTGTGTGTGTGTGTGTGTGTGTGTAAAAAAAGAAAACAATTCTTCACACACACTCAAACAACAAGCATGGCAGGGTTCTCTCCTGACTGCATGACCGTCTCCCTTTCCTGCATGCGTCTGCATGGTTTATAATGTTTTTCTGCATCTTTTTTTAAAGTTACATTATTTCTAACACATTTCGATGTGTATGAATACCAGCTCCATTCTGTTGCACATTGTGGACATGTTTTTTTTTTCATGAAATGCATTTTGCAGTTCTTAGTGGCTGCTGTCCTGGGTTTTGGCGATCAAACAGCAGCAGTTGGCTTTTTAACACATTTTATGAACAGCATTATACCGAGCAGTGGGTTGATGCGTTAATTGTTTTTGCTCTCAAATTATCTTAACTAGAGCCCGAACTGGGTAAATATGTCCTTATTTAGGCCCATCAAATCACACTGCTTGCTTTATTCTACATAACTTTTTTTGTGGTTATCCACAAAAAAATCTGTCTATGACCCATTTAGGACGCTGACCCACAATTTAGAAAATGTGTAAGGCATTCGTGCGATCGCAGTATTTGTTATGTAACCTGGAAAAATGCAGAGGTTTTGTTTGTATGTTATTAGATAGCCGCTGGTCCTTGGTTTGTGGAATACCACCCGTCTCTACTCGGCCTCTGCTCGGTGTCTATCAGCTCCAGTTGTTTGATGTTTTTGTTTATTCTCGTCTCTCCCCCCACGCCAGCACCGGCTGGTATCTCCTGTGGGGGAACATGGCTTTAATGTGTCTGTATGACTGAGTGGGAACTGTCTTGATATTTTATTAGTAGCCCTTTGTCTACTAATTGTAATAAGCTTTTAGAACTAGTACCACACCTGAATAGATGGCAAAACACAGGTTAGTAGAATGCAACTTAGTTTACGGTTGCTTGTTTGCTCTTCTCAGTTGCAGCTCCTATCCGGCTTAGAGTAGCGCAGCAGGCTGCTTCCTTTCTCTAGCAGGCCTTAATACCAGGAAACAGTCATAATACCAGTGCAGGCAGACCAGAATCATGCATACGTTGAATAGAAACACAATCCTGATGACTAACTAAACTAAGAGCATGAAAATAGTGTAACTGGAAAAAGTTTATCTACGGATCTTTCGCGTTCATGCCCTTTCCAACCCTCTACCAATTTGAAAAAACAATTGTGTTCTGTTACATTTTAAACACTTTGCCTTTACTTCCAACTTCCTTCCTCCCTTCCTCTCTCCTTTCTTCTCTCCTCTCCTCCACCCCTACCGTCCCTCCTTCGCTCCCCCTTTTCTAGCAGCCGCCCCAACCAGAGGATGTGCCCCCGCGGCCCAAATCTGGTAACGTTCAGCAAAGGCTGCAAACACTGCGGATTGCCACGCGCTTTTACTGCGCCATGAAACACGTAAGAGATGTAAGAGAACCAGGGCTCATATACCAGGCATGATCTATTAAATCAATCTTTTTTTTTTTTTTATTGTTTTTATTTATTTATTTTTACGGCCGAGCATTTTCGTTTCCTCGTCTTATCCAAGCTGATGCACTGTTATTTAAAGGCCATATTTTGCACACTTTCCGTCCATTTAAAGTCACCTTTTTGCTCAACTTGTCACCAAGTTCAGTTTTAGTTGCCAGACAGTTTGTTTTTGTTCCCACCATTCACTCAACGGCAACGACATGTATGTGAAACACTGGAGAGCAAGAAGTGGAGGAGTAAGGTGGCGGCATGAATGGGAGGGACACATCACATTGTCAAAAAAAAACTCTGGGGGGGAGGGGGCGGAAATCAGGAAACCGAGATGGAAAGGGAACGTACATACTTGCATTCCTGGAGAATTCTCTTGCTTTGTGGCTATTTTTATTCTAAGTTTAAAACAAAATGCTCCGATTTTCTGCAGTACAATTGATAAGCAGACCACATTAACTGACCTGTGTACGCTAACCACAGCAGTATATAAAACAGAGAGCATATTTTCTGTTTCAAATCAAGATGGCAGAAGATAACATGTCCTTGCTCCATGTCTTACACCCCACTGCTAAATATGCTTAACTATAAGCAGTAGTTAGGCAGTAGGCAGTAGTTGAGCTGGTGCCACGGGACTTTAGTTGATGGCTAGTCTGAGAAATTAGTTCGTTTTTTTTTTTTTTTTTAAGGCATCCTATAGCAATTACATGTGTCTCAGTTCTCAGTCTGTTTTCTAGTGTTTGGGGGACATTGCCTGTCATAAAATAGTCAAGCATATGACAGACAGTATGGTTTTATATATTCTGCATTTAGTATAAATGCAGAAATAGTTTCGGAATGTTTGACCTGAAAGTATTCAGGCGCAAACTACAGTTTTTGAAGGACATTTTTGTTTGTACCCGGGTTACATACTCCAAAACGGATTTCAAGAGCTCTCCTACACACCCAAACAGCTGATTGTGCATAAATTATATTCACAGCTTATACTGTGTTCACATATACCAATGCCAAATAACACATGAAATGCTTGACGTTGCCTTGGCTTGCATGTGGTTGATATGAACCTGCTGATTTGCTAGAAGCTGATCAACGTATTGAATGACGATTCCACATGAATAAAGAAAGTGACTGTTGATGACAAACAGACAAATTCTATCAAAGTCAGAGCGCAGTGTTAGCATACCACACAGACTACAGAAAGGCACAGCTTTGCTCTCCTGACACGGCAAGACATCAAGTTGCCAAAGGCCAACATCCATTTTCCAGCCAGCTGTCGGGAGACAGAAAAGAAATGAGACGGTCGGAAAAAAATTCACCTGCCACACAGCTTCACAAGCCTCATCAGCCACCCACCCTTTCTTCCTGCCTCCAATATATCTTTCTCTTTTTCTACTTACCTCAATGCAGTGCACCGCCCAAGAGTCGGACACATTTCATTGCAGTCATTGCACTGGAGAAAATCAGTAACGAGCCCACTGACAGAATCCTGTGCTTGACTGGGAGAAAGCATAAGACGCAATGAGCCGGTTAGAAAGTCTGAGGATGTACGGCATAGAGTTGAAAAACGACGGCGTACAAAAGATGGGTGAATGTAAGAGCTGAGGTGTCGGTTTAGGTGACAGGCCTGCAGAACGCTTCCAGGCGACGTTCACCCTTTGCAGTCAGCCTTATGTTGCGTCCTCATTTACTTTTTATGTTGCATTTATATTCAGTCTAGCAAGTTGTACATCCCATATTTCTTGCAAATTGGAGGTCTATGTCTGTATATATATATATATACATGTGCTCAAATGTCCTATTTTGTGAGATGTAATCCTGTTTCATCCGTGTAACGGTGTAATCTGTATGTGTGTTTGTGTGTCAGTGTGTGCCGTCCGAACTCATTCTAGTGCTACTAAGTGCTGTTGTGTTGCTGCTCTTCTCCTGCTGCCATAGAAACACTGTAGTAACTAAACTGCTGCTGCTGCCTTGTTACCTCATGTCCTGCTCTCTTTTTCCTAAGTGACTCAGAACAAGGCCCCCGTCCCTCCTCACATAGCACCCCCTACAGGCTGCTGGCAGTTCTGCAGCAGCCTGGTCATGAAGTCAATTGATCCCAGTGGACAGACACTTAAATAGGAAACTCATTCGTTCTGTTTGTAGGCTGAATAGTGGGAATCCGTCACAACGATACAGTATGCGCTGGCTTAGCAGAGTTCTAAAGAGTTTATATTTGATGCAAACCACAGTCTGGTTTCCGAGAAGCATCTTAGATGAACAATATTTGTATCTTTTGTCTCAGTGCGGGATATACTCTGTTATCAAACTGATAAGAACGGGATGCTTTTTGGAGACCAGCCCAGTGCCAACAAGGACGTTCCATGTCTTTGATTGGACGTCCTCTTTTTCGTGACACAGAGTATGGATCTACCAGATGCATTTAAAAAGCTGCCCAAACTTCTGTGCAATTTGCCACAAAAATGCTGAGTGCCGTGTGTTTAATGGCACTGAGAAGTGAATAGTTTTTCCTGAGAACAATATGGAAAATATGCAAATGGTGCATCAGATGGATCTGTGCCCTGCTGTGAGCATGCTGCATGTACGATTTTGCACAGTTAGCCTTGGTTTGGACTGACCTGTACCTGCCTGTACCTCGTCAGCCAACGCATTTGACTAGTAACATGTGTTGTGTTTGGCTGAACCAGACAGGCATCTCTAACGAACCAGAGGCTCAAAGCCTCATTTATACCAAAGGGGCATTTCAACATGCAGGATTGTCTTGTCGAGCAGATATAGTTAAACACGCTGTTGACATGACTCATTTCTAAGATTAGTTTTAATCTTTGTCATCAGGCATTTCGAAATACCCCTTAATTATTCTCGTTGAACAAGACTATATGCTGTCTTTTAGTCCTGTGTAATGATGTTTACAGTTTATTAAATTGTTGATGTTTTTCAAGGAGTCTGGGGGAAAAGGATGATGAACACTGATTCTGGTGTTATTGCTTTTAGTAAATATTTTCTTTCTAATAAGAAAGGTCAAAATTTTCATTATTTCCTGTCAAATATCTCAAACAATACTCGGTTATATTTAGTGAATAGACTTTGTGTTATTGGATGATCTGATCTCAAAGAAAACTTAATTTTCACACCAGAAGTCTGTCATATTTTTCCCAGGTCTGCTGCCTGCAGTGCCATGCTTCTCAGGTTTGAACCGTCTAGTTTTATGGTTTTGACTGTTGTTTATTTGAAAACTAATCTCCAATACTGATGGGCAGGCAAAGGAGCTGCCCACCTACAAGGACAATGACTTCATCAATGATGGGCAGAAGATCTCCATTGACGGGGAAAATAAGAAAATGTTCCTGGAGAAGCTGAGGAAAGACGTAGAGGTAGGTGTGATTGAAAATTACAGAAAAAGTCCACCCCCTCCTCATATCACCCCTTTCTGTCTGTATAAATACATCTTCTCTTTCAACTTTCTACCCTCTGCTCCCTCCCTCCTACATAAACACTCCTCCTGCCCCCTCACTTGCTTTTGTTTCCTCTCCTGTTCCACCTTCTTCCGTCGTCCTTAGTTCCTTGCCCAGCTGAAGCTCATGGACTACAGTCTGCTGGTGGGGATCCACGATGTGGAAAGAGCCGAGCAGGAAGACGTGGAGAGCGAGGACAATGAGCCTGAGGAGGAGGGTGAGAGTGACGGAGGAGGCATTGGAACACCCCCCGACAGTCCCAGCAACACCTTGGACAGCACCAAGCCTCTGTCACCTGGAGAGTTTGATCCCGCCATTGACGTCTACGCCATCAAAAGCAACGATAGTGAGTAGCCAGATGCATGTGTTTTTCAGGCGTATAATACATTGATAAATACAACCCTTGTAATGTGAGGGTTGTACTTTACAACTAAATAATATATACTGTACTGAGAGCTCCCCCTACTGGGTATTGTAGTTCTCATTCTAGTTGTCAGACCTGCTGCTGTCAGAAGGATTGTGTTTGTCTTATTTACCAACACCTGATTTTGCCTGATGACACCGTGCAGATATATCGATTGTCATCCAGCATGCATTTGTTTTAAACTACAGGTGCTCCCAGGAAGGAAGTTTACTTCATGGCTGTCATAGACATCCTGCAGCATTACGATGCCAAGAAGAAAGCTGCTCACGCCGCCAAGACTGTCAAACATGGAGTATGTAGCTGCATACAAGAGCTATTTGAATGCTTCTGTTTAAAAAAGAAATAATAATAAATTAATGAGTATAACACTGACTTGAGTTAGAAGCCAAATATACTTCATGTGGTGAATGACAGTGGTCTTTGTGTCCCTTCACAGGCCGGAGCGGAGATCTCCACGGTGAACCCAGAGCAGTACTCCAAGAGGTTTTACGATTTCATCACCACTATCCTGTCATAGCCTCCAGGAGCGACAGGGGGCACAGAGGCACATAGGAAAGGGAGGGCAAATGGGGAGTGTGACGGAGAGAAAAAAAAAACATCGAGAGGCTGAATTAATAAGGTGCTGTGATGGCTTTTTATCACTCTCCTTCATGCATTCTCCTCATCCCTCCCTGTTTGTTTCTCTCTCTTTCAATGGCATGCCATGCTCTGCAGCTAAAAAAGAAACGTCATTCGTTTACATTTAACCTCTCCTCTGTTGACTTTTGCTCATGTGTTACTTTGAATGATAAGGGTGTCGAAAGCAAGCATCCAAGTCATTACGTTTTTTTTTTTGTTTTTTTTTTATATATAATTTGTTTTTGTCTGTATGGTTGTTTATGTGGGAATATGGCTTTTTATTGCATCTAATACAACATCCAGCACCCTGCATTTTCTTTTTTTTCGTTTTCTTGAGATAAAGGGGAGTGTAGAGGTGAGATTACGGCACAAGGTGAGGTTACTCCTGCAAAGAGAAGGCGTAAGCGAGATGTAACGAGGAAGTTCATGTTTAGCCTCGCCTAATGCAATTGCTTCATTTCAGGGAGTGGGAAGCAGTCTTCCAATAGGCCAACAGCCAGACCCCACCCCCCCTACCACCCAAATGCTATACAAGCACTCGGCCAAACAAATATTCCCATTTGGGTTCCTTCTGTATCACCCAACCTTTAGACGCCAGCCCGTCCCCGCCCCTTTCCTTCGTGTACGGTTAATGAATTGTGCTTCTGGGTTTTCCTCTTGCCACGCACTCACAACAACAAACATTTCTCACGAGCTGAGAGGAGTTCACTTGTTGCAGTAAATTACGACGCTTGCTTCCTGCACGAGTTGCACCTCAGTGGTCGTCAGTGCTTTGTCCCTTCCGCTTTGTTGTGATGCACAGTGATTTAAGAATGATTAAGGGAAGGATATGTACCTAGAAATGAGAAAACGAGGGTAATGAGCATACAGTAAATGTTGTTCACTTGCATTCCCTCTGAATACGTTGGGCATTGTTATGAAGGCCTGGTTTCTGTTCCCGTGGCGGGGAGTGACCCGGATCTCGTGTGGCTGTCTCGTGATTAAGAGTAAGTCACTCTTTGTTATATCTTCATGTCGGGTGTCAGATTGAAACATCAACAGCCCTTAACTTTCTGTTGCCATCAGCACCTTATGGAAAAAAAAATCAAAACATGTTGCACTTTTATTTGCTATTTGAGGTTAGGAGCTCTTGTTCTGTTACTTGTGCTGCAACAAAGAGGGAAAGGAACTCTGCTCTTTAAGAACTGAATCTTTCGGGGCCTGATCTCAGACCCCGTCTCCTCCTGCCCTCCCCCTTTCTCACCCGCGGGTACTCTTACTGTCAGGGTTGGTAAGGAAGACTTTACTGCAATATTGGATGGAAAAGTGGACGAGTTCTGTTTACAGGGCTTTTTTGTAAACTAACCTTCCAATCCTCTTCAGAAGCGCTCTGGGGGCCAGGCAACGGTGTGAGGGTGCTTGTGCGTTCAGGGCAGGCAGAAGAGCGTTTACCTCCAGCATCGTACCAGCACACACTCAGTGGCGGCGAACGATGTGTGTGTCAGTGTTCAAAACTTGTAACGGGGGGAGGGGGGGAATGGGAGGGGAGATCGGGAAGAGTAGCTGCAGATGTAAAGATGCGCATTAAGTCATGAACACCAACAGCATCTTTCTCTTCTCTAACCTCGGCTGTGAGTCTGTTATTCATCGTTGTTTGCGTTTGTTATTGTTGACACTTTTACAGGTGGTTTGTCTGTGTTTTTGAATTTGGCGGTTTTATGAATTAACGTGGTAATAATCGTTTTGTTTCTGTTTTTGAGGTTTTTTGTATATTTTGCACAAGAGGAAAGGAACCAAATGTTACGAATACGATCCCAATTAGTTGATAGTCTTAACAAGGGAAATGCAATATACTTGTGTGTAAGTGAGAAAAGTTGTGCGTGTGATGTTGTGTATCACTTCTGGATAACCAACTAAAACAAGTAAAGTCGTCCTCCTTGACCATTGTAACCCATGCAAAAAGCTTCCATTACAATATCTTTGTTAGGAATCACATTTATATTTTTACATTGGATTTTAGTCATGAAATATAGTTTTATTTTAGAAAAAGGAGCCACCCTTGGGAATGAATGATGGTGCTGTGGTAAATGAAGAATGATACTGCTTGAATTTACACAATACTTACGATAGATGTACTTAAAAAAAAAAAAAAAAAAAAAAAAGTCATAAAAAAAATTGCATGTCACAGGACTAAGTTTCCTTTTCCCTCGCTCGTCTGTGTTGTTGGCTGTTCAGGTTCTCTTTGTGTCCCCACACTTTAACCAGATTTGTGAGCTGTTCAGCGTAAAATAGTCCCTACCATGCTTTAAATAACTGTTTTTCATTGTATACACTGTGCAAGATGTGTGCCTTTATACTCCAAAATTATTTAATTTTATATTTTGTAATCTTTTTTTAAAACAAAGGTAAAAGGTTATTTTAACAATAGGGTATGTACTTGGATTATTCCCGACCTTTATTCTCGCCCCCCCCCGCTCAACCTTCCTCCACTCCACCACCTGTATTTGAATTTGTTCATATTGTCAGTTAAACCAAACCATTCGACTGATTGTGTTTTAACCAACATAGAAAGTGAATAGCTGTCTTTAAATTTGAATATGGTGGATTGGTTTGGATTCTGTAAATTCAAATCTGTCATTGTGATTATTCGGTGTGCGGGGGGGTCCCTTTCCTCCCCAGAGTGAGGTGGCGTCTGCTGATATTAATCCCTTGTTCGTTCACGCTGGTCCTGCCTTTATAAAGAACGTGCGTGTGTGGAAGTGCATTGTGAAATGTGGTTGTGTTTTGTTGTACTCGTCCTCGCTAACTGACAGCTGCCCCCCCACCCCCCCACCTCCATCTCAGGAGTCTGTCAGCATCTTCATCACGTTTACCTTCCAGCCACAGATTTCAGGAATGTGTTGGGTTTTTTTTTTTTTTTTTTTTTTTTTTTTTTGGTTTTTTTAACAAGTGTTTGTCCAAAATTTCAATTACCGTCGATACAAAACTCATATACTCATTTCTGAAACCGGTTTATGTTCTCTTGCGTTTTGTGTAACCCCGATCACCTGTTTGTTTTTTTAGGAAGGTCATCAGCTGATAGTTCATCCTGAGTCAGTGGTTAATTGATATTTCAGTGTTCTTTCAGTATTTATGGGCTGTTTTGTTTCTATTGTCACATAGCTCATACTGTACATAGGTTGTGTCGTAAAGAAAACAGGGAACGAGGGAACATAATCATCTTCTAGTCTGCTTTGCTCTGTTTGGCCCTGGAGGCCTCCCTGTAGTCAGATATCAGCAAGTAGAAAACAGAGCAGTGCATGCTGGGAGAGCGATTTATTTTTTTTCCCTTCTTTTTTTTTTCTGTTTTGTTTTGGGAATATTAACTCCGGATCTTATGTAAGGAAGGCGATGATGATGCCAGAACTAAACAGATGCAAATTAACGATGATAATAACACATGCGCCCTGCTGCTGTACTTTGAGTCTAATAAGTCTTCGCTTTTGTGACTTCTCTCATGAATGAGCTCCTTCACCCATTGACCCCGCCCACAAGTCAACCTGCTGCCACGTTAACTTGCCAAAAGCATCTTTCAACGGTCAGAATTACCACACATGAGCTTGAAGAACATTGTGTATAGTATAATGTGTGTTTGTTTGAGCTGAATTTGTTTTTGTTTTGTTGTTTTTTTTACATGCACTGGGAAATGGAGCGAGGAGTGCATCACTGATATGTGAACTTGTCCAAAGTTATGAGAAACAACCCTGTGTTCATGTGGTTAAGTGTTAAGCGTGTTAAGGGAAAATTAGATTTACAAATGCAGATGACCGGGGGCCAGGCAAGATCTGCAGAGATGGGAAAAGAAAGAAAAAAATCCCCTTTGGGCTTCAAGATTCATTATCAAGAAATCTTTGTGGAGGAGAAGAATAATTTAAAAAATTGATTGAATTCTTTGAATTTGCATGTTAGATTCAAGTCAACCGACACCGGGGCCCAGAAAACATGCCCGTCTGCAACTGAGCTTTGGTCTCACAAAAGTCCCAAGTACTAATTAGAAAACCTCTAAAAGACTTCTGCATTGCTGTGTGTGTGTGTGTGTGTGTGTGTGTGTGTGTGTGTGTGTGTGTGTGTGTGTGTGTGTGTGTGTGTGTGTGTGTGTGTGTGTGTGTGTGTGTGTGTGTGTGTGTGTGTGTGTGTGTGTGTGTGTGTGTGTGTTTGTTTGTTTGTGTGTATTGCTGTCTGACAATGGTTGGTGAGAGTTCTCTTTCAGTGGCAGAGAGGCCAAAATGATGATGTATGTTTATTGTTCTTCACATTTAATGATGATGATGAGAATACACTCCATTCCATAAGCGTTCACTCAAACCAATTAAAGCACTTGTTCTGCTTAACTCTCCCTCTGGTATTTGTTTTCTCTGTTTAATATTCCATTTCCAATATTGTATTTCTTTATTTCAAAATATGTTTGTTTCACACTGATACTTTACATTTAGTATGAGATGGTTCACTCTCTGGTTTACACACCTCTCTGCTGAGATGAAGAAAGAAATGGCTTCACCATGACTCCATTGAATCATTTTTGTAAAGAAAACTGTTATTTTTTTGGGATTATCGATCAACCTCGTGCATCAGTCTCATCCCCAGTTTAACAGGCTGTCGTGTCCTCTGATATAATCGAATACATTTCAACCAACATTTGAAGTAATCATTTAATCAAAGTTGGAGAACAATGCATGTACAAAAAAAACTGACTGATGAACGATAACGAAAACACGCTTATATCTTTCTTTTCTTTTTTTTTTTTTTAATGTGGCTTTGTTTGTTTGTTAAATCTATTGAAAAACACAAACGGTCTTTTCACGAGGTCAGTTATTTTTATTTATTTATTTATTTTTACAAAAACTTGTTACAAAGTAGCAGTTATTACCTGAGGGAGTCCCGCTTTGGAAATACACACGCAACAAAGGAAACGGTCACTTCAGTTCCTAGTTGCATTTGTAGCAAAACGTCACAATCGCTCAAATCGTTACACGATTGAACTTTGCACAAACAAACGACCCCGCAGCGACGTGCTGTGAAGCGCTTGAGGCTTCATTTAGTGGGAGCTGATCTCAGAAGTGAAGATATTCAGAGGAGTGTTGGAATGAGACAAACACACACCCGATCATAACCGATCATAACCGATCATACGAGGGGTACTCAGTTTATGGAGAAAAAAAACGTCCAGCGTCAAAATATTGCCCTTGACTTTTTTTTTCTGCTTGCAAAATATAAAATGTCACAAATAAAAAATGTCAATGATACATTTTGAATTCATAAAAACAGCATGTGTACGGAAATAAATAAATATGTATTTAAAATATTTTGATTGCTTTTTCTTATTTACATAAAATTGCGATCATAAGATGTGCCTGGAAGCTTTCATTATTTTTTAATTATCCAAATTCAAATGTAGTTGAACGAGGCTACATGAGGAGTGGACCGGTTTTTAAAGATTTGTTTTCTTCTCTCTAAAACACCCCGATTGTATCTTTACATTCGTGACTTTTCTTTCTTGTCATGTAGCCTACACCAAACACTCCGTGGGGTCACATTTTTATAACTGCATATAATGAATTCCATCATTTCTTAATATTTTTTTATTTCAAATACAGGTTCGCACAGTTCCATTCAACATCAATAAATTCTAAAAAAAGAAGTAGGTAAGTAAGTAAACCCATCTCGCACTAATATGAGCGATGGGCAGTCTATTATTTTGCAACAGTCTATATTTTACAATTGTTTAAATGGCCAGCTATCCTTCAGGGCAGGCTGTACTCGGGGAAAAATGCCACGGTCGTGTTTCCGATCTTCTTTTTTGGTTTGATTTCTATTGCCTCTTAAACGCGACAATTGTAGCCTGTAAGTGTATTCGTTTATATCAACCTATAATAACCTATATAATATATGTATTCATTTATGTTGAAAAAAAGGAAGCGCTCCTTCTTTTCTATAACTGCTTCAATTCACTACAAAGAAAACATTTTAATTGCAGACATAAAAAAAATAATATATGAAGCTATAAGCGCCCTGTAGCTGTATGGATATCAAATCAGATTTTTAAGGGGGGGGGGAGGGGGAAGAGGGGGAAGAGGGGGGTGGCAGCTGCAGTCGGAGCATGTTCTGATCTCCGCTGCGGAAAGAGGCGGAGGCTCATTTGCACCGTCAGTACAATGTGAAGAACAAGCAGAGACAACCCAGCAGACAATAAACAAAGAAAGGCTTGCCATGTGCGCTGCAGCTGCTGCACGCACACACACACACAGACACACACGTACACACGCACCGTTGAGCTGCAGTGAGGAGTCATGGCCGCCAGGGGGCAGTCGGACCCATGAGACAGATGGAGAATGATAATGTTGGTTGGGTGCGATGCAAAATGAAGACGCATTACGCGCTCTGCTTCAGGGAAGCTGCTCTCAAACAAGGGTTCTTATCCGTCAGTCAGCAAGCAGCCCGCCTGCTGAAGTGCCTTTGTGCAACACACTAATTCCCTACCATCTTCATTGTGGCTGATGTGCTGAACCTGACCTTTGACCTCTTAACAGGGGCATAAGAGAATCGTTTCCATGAAGCTCCATGAAATGTCCTTTATTTATTTATTTGCATTTTTAGGGTCTCTTACACCACATATCGTGACAATGTCAGCATATATGATCTATGGCTGTAATACAAGCTGCAGTTACTGTCAACATGCATTTAAAGGTGTAAAAAAAAAAAAGAACTTCACACAGACATGATATATAAAAATTGGTAGACTCCCATTTAAATTAGCAAAACTTTACTGTAAAGGCATACATGTGGTACATCTGCATGTTAATATTTGAACAAGATGTGTTGTTTGAACTGTCACGCCGGCTGGTAGGTCTCTAACCGCTCAAGCAAGACCTCTGAGTAGTTCGGGGAGTAGTACCTGAAAAATACACACACACACACACAACCTGTAAATATACACTGATTTACTTTTTACCATTTCTATTTCTAAATTTGCTTTCTGCAAACCCAATTCAAGCTATTTAATTAGTTTATTCTTACGTAAACTTGATTCTAATTATACTGAGTATTTATCTTCATTTCTTTTTCAAATTCATTTTGGCTAATTTTTGGTATTTTGTTTCTCTGAATAAATGCTAAAAGAAATCATGATCATGTTGTTATGATTGTTAAAGGACGGAAAGATGGGGTGGAGGAAGAAACTAGTACTATAAATGTGCTGCTGAGTCAGAACACAGCTCGGAAATCATTACAGTGTATACCAGTGATGTCATAAGTCAGGTCCTAGATTGGTGTTTACAGCTCTCAGAGGTGTTCCACACAAGGTTTTGATGTCAACAAAGTGTGTGCGTGCGTGTGTGTGTGTGTGTGTGTGTGTGTGCGTGTGTGTACAGGCGAGAGAAACACACTTGACTATCTCTTCAGGAAAACAGCTGTTGATGGCGTTGATGTGCTCCTGTAGAGGGGAGCCGGCCTCTGCCTCGATCTCCTGCAATTTCTTCAGCCCCCCGCTGGTCACAAACAGACGGCGAGCCTTACTGTCATGAGGCAGCACCTTTGGTGGAAGGGAAGACAGAGTTCGTTATGAAGATGTAAAAATCTTAATCAACAAAACTTTTTTCAAAATGCAGATTGCTGATTCATGTTGTGATACCCGTTGTGGGCGCACTCACCTTGCTGAACTGGCAGACAACATGTTTGAGGATGTTGCTTGGAACATCGTAGAGCAGGGGCTCCAGACCCGGCAGGTAGGTGCACTTCTTCAGAATGGTCTTCAGAGCCTTCTTACTCTGAAAAGAACAGGAGGAACGACGAAGTCATAGAAACCATTTCCCTTTCTCTCTTTTTTTTCTACCAAGTGACCTTTGACACGAGCTGACCCGTGACTCAAAATATGCACGTATGGCTTTAAAATAAGAGTTTATCTGATTTAGTGCTTGGTACGACTGCTCTTAAGGCTCAATCCAATTACAGATAGCAGTTACTTGTGCCTCAATATAAGTGTCAACTGATAAAATATTACAAGGTCCATGCTGACATCCTGAAGTAAAATGTAACGCCTTTTAAGACCCTTTCCATACATTTTAAGACCTCATCGCATCAGCACAAGAGTATGAATTGAGTGACTAACACAATGCAAAGTTACAAAAAGTAATATCAGTAATACAGGGAAGCTAGAAACACAATGTTGTTCCCTATTACACTCATACACACTTAAACTCTTTGTTATTGGGGGACTAAATTTATTATCTTTATGTTATTGTTTTTTATGTGTATGTTATTGCACAATTAAAGGGACTGGAGGTCAAGAATCATGTGCGTGTAAACTTGAATGAACTTTGATAGCTAATATTTGAACCTTTTGTGAGCTTCATGGGGTGATGTCGAGGAATGAGACGGGAATCTTGTAGGAAAACCTTTTGTATTTACGTTGATTGCTGTCATGGTTGTGTCTTGTCTGTGAGATTGTCTCCGCCGGCCTTAAGAGTTTCACCTGTCCCTCGTTATCTACCTCCCCTCCCTGTGTATTAAGTCTTTGTGGCCCCGTTATCTTTTGTCAGTTCGCATTTGTTGCATCGTTGCTTCTTTGGAATGTGTTACATATTTTTGCCTGCTGTTCATGCCTGCCATTTGGACTTACAGCCTATTAGCTTTTTGAGCTATTACAATATCATCACTGAATCTGCCCGTCTGTGCGTGTCTGCATTTGGGTCTTCCCTGGCGGTTCTGCTTCAGCAGCCGTGACAGAACGAATTGACCAAAAGTGGACACTTGCATCAGCATGCTCAACTCATGGAGAAGATAGTGGTTCAGAAGTTCAGCCTACTTCCCCGTCTGCAAGCCTCCAGGCTGCTAGCCACCAGCCTTCACCCCAGCTTGCTAGAAGTCAGGCTCCACTCATTCCATTCGCCTTGCGTTTCTGAGTCTACAGCCGTGTTCTAAGCCGGCTACAGACCCAAACCCATACCTGAGTACCAGACTGGCCCTGGGTGGTTCTCTAAGCTTCCAGTCTGCTTCTTGGCCTGCTACTCTCCCCTTTCTGGGGAACTTGCCTGGCTATCTCACTGAGGTAACTAGGGGTCAAGAAGGAAGCGTGGGTTCTGAAAACGTTGATCCCCCAAACTCCCGTGTGCCACAGAGACTAAGCTGCCCAGCGATCCAGAGCCTCCGTATCTCAGCCCCACGATCGATGCCCAGCCAGACCCTGGAACCAGTTCCTGAGTTGGGAGTCCCAGCCAAGACCTGCTCTTGGTTCCACTTTGTGTTCTGCTCTCCACGAGACCAACCTACAGCTAAGTCATCAGTTGCCCTCCCTGGCCTCAAGTCTCTATGACCCAGTTCGAGCTTGGTCCCGTCTCCGTGGTCGTACTCCGGAGGGGTCCCGTCTGCATGATCGCCCTCCAGACCTGCTTCGCCCATCAGCCCTGTTGTCTGGTCCCCCTCCAGAGAGGTCCTGCCCGTCTGCCCTGCCCCCAGACCATATGCCTGCTGTCTCATTCTCCGCCTCTGCCCAGTCCGTCCACTTGAGGTCTTTTGTTCTGCCACTTTTCCCCCAGTCTTCAATTTCCTGGCCAACTTTCTTTTGCAAACCAAGTCTACCTACGGGTACAAATAAAAGTAACCTGAACCTGAACTTTGCCCCTGAAATTTAGTCTCTGCACTCCCATTCTCTTCTGAAAGTTCATCATTGCATTGTTGCTGTTTGAAACCTTTGTTGCCTGTTCCTGCACGCCATTTAGTGCTTGTTAACTTTAAATAGCTTACATTTATTACACTACTCGACTACTACTACGTAGGAACTACGTTCTGTCATCAATGCTAGTGCTGTTAGCTTAAGTTTACGATTTTGATCGACAACTCATCAGTTTAATGTGGAAGTGAGATGAAAAATATATTTTGTTTATTTTTTAACTTTTCCTGGCAGGCTCATATGCTGGCTCCCTGTTATCAAAACTTATAGTATAGTATTTATAAAAAAAAGTCATTGTATATTTTATTAAAAAAGTCATAAAATAATCATAGTATAGTATGTCGAAAGAAAACATTAAAAAGTCATCATATAGTATGTTAAATAAAAGTAAAATGTCATAAAAAGTCATAGTATATATAGTATATATATAATATATAATATATAGAAAAAAGAGTCATTAACTAGAATGTCAGAAAATGGCATGAAAGAGTAAAAGTATAGTATATGAAAAAAGTCATAAAAAAGGTGCAGTATAGTATGTTATGAAAATAACTAAAAAAGTCATGTATGTCAATTAAAGACATGAAAAAGCTTTAGTATAGTTATTAAAAAAAGTAATAGTAAAGTATATAAAAAGAGGAATAAAAAAGTCAAAAGAATCTTAGTATAGTATGTCTAAAAATATATATATATATATTAAATCGAAATACATTTTTAAAAAGTCAGTGAAAAAAGTAATAAAAAGACAGTATAGTCACACTATAATATATAGAAAAAAGTCATGAAAAAATATATAAAATGTGTCAAAAGTCATTAAAATCGCATAGTATAATCATTAAAAGGCATAACTAATTCACAGAATAGTATGTCAAAAATGGTCAAAGTATAGAATTTCAAAACAATTCGTAGAAAGCCATATAGTTTTATAAAAAAGTTGTGATATAGTATGTCGAAAAAGTTATAAAAAAAGTCTTAGTATTTTATATCGAAAAAAGGAAAAAAGCCACAGTAAAGCATCCTGAAAAAAATCATAAAAAGATGTATGTTCAGCTGGTTGAAAAAAGTCATAAAAAGTAATTGTATAGTATGTCGAAAAAAGTCCTGAAAAAATGATTGCATAGTATGTCGTAAAAAGTAAATAAAAAGTAATTGTGTAATATGTCAAATCACTCATAGTATAGTATTTCTAAAAAAGATTATATAAAAAGACTATAGTATGTCCAAAAAAGTCAAATTATGCTATATAACTAAAACTCATAATATGTTGAATAAATCGTTAAAAAGTCATATTTAAGCATTTAAATCTATTGTCAAATAGTTATAGTTTAGTACGTATATTATGTCGAAAAAAGATATTAAAAGTCATAAAAAAGTGATAGTATAGTACGTCATCGAAAGGCATCAGAAATTCACAGTATAGTATGTTGAAAAATGTAATCTAAATATCATAGTATAGTATGTGGAAAAAGGTCATTGTATAGTATCTAAAAAAAGTTTGACTATACTATATCCGTATGATTAATAGTATAGTATGTCGAGAAAAGTAATAAAAAGCCATAGTAAAATACACCAAAGAATGTATAATATAGTCCAAAAAAAAGTCATAAGTATGTCAAAAATTAAAATGAGATAAAAAACTTTTTCACAATTAATTGTCTTTATTTCATAAGATTATTTGTAATTGAAATAAGTACAAGGCTAACGCTATGGTAACAGCAGATATCTGCAATATTATCAGATTATTTTGATTAAAATGCTAAAATAAACCAGAGCTATATAAAACACCACTGAGGATAGGAGACTTCAATAACGTTACAAACCAAAAACCATGGCCCCAACAAGCACATTTGTGTCCCCTGGAGACAGTTTCTGTTGTAGTGTGAGCTACTTGCAGCCATAGACTGTATTTGGTTGTGTTTTTGAAAAGCTGTGCATGTGTTGTCAAAAATGTTTTTCTTCATTTGCTTGTGTTTTGTATTTTAGCATGGGTTTTCTTCATTTTTAGTTTGTTGAGCTCTCAGGGCCACTGTCGTTATTGGCCAGAAATTGAAAAAAATAGTAATCCCAAATCCGTCTGTTTTTGAGAGGTAAAACATGAGCAAATAGTTTCGCTTTGATTTCAGTTGTGATACAAACACTGCTTAAATTAAGACCCCATCTGCACCAGCTCACTGCGAGTCAACCTGCAGAGCTGCAGCTCTTACTTTGGCCTGCAGGTCCTCCGAGCTGCCCGCGTCCATGTAGAGTTCCAGCAGTCTGATCAAGAGGTTAGAGGTGGCCACGGCCTTGGCGTGCTCGGGGGTGTGGTGACCTATCTGGCCGATGGACCAGGCTGTGGCTGCCTTGATGTGAGACTCGTGCTCCTGGGACAGGCACAGGGCCAGCTGGGGCACACCCTACAGGACAGGAGGACACACAGCATGATAGGGCTGGTTCAGTCAATATGACCTATATATATTCTGGACCCGAAGGAAGGGCTGTGTGGGTTTTAGTGGTGGGTTCAGTCGTCACATGGCTTTGTCGAGGGCAACCACAGGAGAGATTACCACCTTGGAGAGGATGACAGCCATGGCGAGGTTCTCACTGTGAGCGGCCACATATCCCAGCAGCATGATCCCGGGCAACCGCAGGTTTCCACGGCAATCGCCCAGGTAGTCGATCACAACTCCCACGCCACCATAATTCACAATCACCTGGGACAGCTGGAAACACAGACCCAGATTACGACGTGTCCAGACGTCGCACATTTGTGCAACAAAGTGTGAGAGATGAGCGCTGTACCTCCGCTGTGTGTTTCACCAGCTCCCTCATCAGAGTGACCACGTTCTTCTTGACGTACTCGTCTGGATCTTTGAGGCAGGCCACCGCTGCAGGGAAGATCTCAGCCTCGATCACCATCTCTGCCAGGCTTTCCGAGTGTTTACTGATCTGACTGAGGGCTGAGAACACCTGCCTCTGGATGGAAACCAAAAATAATGTCTGAATTATTTCCAGCGCTCATGCATATTTTTGTAAATTCAATTAGGAGCTTCATGTTGTAAATGTCTAAAGCCAGCAGATATGCTGGAATCTCACTGTTATTTATTAAATATTTAAAATAAATGTTCTTTTGAGCTACACTTGGATGTTACATTTATTCAATTTAATTAAATTTACTATGTAGTTGTTTTTAAAGTTGAAAATAATCTACCTGCAGTTAATGCTAATATTCTTTAAATTAAAAAAATGTAGATGCCGCTTTTTGCTTAAATTTCACCCCTTTTTCAGGTTTCCAGGGCTTATGTTGAGTGACTACAATGGTTATTTGTACTCATAGTAAAATTGTAGTTTCCTGACATGAATAAAACATATTTTTATCTCTGTATTTTTCATTTTAAAAATTTTGAAAATGTTTTTCTAGATTCATAGATTCACAATTCATTCATAATTAAATCACAATGTATCAAATTAAATTGTCATCGGGCAAGATGTTTGTTAATGTGCAAGAAGACAAATAGATGGAAAATTAAGAATATATATATATATATATATATATTCTTTTATTCTTTTATTTTTTTATTTTATAATGTATACTTGTTTTAAAGTACTGTTATCTGTTTTTTGTTTACCATATTTATCTATTATTGCAGTACTTTATTGTTTTTATTATTTTTATTGTTTTATTGTATGTCTATGTTTATTGTTATGCACCTTTTGCCTAGTCAAATTCCTTGTATGTGCAACGTACTTGGTAAATAAACGATTCTTATTTTGATTCTGATATATATATAAATATATATATATATTTAGACGTATCTCTGTAGCTTGAGTCAATTTTTTTAATACAATGTTTTCACAAATATGCATTTAAGGGTTCTGCTAAAAGTATATCCAAAGTAAAAGCACCAAAGATAAGCATTTATATTGTTACTATTAAAAATCAGCCCTCAAAAATAATATAGAGCACCTAGGTTACATGGTTATTTAGCATGCATGTCTCAATTATTGGTTATTTGTACCTTATTTGCCAAGCATTATTTTTAAGGAAAAGCTAAATTAAGAAAAATGATCAATTACTGTAATCTCATAAAATGATCCAAAGGGATGTTACTTAAAGATTTATTTATTTTTCGTTCATGCTTTTATACATCATCAGCTGAGTTAAAGCAGCTGCTGCATGAGTCTTTTGAGCTCTCCTACCTTCAGTTTGGCATCTGGGTTGAGGATCATCTGTGCCAGATGTGCAATGGCTCCGCTGTCCACCACAGTCTGGGCAAGTTCAGGCGTGTGCTTGGAGATGTCGCTGAGGGTGGAAGCCGCGATGCGTTTGAGGGCCATCTCAGGCTCCTGAAGACACAGCACCAGCAGGGGCACAGCACCCGCCTCCACCACCGACTGACACAACGCTGCACAGTCATGGAAAGAGGTGGGAAACATGAAAACAAACGCATAAAGGTACAAGTGCAAGGCGAGGGTGCTGGCGAAGAACGACATTTTAAAAAATACTAACTAAAATGTGTCTTCAAACCAAGAAAGTGAGAAAAAAGGGAGAGGGAAATCATAGAAACGTAAGCATGTGAGTGTGTCTGCCTTACATGCATTGTGTCGTGCGATGCAGCCCAGAGCCCAGGCGGCAGCCTCCTTCACCCCGGGGTCAAACTCCTCCAGGCAGAGAACCAGGGCATCAACTCCCCCGCAGGCCACCACAGCCTGGGACAGCTCAGGGGAGTGTTTGGCAACCGCACGCAGCACAAACGCTGCCGCCTTCTTATACAGCCTCTTCACACAGACACACAAACACACACAGATACACACATTCACTGTCATGGCCCAAATAGAGGTTTAAACCGACATTAGACTTCAATTATGATTGAGATACTAGACAGTTGTATTGTGCCATGATATGATGACAAATATCCTAGTAGAGCCTGGAATGAGATTTGATATATTTTCCCCGTGTTTTTAAAAATGAAATCATTTTATTTTTTTAACATAGTGATTCAATCATGTCATGTATCCTGTTACGTATTCGTGTTTTGTTCTCATATACTTTAATTCCTCATTGTTTGGGGTCCCGTTATAGGCTACTGCACGTGTAAGAAAAGGAATAATTGCAAAAATCAACCAGTTATTTTCTTTAAAAAAACAATTGTTTTCTTTTCCAGTCAATAGAAAGTCATAACACTGGACTTTCATATTTGAGGAGAAGGTGACAAAATAAATAAATGTCCATAAATCATTGTTGTCACACAAAAAAAAAATGGAAATATTTTCAAGAGTTTCCCTACACACTCTTCGAATAAAATATGTATTTCTTTTGCCAAAAACATTTAAGCTGGTCAAAAGTGAAAAGAGTCTCTATAGGATCCCAAACAGACTATTTGTGTGTTGTCAACTCACCTTAAACAGATGTAAAGCCACATCAGACATTGTGATTTTTTTTTTTCTAAAAGATTCCAATGGAGATTTTTCACTAAAGTGAAACAAAATTCTTCCTGACATATTTGACATAAAACGTTGAAAAATGCAAACTGAATTGTGTTCAATTTAATGCTTAAGACACTGCAACGGCCCATTAATAACAAGAGTTAGACCTTGTCCGTCTTCCCTGAAAGAGCTGAGACAGAAAGAGAGAAAACAAAGGCCTGGTTGCTCTCATGGTAAAGGGCTCTTAGGTTTTGAAGTAGCCCCCAGGCAAGCTGCCAAGTAGCCCAACATCCAGGGGGCTGACCCTGATGGCCTGCAGGGTCTCCCTCCCCTCTCTAACTCAGACAAACACACACACACACACACACACACACACACACACACACACACACACACACACACACAAACACACCAGCCTCTAAAGGGCGGAGACAGAGTTGTTACCAAAGGAAGAGCTACTGACATTCTGCGTGGCCAGAGAGTGGACCAGCTGGGGCAGGATGTCTTCCTTCACCACGGCCTGGGCCAGGTCATCGCTGTGGTCCGCCAGGCGGCCCAGAGCCAAAGCTGCTGTCTGCTGGACGCTGGGGACCACATCCAGCATGAGGGGACGCAGCATGGACATCACACCTGCAGGAGAAGACAGGAGTTCTTAGCTAGAGCTAACGTTAACATGGACCACTGGTTGCAACCCAGAGTTAGTTTCTCACCAGCATATTTAAGGAGTTCTATGTTTTGTGGTCTGGCTGCCAGTTCAGCAACAGTTTGCACAAACTGCATCCTCGATTTCTGATACTGCTCAAAAACTGCAAAACAGAAGGAGAGAAAGATAGTTTAGTTCAGAATAGTTTGATCCTTCTTTCTTTTTTTTTATGAACCAAAACAGCTGATGGATCTCACCTTGGATGATCTGTCGTTGACTCATTGTCGCCCTGATGGAAAGCGCCTCCTCCTGAAGATGTGTTATCACACGTCAGTGCGGATTATCTGCACAGAAAACACATTGATTGTATCACAGGACTCAATGCAGCGTTCCTCTTGGCCGTCTTCAGGTTTGAGTTGTTGTTGTTAAGTGTTGCCTCAGCAACAGACAGGAAGCAGAATGCACTGTCGTCCCGGCCGAAGATCGTGTATTGGAAAAAAGATGACTCACCCCTGGTACTTTCGCGATCCGCTCGCACCTCGCGAAATATATTCAGTGTGAGAGCTGTGCGCCGCTTCCTCATCTCAGTTCCGGCGAAGTCAAGTGGCCATTGGCTGCTACGTGAACTGCACGGAATGCGCTGAACATTTCCTCATGAAATGCATTTTCAACGTTATTGCTTGCCTTGCCTGCAGGAGTTTGTCCTCATATGACATGCCTGTACGAGTTTTTCTTGTTGCCCTTTATAAATCCAGTTTTTAAAAAAAGTGGCCAAAATAAAGCTTATTATTAATATTATTGGGCTATTGTAAAATGTGTGCCGATTTGAATGTGATCAATCCAAACATGATCCTCTCTCTCTCTCTCTCTCGGTTGGTATTTGCATCGGTCTATTTGTGCTGTCTGGCCTGCAGATGAAATAATCATAGAGGCAATGACAACAATGTGTTGAAATTGCAATTTAAAAAAAACTAGGTCTATTAATGGAAATAGGTCCAATCGGGCAAACAGACACTGCTTTTGGTCATGTTATCCTACAACTGAATGGCTGAGTGAAATAAAGTCTATTTTAGATGAGCCGATCCAGGACTGATTATTTATCACTAAGCCTATTGCCTGGTAGGCTTTTTTTCCGTCAAAGTTAACACATTTTATGTAGCCTAATTAACAAATATTTCAACATATTTTAAATATATAATCCACTAACATAAACCTAAACTTTGCCTTTGAGTTTTCAGCCTAAATACGGTGTGTTGTTGATTCCGTTTGAGGTCATGTTTTTACCGGAGGGATCATTTTCATATTTAATTACAGTTGCAGTGATTGCCGCATTATTACTCAGTTAAGCCCCAAATAATAGATAATTCTGTGTATTAAATCCGAATGAGCAACATTTTCGTTTTATTGCTCTGTAAGTCAATGTTATGAGGTAATTTCAATTCAATTCAATTTATTTTGTATACCCCAAAATGACAAATTTGCCTCGGAGGGCTTTACAATCTGTACACATACGACACCGTGTGTCCCGGGACTCTGACATCGGGACGGGAAAAACTGTAAAAAGGCAAAGAAGCTGTTCTGTGAGACACTGGTTATGGAACAGGCTAAAATGTAAACACTAGCTCCAATCTGATATATGGTTCCTTCTTTCATCTGTCCATCTGTTTGATGTAGGCCTTGTATTAAACCCTACTGGCCTACTTACATTTTTTTTTATTTTAGCCTAGATACGTTTTATTGAAAAGCTATAGATTTCACTAGCCTAACATATTGTTGAGTGCATGGTTTGAACATCAACTCACAACTGCAGGTTATTTGTTTTGTATTATAATTCAATAATAAATACAATTTTGAAATAAATATTTTTGGAAAAGAATAATGATCAAAATTTAGGCTAATTCGTTTTTTTTGTTTAACCATTGGTATAGTAGCCTACGCGTCCAAGATAAGCCTAATCATAAAATGCTTCTATACAATGTGACGAGGAGCGTCAGGCAGCGTTACTTGACAATGAAAAATCACACTGGAATTCAATTCTGGAAGATAAAATAATAAATAGTTGCCTCGCAAAGAAATCAGACCTTCATTTTAATTTTCCATTAAAACCGCTGCATTTTAGTGCAGTGAATGCCATTACTCGAGTGTGATAAATCATCAATACAAAACAAAATCAAAGAAGGCTTCAATCTCCATTGAATGTATTCAGAAACATGATTGGATCACACGGACCAGACCTCCTCCGAGCTGCTCATAGCCGGCCTCCTTAACAGAGTTATCTCCATCGCTGCTGATTCACAAAGACATCTGGCGCTTTGCACCTTCTGCCCACTTGAATTATTCCTTTATTTGGTTGTTGTCAATGCAAAAAAAACCAAAAAAAAACACCAGACCGACTCATGATCTTCCGTAAAGACAATGGAACGGACTTCTTCGGTAAGTGTAAAATGTTTTATTTAGATGTTTTATACTGTGCAACAGTAACAATACAATAGGTTGTCCATACAATCGAGCGATACAAATACGGAAAACACGGGAGACATCAAAACATCTGTCATTGAGTGTGACATGGAGCTGAACAGGAGCCCAAGTCATTCCCTCAGAACAAAAAGGGGAATAAGAGAATAACACCATCGCTGATTAAATATGCATTTTGTTTATATTTACACGTGGATTCTCTAAAACTGCTTAAAACGCGTTAAAGACGTGGTGGATACGCAATCCGATTCCACTGCAGCTACAAGAAACTGATTTTTTTTCTCAGTAAAAGGCAATTTTAAAGTTGTTTTTTTTCCCCTCCATGTTTTCCCATGAAGCCAACAGCGCCATACAAACGTATTATGCTCCCTTCGTTGGAACAAGATCGACGTCTGAGACACTTCCAAAAAAATAAAAATAGCCCCGTCAAAACGAGACTTCTGGGGGCCAACACGCAGAATCCTCTTTTATAAAAGAAAAAAAAGTGTTATAATGAGCATGCATGTTTAAAACAGACCGTCTCAAAATATCCCAACACATGAAATAAATCATGAACACGTTTAATCTGAAAAAAAAAACATGTAGAAGAAAATATAAAAGTCTATCTTCAGTCACTTCTGTAAAATAAAGATGTAGCTTTAAAATGGGATAAATGCTTGTCCATCTCTTTTTTCCCCACAAACATCGACATCTGCTTCCAGTGGCCATTCAAAAGATCCCCAGCCTCCCGACTTCCTCGTGCCTTTTATTTTGAAATGTCTCCGAGTCCACTACGTCATAAACTTACATGTGATGCCATAATATTTAGAACAACAAATGGAGCGAGAGAGAAAAAGAGATAACATTGTCTACACAATGGAACTACGTTGGCATGACAACAGTCGGCCTATTAGCTGAGCGGGTGTCTGGAGTTGGCTGGTCCGGTCCGGAGTCCCGCGTCATCCGGAGGAGGTCGACGAGCCGTTCAGTGAGACCTTCCGGGGCTTGTTGCCGCCGCCGCCGCCGCCGCCAAACTGAGTGAAGGGCCGACTGGGGGTCGGAGGGGCGGGGGGGGCGGCGGCGGCGGCGGCCGGGGTCCCATTGACTTTAATGGGGCCGTGTGGGAGCTGGGGGTGCGGGGACTGCGCAGGCGTGCCGGGGCTCGGCAGCGACGAGGACGTGGACGGAGCCCCGGCGGGACTTCCGGCTTTGTCGCTGGCAGAATCGCTCTCGGGACCGGATCTGCTCGCGCTGTTCTGGCCTTCCTGCTGAGCGTGGCTCACCTTCATCTTCTTACAGTTGGGTCGGACTCTGTACTTCAGCGGCAACGGGCCGTTCTGTGAGGAAGGGTAAAATAAAGAGATAATGAAACATAAGAACTATAGAGTTTAAAACAAAATCAATAACCTGAAAATTAGACGTTAAACAAAGCCTTCTTCACACTTTGCTTCAAAGATGTTTCGAACCAGCCAATTGTATTGGACTACAATTAAATTAACTCATTAACCCATTTCAAAATACAGTCCACTTATAAGATGCATTCGCTTCTTGCATCCACAAGCAAACTATTTTACGAATGACAGGTGAAGCACTTCTCCTTTGTCTTAACAACAACAACAACAACAACAACAATAATAATAATATATATTCAGGTCAGTTGTATTTTATTTTCATTCGATAGGAAATAATGGGGCCTACAAGCTAAATTTAAATTTAGAAATTTCTATAAAATTGTCCCTAAACCCATCCAACAGCCTCCTGTCCGACTTCATTTTATGTTTAAAAAAGTAAAAATATTTTGTAATGGACCACATTATTGTCAGCACCACCAACAAAAGGGGAGAAAACCCATATTTAAAACACATTGTGTTCAGTGCAGTGCCTATTGGATTTTACTTTAAATCACAATATGTGACCTTCCATTTATTAGTTTGTAAATACACTCATTTCAAGATCAACATTGGTTGTCTTGGTCATCATTTTGAAGTAATTAATATTGCATTTAAAAAAATAAAATAAAGTATGCTCCAGACAGACATGTATTTGAACAAAGTAGAGGACTTTAAATGATCAATAGAATATCATACATTACCGAGCAAAATAATAAAATTTGATTTACGACTGTTAGACAACATAAATGTAGATAAACCAACAGAAATCAAGTTTATTTTGACCAAAAATATCTCTTACTCTTCTCCAAGTGTAGATGTATGCTATATCCATTAAAGTGTAGTAATCTTTCAGAGGTTCGTCTTCATACATGACTTCAACCTAGACAGAAAAAAAAGAGTACATTTTAATAAAACAATAACTAAATCTACATTTAAATAAGATTTTGAAATAAGTATCATAATGTCACAATTCCCTTGGATGAACACAATTATATTCACGTAGTTTCAATGTCTAATTTATATAGTCCAAAAATATATAAGTAAATAATAAATCAAGACAGACCTGGTAGGCATTTGGGATGTCCATTTTGCTGCGCAGAAACTTCCTCAGATGCATGACTGTCATGGCTGCTGGACACTGCAAGTACCGTTTGTTTGCCACCTGCACAATTATGTAAGTATTCAAAAAATTTACACAAGACAATATATTTGTATAGAAGTATATTGATTTAGAATGACTAGGCATCTAAATCATTACAGACTGGTCCACCTTAAAAGCTGAACAATAATTAACAAAACAATGAAGCCCTTCAGAGGAAACAATGTTCAGTTAAAATGTGTCATATTTCACAACAGAGAGCGACAACTCAATACTCAGTCCCTACCCTAAAAAAAATAAAGAAAAAAAATAAAATAAAGGTGTCTGCAGCACCTTTCATTCTTCTTTTTTTGTTGTTGTAGTAAAGGATGTTATGAAAAAACCCTGGCAGAGAAGAGAATGTGGCAAAACATCTTACCATATTTTGATCTTTAGACTGCTTGTCCTCCATTGAACCTCCCAGTCTGCAAATTATTAAAATAGAAAATATTTATACTTTACTGCAATGCGACACATGTGTTTTTCATGTGCCAACATCACATATATTTTCAATAACACAAATGTATTATTCACAATAAATAACAGGATATTTAATAATAAAAAAATATATATATTTTCGCTATATTTGACACATACAGTACTTGAGGCGTATTACTCATGTCAACAGCCCTTATAATGTTCAAAATGTAGAAAAATTCAAAAACATGATTGGAAATAAAATTAAAATTAAAAATAATTCTTGAAATAATTTAATTAACACTGAAACAGTGAGGGACAATCCAATACATTTTTATCAGTTGCTTCCATTAAAAAAAAAGAAAATAAGCCTGCATAAGTGATATCCAGTTCTGATTTTTGGACAACGGCTAATTTCTTAAACTTGGAGAAAATGTGTGTTCAGGACCTATATGAGCACAACACGACTCATTTGGCAGAGTTCTGCCCGGATATCTATTATGCTGAACAGTAGGAAACACTACGCTTGGAGGATAAAAGGACCAAATGCTTTCTGATGCCGGTGACCAGAGTTATTGATCGGTCTAGCAACACTCAGGTTGGATATGATCAATTAGAATGCAGCATCTTATCTGAGACCATACATCTTTCAGATCAAATACATGACCATACATATTCTTCAATGTTTTCTTAAGCATAGTATGACGTTATAATCATGACAGTTCTTGCCACTGTAACTGAATTAAATAATCAGTTCACTACTCTGTCAAGAACAACTATAAAAAAAATGAAGCATTAATAATTACTAGAACAAAACCAAAAGCCTACCTGCAGTGATCAAAGAACTCAATAGAGAGGCTGATGATCTCATCATCTGTAATAATCCTCTTGTCCTCGTCTGCCACCTCTCCACGATCCTCATTTGATCCATTAGAAGCTGCAGAAAAACACAAAGAAAGATGAATACCCAGAAAATTATGTTTAAAAAGAAAAAAGAAAAAGAAAAGAAGAAGAAATACAGGTGAAAATATAACTTGGAACATTGGCCTGCAGTGAAGTGCCAACAGGGGGGAAATTATTTCATTTCATCCAAAGCTTCAAGAAATCTGGTTCTCTCTTCACTGTGGTGAGTAAAAGGAAATTAAATAATGAAGCTATTTACGTGCGTTCTAACTCACCATCTACGGGGTGCTCCGCATAAAAGTCTCTCCTCCTCTTCATTTCATCTGAGGACATTCAGGGAGACAAGCAATTACAAGCCTGTTCACGTTCAGGTTTAATACAGAAATAAGTCAGATTCTTAAATAAACACAGAATCAGAATAGTGGTCGGTCTGGAGAAATTACCAACATTTGGTAACATTACATTATGGGTCATTTCAATACAGCAAAAAAAAAAAAAAAAAAAAAAAAAAAAAAAAAAAAACAGCCTGCGCCTCAAAACCTGCTATACATTCCACACCCATTTCCTCAGAATACTCCTCCTTATAGGAGTGACATATATGAGGCTTGGCAGTAAAACAAAAAAGGGAGTTTTTGCCCGACTTGTTTCGAGAGGTTTGATTGATGGAGGTTCAACAGCATACAAAAGCAGCACATGACAAAGTAACCACAAAAAAAACAAAAAACAGCAGATGTTATGACGACAACAGATCTCAGCCACCCCAGCACCACATTATGAACATATTGAAAATATAAATATGTGCAACTTTTCTTTTGTTGGGGTGGGTGTTGATTCGAACAGTATACATTCCTATTTATTCACTTCTCATTTGGTGGTAATACAGTCGTTATGGAGACACAACATTGCTGACTGACTGCATGAAACAAGTGATCAAAGTAAGCTATAGAAAAAGGGTGCAGAGACAGAAAGTAAACACATGTTAGATGCATGGATCGACTAGTCACGCGCTTACTTTTGAAGAGGCCGGGGACCAGCTTGTACACAATGTCCTGTAGGGTTTTGTCGGACCTAGAAAGAGGACGAGAACCTTCAGTCAAGTCATTAACATCCTGGAATCCTCAATATTCGCAGGTTGAAACTATAAAAAAGAAAACCTGACACAGATGGCTGAATTGTTCCTATTCGCTTATTAATAAGCTCGGGATGAAGACAAATAACAACATGTCGCCGCAAAGTACGGCTCCTTGTTTTTAAATGCTTCTCTTAACGTATACATTGATACATACAGCCTGCATGGGACATGCAGATATTCAATAAACACTCATGAGAGGTATGCAAGGCTGTGAACACTCATATTATGTAAGTGTTCTGCGTGACTTTGAAACCAATCACTGGCTGATCCAGCTGTTCAGTGGGGAAACAAACAGGAACAACACAAAGGCCAACAAAGAGGAAACAAAGTGTGTTCAAACTGGTGTTGCTGCCAAACATTACCAATAGACGACAAAAAAAATAAAACAAAACAAAGTCTTAACATATTGAAATAATATTAAAAGAACACGAAGGTGCATAAATTCAACCCATGATGGGGCACAAAAGACTCACTAAACTTGTATCTTAAGGAAAGATTCCTTTGCCTAAACGATAAAGAAAATCTACATTCAAAAACAAAAGCAAACTGAGAAAAAAAAAAAAAAGATGCAAAAAATCTTTAGAGCCACAGTTTTATATCTCACCTAATGTTGAGCAGAGGCTTCGTTTTATGCACTTGTACATCACAGATGGGACAGTATTTGCTGGCTTCCAGGTAGCGCACGATACACATCTTGCAAACTGCAAACCAGAGAGAAAGAAAGAAAAAAAAGGAAAAAAACTGTCAACATCATGTCATCTGAAAGGACATCCTCAATCTGGGTTAAGGACTGGTTGAGGAGAATTCTCCTTTGCAGCCTTAACAATTGCTCTCTCTCTGTGTGTGTGTGTGTGTGTGTGTGTGTGTGTGTGTGTGTGTGTGTGTGTGTGTGTGTGTGTGTGTGTGTGTGTCTGTGTGTGTGTGTGTGTGTGGGCAAGAAAGATTCCTGTAGGCTGTAACTTGCTGTAACATATTCTCACCAGGGTGCACATGTTAACATTTCCCACCTATACAAGAACAGCCATTGGTTTTATTTTTATTTTTTTTTGTCAGTTTGCTCACATGAGTGAAGACATTCGATGATGGTCGTTGCGTCTATGAAATATCCTCCGCACAGGACGCACATGAGGTGGGGATTGAGCTCGGTGATCTTTATCCTGGTCGTCCGATGCATGTTGAGAGAGGGGAACAACAATCCTGCGTGGGAGAAGAAGAAAGAAGAAAAAGATCATGTCAAAACAAGGCATGCATGGCCGGAGAGGAGACATCAGAGGGCTGCGGGTTTCATTTACAACGCGACGCGGACCATTTGGGGGGAAAAGCTCGCTGTTTGTTTGACTTGTGTTAAGGAAACATCATCTTTTATGCTAATCAAATAATAACCAAAGGGTAGTGGGGGGGGAGCTCGGTGGCAGATTGATAGGCAGCAGCGCCACGGAAGTCACCTGACCGAGGCGCAGTGAATAATCATAAATCAATCACGTTGAGATCGATGCAGCCCTGCGCTCCTCTCCTCTCTCCATCTTAAACCAACACGGCTGAACACATGGCGACATCACGAGGAACCGCGCGGCGCAGCCCGAACCACAGACGGGCTTCACGGGTCAGGATTTGGGAAGCGTTCGGCCAAATCGGACGAGTTGGATGAGCCGATGTTGTGCGCGTGCGGCACGTGACCGTGCAGAAACAATGCAGTTCTATATTAGAGACGGAAATCTGTAGCCGTGTAGGCTAAAGAGTAGGAAAGAAATCGGACCAGTGAGGCATCAAATGTGGGCTACAGCCTTGGAAATAAATTGGGCATCTCGTCTCATAATTTATACCTCTCCATAAAACTGTATACATGTAGTGGCCACTCCACTTTAGAACAGGACTTGTAGCCAAAAATCGAGACATTATTGGTGGAAAAACAATATTAGGTCTGGGGATCCGTGGCGCTTCGGGGTGAGTGTTGGTGAGAGGGGGGTGATAGGAGACACTGCGTCAGGTGTGCCACACGGGCTACGGGGGAAACCTGGGCGTTTCTATGGCAACTCCTTTCGCTTTTCTTTTTTTAGCCCCACATGGCTGGTCACCATGCAGCTACCAGAACAAGGCAGGATCCCGGACCAAAACAACGGCACGACGAGCTGTCGGTGAGCGGGAGCAAAGAGGGACCGGAGGCTCCCCGTCCCTCCGCGCACACAGACAGCGGCTGGACTGCCAGGCTGCCGACAGCACGGCTGCCATTTTGTGGAGGAAAAAAAAAAAAAAAAAGCCCGTATCGGTTCAACGGGCTGCGGGGTTTCCTTCGAAAGGGGGCAAATAAAACCAATATCCGACGCGTTTACGCCAGATCACCAAATCGTGGCGGACCACGGAGAGGAGCATACGTGTGTCCAGATCTCCGCTCTGTCGCGGGCTCGCTTTGCGCCGCGGTTTGCTCGGTGGCGTGTGCGCGATAACCCGCGCCGTGCAGCAGCAACATGGCCAGACGGCAGCGACTGCTGAAGTTGAAGCGCACACATGGATCATAGTTATTTATTCTGCGCCATATGCATCAACTCAAACGCACCGTTTATTAAAACGCCAGCATTAATCATACTTTGGGCCGATTGGCATTCAACTTTAGGAGCCCGGGGATGACAAAACAACAGAAACTCAAACGGGGAATTAAGCATAATGCCAAAGTATCCCCGTTGTTCCATTTATCCAGCACTCCGGAGGATTTATGAGCCAATAGGGAAATGTATAGTTTGTAACCCGGAAGGTTGAGGAACGAGCATTTAAATCGGGGAGTATTAATAAAAGCTACAATTGCTTCAAGTGCCCCATTTGTTGTCATTAAAAGTCTAGATGGAACCCATGCGCTGGACATGACGAGGTGAGCCTCTTTAAAACACTGGATGACAGCTTTGATCCCACACCGGGACTTCATGGAGCCACAGCCGGCACCACGCCAGACCACCGGCCGGTTCCAACGCTCCACCCGACCTCTCCGTCTCTGAGCAGACCACCGCGGGGGCAAGTTTGGACATCGACTCCGACTCCATGCATCATGGATGATGATGATGATGATGATGATGATGATGGAGGATAATGTCTATAAGCAGGGAGCCCTGTTGCGTCATTAACCGATTGACATGGTGTTTGGACAACTGCGCTCCTTCTGTCCTGTGGGAGCTGCATGCTCACTTTATAAAAAGACTCCCGAGTCAATCAATCCACAAATGCAAACGTAAAGAAGTTGATGAGGGAACGAATGCTACCGAGTGGCTGCAGCGCCAACCAGTAAACACCATACCAGAGAGTATGTCGGCTAAATCAAGCCTGTTCAAGAGCCCATAAAGAAACACGGGCTGTATAGAAGCAGCCTCGTCACATGGGCTATGTTCTTATCATAAGCACATTTTAATTATGGAGTCGCTGTTGATGGCACGCACATCATCCATTAATTCAGAGCCCAGTCTTTACTGGCCTCAATAAGGCAAAAACAAATGAGGAGATTATCCCTGGCTTCTTGCAATGACCCAAACATCATGTATTCCCAAATGAGAGCAGCTCCTTTTGTAAAAGGTTCCCCTCGCACGTAAATCAACAGCAGCTGGAAATAACCCAATTAAAATCGGCACACTAACCGCCGTCAGTCAATTCAGAAAATCTTGAAAATAAAAAAAAGATTCCTAATTGACCACATGACTGAAACTTATTTAAGTCCTCACAAACAAGATTAAGCTTAGTTGGGTGTGTTTGACGTGCTCACCACACACTGTAAAGTGAACCATCCAGTCTGTCATACAACATCTATTCACAGACCTGTGCAGGCTTTCAACCTGCAACCCCGGAGAGGGGGAAACACATTCAATTTAACTCATTACGCGCACACAGAGGGTGCCCAACAGCATTCATGAGTAAAATGATAATTCGTATCCCTCCCCCCGAAGAGGCAAAAGCCCTGGCTCATGTCTGCCGGTCCTAGAGCAGATTCAGAGTCACAAAAGTGCGCCAGCTTTCAGCCGGAAGATGAAAATATGGAAATCCACAATGAGCTTAAATGTCAACAAACAACACAAACTATGCTGGCCACAACAGCCATAAAGTCAAACTACTAACGCGTTGGCTGCTTGACACAACCAGCCTTTTGTATCCTGGCCCAAGTGTTGCCCACTTTTTTTTTTTTTTTCCCCTTCTTTTTTTAATTTTTTTAATTTCTCAAAAACCCAACCACCATTCTTAATTATGATAACCACACACCGAGACATGCAGAGGCACAGTGCATGTTTAACGACGATCCAGCGATGACCAAGCAGCCGTCATGAAACATTTATGCACAGTTGAAACGGTTTGCCTCCTCGTCACGTTTATAGGAGCAACCCAAGTTAAGTTAATAAATCCAACATTTAGTCACATACAGCCGAAAGCGACACACAGCCGTGTCCACAACACCCCAAACATCCAGACTCTATAAAATAAAGACGCTGTATGGAAATATGAACACAGAAGGACCGTTTGGAGCACTTGCTGCTGGTAACATCTCAGCCAACCCAGCCTGGTTCGCCTGAGATCTCCACTTTACATAAATCCAAACGGCGCAACGCAAACCCCGTCCGTGATCAACTTATACGGACACATCGCTCAATAGTGTGCAATGCGACAGTGGGTGTGCGTGGATCTTAATTCGCGTTCGTGCCCGAGCGGGGAACATGTTTTGCCCAACAACAAAAAAAAAGTGGTGCGCAGACACACACACACACACACAGAGGGAGAGCTCCACGTCGGTGATCGCTGCAGCCACCGCTGAAAGCTCCACATCCACCGCTGGATCGGTGCGTGTAAAACCCGCAAAAGCGCCACGCCGAACCGCCCCTCCTGGCCCCGTTAGTTAGAGACGATATCGAATAAGACATACCTGGAGGCTGAGCTGGGAATCGGTGGGTCTTGAGGCGACTAGACAATGAAAGTTGGGAGGCGATCAGCAGAAAATGAATAGGAGCCGAGCCGCCATCTTGAAGCAGGCTGCAGACGCTGTCAGTGGCGGAGAGCGCACGGCGGACCGGAGCGCATTTCAGATGTGCGAATAAAACTCCTCTTCTCCTCGCCGCCCGCGCGCTGGGAGCGGATCCGATCCTCGGCTTCAAGGGAGCCCGGTGCTCCGGGTTCGGCTCGGGAAGGCTCGCACTTCGGCGCCGACAACTTTGCCTCCAAAATATCCGCTTCACCCCCCAGTAAAATGCAGCAGTGTGTGTGTGCTCTGCTGAAACTAACACCGTCCCTAAAATGGCTTGTAGTTCGACCGCCCCGCTTTGGTCACGTGGTCTCGTTGCTTAAGGGCGCCTTAGAATTACTGTCGGTGTACGCCGTTTCTCCCCGATCTACCACGCACGACATAACCGCCGAAAAGTAACGCACAAAACACGCAGACGCACGTTTCAATAGCCTTTCGACCGCAAAATATCATAAAGGACTCCGCAGTCTGCGCTTTACTTGAGCTGAAAGGACAACAGGCAGATGCTTGGAGGCGCAGAAAAAAAAATTAGTGTCGGTGTATGGTCTTTCTAATGCAGGCTGTGACGCATGATTTAAAATAACCCATAAATATACAGTTTGATACACTTTTACAGTAAGGCATACAAAAAGGCATAATACCTGCACTTAATACGCATCCTACTTGCGCTCAAATGGCACTATTGGGGGCGTCTATAAGTAGGCTAATGATGGCGTGCCCTCGTCTCTCTGATGTTAAAAATAACTGCTGCACACGCACTCTCACACACTTTGGTGTCGTTTGGACCATCAAAGTGTCTCAATCCGCTCACTGGGACGTGCAGGGTGCAGCAGCAGGCAGCTACCTTATTCATCTCTGTTCATCGTGGCTTGAAAAGAACCACGCACTCGGTTAAAACACGTCCATGTGACAAATGGCTCTGGTGTCAAACCTTTGTCACAGGCTGTCCTGACATCTGCAAAAAAAAAAACACACACACAAAAAAAAGAGAGAGAAGAATGCGCCGCAACTTCCACTTGATGAATTGGAGCCTTTATCATTCAGCCAGCGCCGCAGAAAATGAAGGCATTTCGGATGTTTATGGAATCCGAGCCGCTGTGGCGCTTTAGCTGAGGAGCTTTGAACTTTCATTTGGGAGGTGGATGCTCAAAGCTTAAGATAGTCTAAAAAAAAAAGAAAAAAGGAGGACAACTCTTACAGAGCAATAAAGCTAATTAAAAAAAAAAAAAAAAAAAAAAAGTAAAGTTGTTGGTGGTCTTTTTTTCTCCCATCGGTGGGCTGAGCTTCTTGTGCAACAAATGTTGCAGGAAACGAAATACTGCCGTCATGAAACTATGACAGAACTCATATTCAGGGCTGACAAAACACACGCCTGCATGCCAGGTACTTCATTGGCTCCAGATTCAAACTAAAAGTTCCACATATCTGACACAAAACCTGCAATATGACAATGACACCAACTGCATTTGTCCAAAAAAACATTTCCCCACTAAATGGCAATCTCTAAAGACAGTGCGGATCCGTGTGAGCACATGAAGTTGGGAAATTATTCAAAGCACAAGGTGGATTGGATTTCTTCTGTTTTATTTGAATCACACACGTTGGAATGGTAATTGTCTCTCACATGTATACACGTCATGTCAATCTCAGGTGCAAAAATAAACGATAAAGAAAGAGATACAGAGATAAAGAGATGGGCGATGGTCAGTGCTTTGTGGGGTCGAAAGGGAGGAAACTGGACACCGGCATCACATCTGACTGGCTTTCTCCACACTCTTGGCAGCGTCTTTGAGCTTTCCCACCAAATCCTGAAAGCAAGCAACCATTGATCATTTTCAAGAGGAACATGTCCGGTGAGATAACCTAAAAAACCAGTTGTAAAAAATATATATCAACGCTGTTAATTAGACTCGTTATAAACGAGAATAAACTGAATTTGTATGCGTTCAGAATTGTTTATTCTGTCTGCCCTGACACTGAAGAACATTACGTCCGAATTGATTCAATCAAATATTTGACATCGGGTATGCAGAACAGCCATGTGGTTTAAATAGCCCACAGGTCAGCCCGCATATCACACAAACAGAAAGCCTCAAACAGCAGAGGTCATGCTGGAACTTAAAAGCCTATAAAGGCTTCAGCGATCTTGCATAATGCCCATGCAGCATTTATTTTTGTACTAGGACAACTTAATGCATCACCATCAATGCAATCTGGTTCTGGGACATTTGTTTTATAATTAATGTTTGGCTAAAGCAAAATACCTTTCATTTAACCTATTATGTCGAATGCGCCGCTATAATGATACAATTTAACATAATATTGTATTTGGAAGCTGCTCGTGTCTGAAGAAGGAAACTGCCCTGGAGCAATCAGCTCAGTTATCATACTTCTTTCTTTTTTTTTTTGTTCTTAGGGAGGCTAAATGTGGTGCGTAAAAACATATGATGCAACTGACAAACAATCTGACTTTGGTATACAAATGACAGACGAAGAGCACATAGATTAAAAATGAGCATGCAACGAAATCCTTCCTCTACCTGTAGCTGCTCCACTGTGCAGGTGAAGTTGATATCTTCCGAGGATCCTTTATTCTAACAGATGGAACAAACGGGATCGCTATTTTACGCACAGAAACGTACCAAACACACCCAGGAAAATCCAGGAAAATCCAGGAAAATCCAGGAAAATCCAGGAAAATCCAGGACAGTGGAGGTATAACAACGTATTGCAGTCTTACCTCTGTGTCCAATGAAATCAAGTAGAAAGGCTCGTTGACCTTATCGACCTGCCCGTTCTGTCGGGGAAACAACATTTTGGTTTGGCGCAAGAAACGGGGCAACAAAAAGTCAAAATGTGCTCCAAAACTTGTTATATATGTACCTTCACGTGGTATTGTAGACGCCATGACGCGTCGTTGATGTGAGGTGGACACCTTCCTATGCTAGAGGAGGGGGACAAGAAAGATCTGTAAACTCGAGACAGACAATCAGGATGAAAGTTATAGAGAAAAAGCTGAATTGTGTTCGGAAAATGTATCTCATGTGAGCATGTTTTAGCCGGATCCCCTAAAGCCTTTCAGTATTTCACAAATAGCCCATTTGAGGATATTTAAAAGTGTTATATGTCTTAAAAGACGTTGCGTGTTTCAAATGAATTGACTTTTCTTCTCTTTTTTTTTTTTGCAACTGTTTAAAATCAGTTTGCAGACAATGCTGCTCTTTCATAAAGAGCTTTTGTTTATAGCGCGTCATTAAGCAGCATTTACATTGCAATTAATCACACTCCATGTCCTCCTCGACACTCTGCTCCTTACTGGGCTGAAGCGACAACTTTTTTTTTTTTTTTGCTCTTTCCTCATTTTCGGCAAATCCAATTCTTTAAGGTTGCGTCAAACTATTTAAATTGATCCGTGCGTTGTTGCTTTTTTTCACATCTCATGCCAATAATCCTCATAACTGGAGTCGACTAAAAATGAAAATAGGACACGTTGACATTCAGATTGTGATCTAATGAACTTTCAATGAGCAAACCCGTTCAGTAATTCAGCAGTGTTCAACTTGCAGCTTTAAAAATATGTCATGTTCCAGTTTCATCTTGCAGATCAGTTTTGATGAAGCACTTCAACAATAACACCAACAGCTCCACATATCTCTGCACAGCTCCAAGCATTTCAGACTTACCTTGCTAACAGACGCTCCAGTTCTTTTCTATGTTTCTGTAAAACAAAGCATTGATCAATGAGTTAATAAAGCCAGAGTCACAAGACTACATGAAAAAAAAATAAGATTTCATGAATGTCATATTGTTAGAACTGTCACCTGATGTGTGTTATAGAAGACTTCTATTCTGTCTGCACTGAATGAGAGTTCTTCAAGGCAGGAGCTGCAAGAACCAAACAACACTTTAATCAGATTTCACAAAACATTGACCTGACATATTGTTGGACAACTTTACGTTTTAAATTGTAACCCATGTACCCCAAAAAAAAAAAAGAGATGACAGGGGAACAAATACATCTGTGCCACTTAAGTCTCATGTAGATGAATGAATGTTGATGTGTCCATTGAACAAGTTAACATACGGTTTGTAATCACAGTTAAATTGCAGTTTCAGAATGCAGAGAAAAACAAGACAGCCTGAAAGCTGGGGTTTTTAAAGGAAGCCAAAAAGAAAACTGAAACAACAAAGAAACAATGTCATAGAAGTCTAAATTAGTATTTAGCTCTATATTGGTTTGTTATTAAGAACTTTAGTGATGATCTTCTATATCCTGAAAACCCCACTCTGATGATCTAAATATCCCCTTCCCTTCTTTGACTAAAGAGCAAAACGTTAAGGCAATGTAGATGAACACTTGTGAGAAACTCCATTTTAACAATAGAGGTACCATGGAGACCAATATGTCAAATGTAACCACAGTAGCCTACTTATTATTTTACGCAACTTGCAGGTCATTTCAAAAGTTGCTCAATAATGCTAATTTCCCCAAACTAACAATAACCTGGCCTGTTGTTTATGTGTGTGGGAACTTTACTTCTGGTTCACCAGCATACACATCTAGGCCACCCATTTAGGACACAACAACAGCATAGCTAATTAACTCAGTGGCTTTGCAGTATTTTAAATGTAAAAGTATTTGATTATAATTTTTTTTTTGGTTGCTGTTTTATAGTTTCATAGAAAATATGAAATTGTTCACATATTTTATTAATTTCTGAAATATTGCACAGACTCGTGGTCTCTTGGGAGAGTCAATCATCAGGTCGCAGAAGTGTAATATAATCAAGTTAGAAACGTAAAAACCGTATAAAGCACAAGGCAACATATTTCCTGTCACACTGGGTGATATGAGCACAATTTCCACAGCCATATACCGACAAACTAATGAGTCTATTTTTAGCAAGTGCAGGGGGTTAGAGCAGCAGAGGCGTCACAGGAAACCCTCTGTCTGAGGTCCCCTACCTTATCGTCGACTCGTCTGCGTTTTGTTTGACCGCCTCCAGTATGAAGGTGGTCGCCGCAGTGTGACTCCGCTTGAGCAGGATCTGGTCGACCTGCTTCAGCTCGGGCTGATCTGCGTGGACACAAACACACGGCATGAGGATGCCCCTCTGCAGGCAGCCTGCAACGCGCAGCCTCCACTCTCTATGGGCACAACATACGCGTTTAATTGGTATAATTGATGGAGGCTAGATTTGCGATCCGTACTTGTGCTCTCCAGATTGACGTGTAGAATGGAAATCAATGAGGATTTGCATGTGAATGGGCCCCTCAGCTGCATCAGCCAGGGGTCCTTTGTTTGTTTGTATACGGTGAACATTTCACTTTCTATGTAATTCTGCCATTGTAGAGAGTCGGAATGCTGCAGAAGTTAGACAACACGGTGTGTGTGTGTGTGTGTGTGTGTGTGTGTGTGTGTGTGTGTGTGTGTGTGTGTGTGTGTGTGTGTAAGCAGCCATGACAGGGTTAGTTAATTAAGGAGCTGTAACTATTGCACGAGGTGATCAAGTCTGCTGTCATTTTGCATTAGTGATATTTAGCCTATAATGCTCAAATCCAAGTCAAACGTAGCTGCTGGTTTCAAAGAGCTGCTGTGATCGGTTCAAGCGAACAATCGGATGCGTCTCCATTTGTCGGTTGTGACTAATGGTGATGGGAAAAGTCGAACACAGCCGTTCTGATGTGCTGAGAAGACTTGATGCCGGTTTAAATGACAAAAGGCATCCCGAGTGGCCGTACACGTTGACGTGGGACTGCTGCAGAATGTAAAGCAGGCAGCAGGAAGAGCTGAGCCCGCTTCAGCCCAGCTGATGGGCGGCGTGCTGCTGAAACACCCCGCTTCATTAAAGATCGTATTATACACGCGGGGGGTGGGGTGGGAGGGGGTGGGGTGGGAGGGGGGGATCCGGTTCAGAACAGCGGCGCCGCGAAAAATCCGCAAAACATCGAGGCAGCTCCTCCACCGCAGCGGCGCATCCACACGGTGGAGGAACCGGAAGGAGCGGCGGAGACAAAAGCGGGGCAGAGTCAGCTCACCGAGGACTCCTGGGTCGGCTTGAGAGGAGAGCAGGCTCCGGAACGACACGTCCACCAGCACCCGGTAGCCGCTCTGGTCGAAGGCGGACGGATCGGCGAGCGATTGCAGCCCTCTCTGCACAGACTCAGACAACTCCATTTTGCAAAAGGGTGACCCACTACAGCAGACCACGTGACGGATCAGCTGATGTAGCGTGTGGAGCAGCAGAGAGCTGCGTTGAGGAGATTACAACCGAGCTGGGGCTGGCAAATGTGGAGAAGTCCCTGCGGGTCGACAAGTAGATGGGTTTTTTTTGGAAGGGGGGTGGGATTGCTCGTAGGCTATGTGGTGGTTTTTATATTGCGATTTCCCTCCTGTGCACCGGATTTTGAGCGCAATTAAAATAGTCTTATTATGAGTCTCACCGTCTCTGCAGTTATATTTGCATGTTTAAGTAAACTGAAACACAGCTATTCATTCACAGATGGGGTCCCACTGAAAACCTGAGCTCTAAGACACCTGTAATCCACATTTATTTTAATGTATGTTACATGAATACATTTCCCCCCATGCAATTATTCACACACAATTTCTGTCTGTGGCTAATTTGTAGACTTTGAAAGGTGCTAATCATATCTGCTTCATAGTCTACTGTCAATAGACTACCTGGCCCTCTTTCATTGGGCTATAATGAAGAGCTGGAACCAGGAAATGTTTCAATCACGAGATGAAGTCAAACTGATGACTCGTGGGATTATTAATTGAGACAGTTATAATGTTGTAATCTTACTGCTTGTAGTCCACTTGTGCGAAGACATGCACCATCATTCTACAGTTTGATTTCAAGCACATTGTCTATTCAGGTTTGCTACTAATGGTTGCACTATCAAATGGAAAGCTGTTACAGTTTCAACCAGCATACATCGAATATGCCTTATTGTTTTTTAAGACATTTGAAGTGTGGATTGTGTGAAAGGATGCACAACATGAACCTAATTAATGTACATCTGACTTGTGTGACGTAGGTAGCACACACCCAAAGCATAATGCGTGTTTGCTGCACTTATCACGGTGCCTACATAACCCTTATACCTGTGACACTTTAAGTCGGTCATCGTGTCGATATGATTCTCCATTTTAATCATCTGCATGTGCAGGTCCTGTTCGCGTGGGGAGCTCCCCTGCCAGAGTCTTGAGGCAGTCATCAGGAGTGTTAGTGAGCAGAGTAGGTCACTTGTAACTTTCCATTATGTCAGGCGAAAACATGTGTAATCAGTGTGTAATGCCAACACATGTATTGCAGTCTAGACTTGGAACCACTTGACAACGAACTCCACAGAGTGCATAAAAAAAAACACGACTTCATTATTAACTGTTATGCTGTTATGCTGCTAAATTTCCCCAAACGGTCAGAAAAACATGAATCCTCTGGGTCATGTTATCACGTGGAATACATGACGACATTGTTCCTGCTTTGGCAAAACATACCTGAAATACATTTTTGTAAGAGAAAGTTTCCTTTGAGGCAAATGTTTCATGATTACTTGCTTCTTTTTTTTAAATTTATTTATTTATTTTTTTTTAGAATTTATAATTTAGGCTACTTGCATTTAGACATTGTAACTCTTCAGTGCAGTGCCTCTTTAACCTTCTGCAGCTGCTTCCAGCAGCAGTTAAAATCTTGGAGGAAAAACTATATTTATTGTTTACAAATGTTTTCCTGTCGCAGCTGCACGCACCGCTTTTATAAATCATAATGCCACATTTTCGGTTGCATCGTTTCCCCTACATGTGAGATCGTCGTCGGCGTGTCGTTGATTATCTAGAAAGGAGACGGATTGCGATCCGTCGCGCGGCCACACACGCAGCAGCTATCGGAGTGACCTCTGACTCCGCGCTTTGTCCAAAGTCCATTTTGGCTCCGTGGCCGCGTTGTGAAATAGATTAGCCGAGCCTGTCTCCCTGACGTTGTTTCTTTTTTTTCCTCCAGGATGTGTCTATTCTCGTGATGTGCATCCCTCTGTCACCGCGTCTCCTCCTCTGTTTATTAACACAATCCTATTGCGTCATCAGATATTTTCTTTGTAAACCTGCGTCACATGCCTCATGTCAAAAATGATTTGCAACAGACTTGTCTCCTATTCACACGTACTGCATGAACTGCAACGATCATATGCAGCCGTGTAATTCATAAACCTAATGTATTTACACATGCGGCGTCTTAATAATTCCTTCAAAATAAAAGTCTAGCCCTTCAAATCGAAAAAATGTAAATTAACACATCTATATACAGTCACCAATACTTCATCTCCAGCCTCATTTGTTTACATATAACTGCACAGCTGAACACAAGTCGTTTCCTTTTCATCAATATTTTGTTTCTGTGAATATTTAGGCCTAAATATCAATTACAGAATTACAGAATGAAAACCAGCCTGCGGATCCTGCATCACCTTGGTTGGTGAAGCCACATCCTTTTTTTTTAAAACCTGAAGTATGTATAGCTGTAGGCTGTAAGAAATCTCTGACTTGTTGAAAGATGCATGATTTGCCCAAATATTATAACCTATTCTGTTAACCTGTGACCTCTTGAAGTCAATATAGAAGCTATCAAAACTGTCCGAGGTGTCAAGGCAAACTGAAAAGTAAGCGATCATCTTAAATTAAATGGATATTAGATACACTTTAACTTCTACACTTTAAGACCTTTGCAGAAGCCAACAGTGTTTAAGTTGTGGGTAAATACAGTTGATTCAACTGAGTCATATAAAGTGATCTTTACAGATCAAAAATGATGGATAGCCTCTGCTGAAGCCTACCATGCCGACGGATGTTTGGAGAAAGTTTGCTGCAAAAAAAAAAAAAAAGGCACGCTGATATTCGTCTCTATTAAAATCTATTAAATGTTATTTTATCCTGCTTTTCTGTTTTTTTTTTTTATTAATCCTTGGTTGACTAAAGGTCATTACGGTTGAATATTCCCTTTAGTCTAAATGATCACTTGTATCTGTCTTTACATCCTAACAATGACGCGTTAGAAACATCCCCTTTAAGGAGACTGCTGTAACATGACCTTGGAAAATGTGTGCATTGTAGGCGACTAGGGAACACATTTTCAAAAGCCGTTTGTAAGACAGAGATGTATGACCATAACATTTGTTTCACCCCACTGGATTAGACTGTTTAGTTTCGGACTGCTTGGCCGATGCATGTGCAATTTATTGCAACGAGGAGGGTGATGATCCAGGAAGACACTGACAAACTGTCACATGTGTACCGCTTTTGACCTCGCCATGCTTTCATTTTCCAAAATAATACCAAATGCAAAGCATATCTGAAAGGTAAACGTTAGCTCTCTGGATGTGAGTGGGGGAAACATGTGTAAAATAAACTAAGCTCACAGTCAAGGCCTATCTCTGGTCTTCAAAGGTGGCTGTCTTCTTTTACAGTAAAATCAACGGATATTTACCAAACCTGTAACACGAAGGTGAAGGCTCACACGATACCTGGTGAGCATGTTATCATTATGGGCTGCACTTGACCACTATGGTCTGCATTGTTGCAGTATATTGCACGTTCAGGTGTAGACAGAGGAGGTGACATGGCCTCTTTCCACCTGAGCCGTAATTATATACGTCACAAACTGCACAGACGCAGTGGGTTGTGACCATCTCCGCAGAGAGCTGTTGGTTCAGGCTTCTGATGCCTCATACAAAGATGGCTCTACAGTAAAACTGTCAACAGGTTTGGTGGGATTGGTGACATCACCAACAACAACAAAAAAAAAAACAGTTCAGTACGTAAACTCATGAATTCCAATAACTCTCATATGATCACGTGAACGAGGCACCGGTGACATTAAGTGTCCTCTTGTTAACATGCCTTTTAGAAGTCACAACAGCTATTCAGCCCATCTGGCTGCTATTATCCACAGTGTGCAATGATTACCACAAAAAAAATGGGTTAGTGGCTGAGTTCATTCATTTTCGAATAGCCTGCAGTTTTCTGATGGAAATTATGAATCAGTTGATTTATTTTGCTGATCCAAGACCCTCAAGAATCTATACGTTTCCTTAATTCTTCCTTTAGAACAAGAAGAGAGTAAGGACTATAAAGTATATTCTCAGACTTTCTCCTATAAATTATACTCGTTTGCAGATAACGTCATTTGTATTGGTTGCCTTTAACCTTAACTATATTTGTACTTTCTTTGAGCGAATGTAAAAAATAAAATAAAAATTGTAGCTCCACGTTTTGAGAGCTAAATAAGAACTTGTGCCTGATATGTTGTCGTAAGACACAACCAACGTATCCTCATGCAATGGACCGCATGATATCAAACTGGTGTAAACTATAGGAGATAGTCTGGCTTGTATTGACTCTAATAGGCTAAATAAACTTAAATCTGCATCTTTAATTCCGTGGCTGCACCATTTAAAGTAAGCGTTAAGATGTCTGATGAAGTGAAGGTTTCAAACCAGAAAAATAATTTTCTGCATATTGGATCCAAAGGTAGCTCATCCTTGGTTGTCAGTGGAGCTAAATACATTTTGAGAAGCAAGGTTTGGTCGATCTATAATCCAAAAAGCAACGTGAAAATTTAGTTTCAGATGGATTTACACCTGACCTGGCAAAAAAAAAAAAAAAGAAATTTACTTGAAATATGCAAAGAATATGCATTGCCTGAACCATTTATTGGTAGCATAAAAACGTGAGAAAAATAAATGCAACGTGGCAAAATATTAACTAGCCTATGCATTTGCCCTGCTGTGTTGCATTCTATTATTTATAAAACTCCATACACCCATGTTTTACTATATTTAAAACTTAATTAAGCAAATAGAATGAAACCACAAGTCCCAAGCCACCGGCTCCGGGGTCAGGACCTCAATGTAACAATGAGGCCCCATAGGAGAAAATAAATATACTCAACTCACAGTGATTCTTATCTGGTTATTACTTTTAAACTTTAAACTAATTCCAAACAGTAACCCAAGAGGATAACGTCATTTGAGCTCACAAGAGGACAGAAAACTTGCTTTTGCACTTTGCCAAACATCGAGTCTGTTTAACCGTTTGAGCACGTTCTAAAAGTTGTGCTGCCAGCGACCTTTCATCTTCATTCGCTAAAACAGATTAGAAACCCTGGAACTACACACTCCCCAGATGTGGTTCAATGGTTTATTTGTTAGACAAACAAACAGCACACACGCTGGGCTCAGATTTGTAGACGGCTATTTAAAGGTAATTTTTAAGGCAGCTGGTAGGGGGTGAAAATTGCTTGCAGAGAAAAACAACAGATCCTCAAGCATCGCCCGTGTGCATGCGTCAAGTGTGTGAGCGTGTGTATGCGCATGTGTGTACGTGACAGACCGAGTTTTTTCGCAGAGTGATTCTGCCCCCTGTTGGAAGGAGAACCCTCCCCGTCCCCTCCTCCCCTCCTCCCCTCCTCCCCTCCCCTTCCTCCTCCTCGAATGCACTGCCTGCTGCTTTTACGTTTAAATGATTTATTATCTTAACGAACACACTGATCATCATATTTCAGACATATTCTGTTGCTTGTGCTTTTTTGTTGTTGTTGTAAGGTTACTTGTTTCTTCACGGAACTGTCTGCCCAAATCACAAATGATGTATAGAACCACACTAAATGAATAAATAAGAAATATATGAACCCGTTTGTATATCTGCAGATTGGCGCGGATGAATTAAATGCGCAACATATGATTGATTAATGCTACTTGAAAGGCGCAGAGAGGAGAGGATGCCCTGCAGAAAAAAGCAGGGCCATATAGAATCTGTAATTAACGTCTCCTGTTAAGTACCTCATTAACTAGGTTATATATGGAGCTAATTAAATTATTGTCCTGCAGAGCCTATATTCTCCTCTTTATTGAATCATTTTGATGTGTAATCCATCAGATATGGTGGCGAAAAGGAGGAAGAGAGACGCGCGGATACAACTCTCAGATGATAATATGTTAATCTCAGGAGGGCAAGTCCCCCTCCCCGTCCCCAGAGGTCAGCATGGGGTCAGTGTCTTGCTCAAGGACACTTCAGCAGGGCGCGTGGGCGTGTGTCGGCGCATCAGCACCCTACACGCAAAGAAATGACGAGAGAGCGGCCTTGCGCGTGCATATGCATGTAAAATGTCGTGAAATTACAAAGACGCCGACGGCTTTTTCAAATATCCGCTGATGGAAATTCGTGGAGGTCGTGGCTAACAAAGAGCACGCGCGCACGGTCACGCGCGCCTCAGCTGGCCGCTAGGTGGCAGTGGTGTGGTTTCTCTCTCTCTCTCTCTCTCTCTCTCTCTCTCTCTCTCTCTGTCCTGTAGGGAGCTCATAGAGGGAATCATCGGAGGGGAACAAAGAAAGGAGGGAGAGAGAGAGAGAGGGGGGCTGTGCGTGCACGTGTGTGTGCGTGTATATGTGCGTGTGTGTGTGAGAGAGGAGGAGGAGGAGGAGGGGGAGGGGGGGAGGGGGTCTCCCTTGTGACAGGACATATATGGAAATTTGAATGGCTCACATGCACCTCAACCAGAGCGCGCATGCCCGCTCTAATTCACCAGCCAGCACCAGCACCAGCATTAGGGCTTGGACCGCGCCGAGGCAGCGTCACAGGTTAAAAGGCAGACGACCTGAAATGTGACAGATAGATAGAGCCTTGGTGATTTTGGGATGTATAGCAGCGCACATCCATAAAGCTGTGCGTGTAGGTGTTTGTGTGCGTGTATGTTTGTGTGTGTGTGTGTGTGTGTGTGTGCGTGCGTGTGTGTGTGTGTGTGCCCGCGCGCACACTCGTACTCACGTTGACAATAAAAGCTTTTGGGGTTCGACGTGATTGTAATTACAGTCCTTTAAGCCTGCCTATCACAGTAACAATATGGCAGACCAATGTGTGACGGAGGGATATTAAATGCAAATATCACCTGACGTAAAATTCAATAACAGGGCTCATAGTCTTTCACCTGCTGTTCACCTTGCCATATTGCTGAAATTGCATTTGAAAAATACACTATTAAAAAATAAACAACCTAAAAATAATATAACAATAGGCAAATCCGCTAACTTAAGAAAAACTACAACACAAGGGCTATGTTTAAAATAACTCAAATTAAACAAATTAGTCCCACCACTAAATATTTAGTGCCACAGATAAATAAAATATAGATAAATTACCTATCCTAATAAACTTTTATTTTACTTTTATTATAATTATTATCATCAAAATTCTGACAGAAATGACTATTAAGCTTTTGAGGCGATTGTTTAAAAAATATATAATATATACGTGTCATTGTGTGAATAACCTTTAGGCCATTGTTGGATAGAAAACAAAACTTTGACGATCATCATATATTTTTTATTTATTTGTATTATTTTTAACAATACTGTATTTTTGTATACGTAGACGGCGAGAGAGCCGGTGTTTCCCCGAGCGCGCAGTAGCAGCTGTTCCTCTTCTAGCCTGCCGGTGAAAAGCAGCTTCCTGCCGGCTGCTGCTGCTTCTGCAGCCCGCAGTCAGGCGCTCGATTTCTGCCCATGTCCCGCTCTGCTGCCCGGCACTGCGGCTTCGCACGGAGCACTACGGGGGAAGTCTTACAACCCGAGAAGGTGTTTAGCGGCCATATCGCTCGCACGGAGCGTATTTACAGCTTTTAGAATAATTAAACACGAGTGTTGTTGCTTTTTTTCCCAACATATAAGGCTACTCACGGTAGACCCGCCATATTTACCCTGCCGCCGACTGAGGACGGCAAGCAGTTAGGGTCTTTTAAAGTTTAACACATTTGGCTCAGCATTGCTCCACTTAAGGCCATTATAATTTTTTTTACTGTACCTATGTTCTAATAAGGTTTATGACCCAGAACAACTCTTATGCAACATTATAAAAACTCCCAACACTGTATTTGTTGGTTTGGAAGTCGTACATTTTCCTTAAGATGAGCCCATCGGACAGGGATTTGTTGTTGTTGAATGGTTTATTCAGAACTGAGCCTGCTGAAGGCTCATTTTAGTCAGTCCTCATTTTAAAGCCTCAATCACAGGCAGAGGTCTGGATCAAAGTGAGTTAAGTGAGTAATTGAACTTTGTGGTTACAAAGGTTACAGTCTGGTTTGACACGTTGCCAGAAAAATCTGCGGGCTCCCCCCTCCTCGTCAACTCCCACAGGTTGACTGTTTGTTTCTCTCTCTCTCTCTCTCTGTGTGTGTGTGTGTGTGTGTGTGTGTGTGTGTGTGTGTGTGTGTGTGTGTGTGTGTGTGTGTGTGTGTGTGTGTGTGTGTGCGTGTGTTCCAGTGACGTTTGCAGCCAGTGTCGAGGAGAACTGGTAAATCTTGGCCAGGGAGAGAGAGTTGTGCAGGAGTTCACATCATATCACAGATCCAGCAATAACATTCATGAATATTCCTCCTTTCACCATGCCTTGTCAATCCTCCACAAGGTCATGGTTGGCCATCTGTGTTGGGTCCAGGCTTTGAAGCCCGAAGTGAAATTTTTCTAGCAGCAAATATAATTGTTTTCTTTTAGCACAGAAATGCAGATTTTTAAACTCAAGGTCAGTTTGATAGTTGCAGCAGAAGTCTAAAGGACAGCTGAGCATAAAAGGACTGTTGAGATTATGAGTATGACGTTGGTGTGAAAAGAATCTGTAAAAATGTTTTATGATGCTTTGAAACAGCGCTACGTAAACCCTCTTCTTTTTCTGGCATGGTGTGAAAGCTTACATACCCTATTTATTTCTGAAGGCTATTGCACATTC